>CM075694.1:13252500-13825000 GCA_037954015.1 Psophocarpus tetragonolobus
ACCAAACAACATATGAAGTGCATCATGCATCCTCTGTTCATAAGACCATTGCTATACCTTTTGATTTCTCACCTATTATAAAGCCTTCGAGCTATATTTAGTGACACCATTAGAGTTTGATAAACACACTTTACTGTCGCAAACAGCAAACTTTGCAATTCATATAAACACAATTTCAACAGACTCTAATTTGTTAAGTCCTCATCCACAGTAAAGTCTTTGATCAACTAAACCAATAACAGCATAGCAGGTGTATATCCAAGAAGTTGTACAATAGATTCAATTGATATCTTGCAAGTGGTGCTAATCAGCTAAACTTACATCTCATTTTTATACACATTGAGAACCCTTTTTATTATATTCAACTTTTGATATCTCTATTTATGTAAGTATCATAGTCATAATTGTGCAATTATTATTATTTGCATATGTTATTGCGTTATTGCTTTGATATTGTGTGCTAATAGGTGTCTGTGTAGTGATATTACACTGCATTAAATTGCTACAAATTTTTCGAATTATTTGTTCTGTTTATCAATGGCTTCTATAATCTAATAGGGGCATACCTTGTGGTCTTTGTCTAAATAATACTTTTTTTTACTGAAATAACAAAAATATTGAATTACACGAATTAAAAAAGAACTTAATATATTATCATTTAATTTCCATACTTTCAGTAAAAAATATTTTTAAAATATCCTTTATTGAAATTTAATATAATAAAGAAACATTAAAAAATAAATTTCAATTAATTGAAATATGTTTTTGTAATAACACTCATAATAGTATTAAATAAGATAATAACATTTTTTTATCAAAGAATAAAAATTTACTTATATTTTAATAAAAAAATGCTACTCTTTTTACTTATAATCCAGTCCCGGGCGAGTTTGTTTTAATTTTGCTGATAAAAAAACTTGAACAATCTTTCCTGCCTTAAGACCTTGTATATTATCGAGCAGGTATGATAATCAGTCAAAAGACAATTGAAAAATGGGCCGCATAACCCTCCTTCCTAGTTCCTACTATCTTCTTTAATATGATAAAATAGCTGGTTTAAATAAGGGTTCTTTTTTTCGCCAAAAAATTTTTAGTTAAAAACTTTATAATTATTTTTTGTTAAACTTATTGCAATTTTTTTGTTGAAAAATATAACTGTTTAAGTTAATAAATATAACAGTAATCCATAGTAGTAGTTTTTTGGGATAAATTATATTTTTATTTTTTTTAATATCTTAAGCTATTTTGAACAAATTAAATATAATATTAAAAACACAATTTGCTTATACCAAATATTATCATTCAATAACTTTTAATTGGATAATTTTATCTCATAATCTATTATTGGATTAAAATTCATTTCACATAGAAAATTTACACTAATTCAACATTGTTTGTTATCTCATTATTGTAGATCAAACGGGACATAATATACTTCTAAAAAATAAGTTACAATATTGATCATTTGGTTACCTTTATATTCAATTTTCATAAAATTTGGCTGATCATTTATTTGAAATGACTTTCAATACAATAGTAAAATTTAACATAAAATTATATAATTAAAAGCTGTTGAGTGAGGTAACATATTTTATACCATTTACAAATTCAGATAAAATTAAATTTTTCATTCAGTTATAAATTTTCTATTATAATACATTTTGTATGTCAAGGGGGCTAGATAAAAATATTATTTGGATAGTTTGCTTAGTTGATGTGTTAACTAATGGGAGTATTTTGGTTTTGTTGCTATAAGTACTCACTATTTCTATGTTGACTCTTTTTAAACCTACACTGTTTCTATTTTTTAATAAAACTTTTTCTTAAAAAAACATAATGTAAACAAAATAATTAATAAAAAAATTTTAAAAAGTTAACATCATTCAATTTTCATAGTTTCAACATTTCTAAAATATTTTTTATTGACACTTAATTTCATTAATAAAAATAATTAAAATAAAATCTCCATTTGTTAAAGAGTGTTTTTAAATAGTAACATTAAATAAGATAAAATTAATTAATATTTATTTTTTAAAAAACAAACATTTACTTATATTTTAATAAAAAATAATTTTTAACTTATGTTTAAATGGAAAGTATCTTATAACATCTTACGGTTACATAATTCAATGCCTTTTCGTTTATTTCTGAACATCAAATAAAAATGTCATAGTTGTGTCATGTTAATATCATGTGTTTAAAAATAATAATTATTCTTACTTATAATCATTATTTAAATTAATTATTTTAATTATAAACTAATTTAAAATAAAAATCAGTAAAAATACAAAAAAAAAAACGCTGAGAATTCGGGTTTCAGAGTAATGGATATTTAAAAAATAATTACAATGTGAATGTGGGGATAGAGGGATCTAATTCACATAATGAAATAGCAAAGGTAATATATTGGTAAATAATGTGAAATGGATATTATTTTATTATATGATTTTTTTATAATAATGTGTAAAAAATCTTTATTTTTTCTTGGCTGAAATAGTAAAGAGTAATATATTGAAGGGTATTGTTGAAAAAATATATCACGAAAGGGAGGTAACTTAGATATTATTGATGATAGAGGTATAAATAACAATGGCTCTTCTTTTAATTGGCCCAACACTTAACTTTGACCCAGTGTTACCGAGTTGAATCAAGATCCAAAAGAAAATTTCTTTCAGCACTCCCATAACTTATCTCTACACATCCATAAGTGTAGAAAAAGTTTAAAATATTTTTAAATAAAAAAATAACTTAACTCCTATTCTCATTCTTCTTCTTCCGGACACCACTATTCCGAATTCTTTCCTGCACTTTCTTCTTTGTGTTTTGGCTATGAGTTTGCACTTTCTCTCTACACCTCCGTTCATGTTGATGAATGAGAATGAGAAAGCAAATATCTCAGGAATATATCTGGCAAATTTGTCCTCCGTGGAGGAATGGAGAATTTGCATCGGAAACAAGAGTATCGAGGCTTAGGCTTTGGCTTTGGCTTATAGTACTTTACTTGAAGATAATCAGACATACAAACACAAACAAAAAAAAATGCAATTACAAAATCTGAACTTGTAAAAGAAATGCAATTACAAAGTTCGGACCTCCTGTCCAGACTTATAAAAAATTTTGCCAAAAATCTGATTCCGTGAAAATATAAAAGGATTAAGATAATGTACCAAATGAGAGAAGAGAAATGCAAATGTGAATGCGACGAACACAAATAAAAGCAAACACAAATGAAAGAACACAAACACACTAATTAAGAAGAGAAAGACATTGATTTAATGGGAAAAAATGAAGATGTGCGAGAGATGAAAATAAGAAAGAGGTGCGAGAAAAGAGGTGTAGACGAAAGAAAAAGAGAAAGATACATGATAATTAAATTTTTACTAAGAATATTTTTATCATTTTAAAAATTTACAGAGATGAAAAAGAAGTTATGGAAATGGAAGATGAAACTCTGGATCCAAAATAGTTAATAGTCCAACTTGAAACATATTGAGCCCATCTAGTATACTTGCCTGACAATTTTATGTTAGTATAAAATACAAAATAAATATTTTTCATTTTGATGAAGGTTAGTCTTTACTCATTAGCAGCCAACTCTGTTGATCTTGAGCACACAACGAGTAAAAATAATTATAAAAGTATATTTTTAGACCACATACTCTAATATATTAAGACTAAATATATAAAATTTTGTCTTCAAATGTGACAATAAATTTATTTTGTCATGAAATTATTAAATTTTAAGGCTAAATTATTATGAAGATGACAAATTTTAAAAATTCAAATATATACAATTCAACTAATAAATAGTATTACAAAATTTATGTTGCTGTTGATACGTGCCAACTAAAATTATTTTATCTATTACAGGACAAATATATTTTATTTTTTTATTTTCTCAAATTAAATTACAGTTATAATTATTACATTAATAAATTAAAACATTTATCAACTAAATTTCAATAATAAATTATTTAAAAATTTAAACTTGTCAAACACACGTCACTTTACTAGTTTAAACTATAACACCCTTCTCTCATAATTTTCATTTAGACCCATTTCATAATAAAAAGAATTAGAATAAATTATATTTATATTTTTGAAGTTTTATTAAATTACTGGAATCCATTTTTTAAATTTTATTCAAATCTTTAATTATCTTTTAAAAATTTTTTTTTTTTACATTAGACATGCATTTTTTAAAGTTTTAAAAATATTACCCCTATACGTCATATCTTGATAAGAGAATTCCTTGTAAAGTGGAAAAAAGAAGAGATATAACAATAATCTTTTAAAATCTCAGGTATGTCAATATAATTTACTTAAAAATTAATATTTTTTTAATATTTATTTCTTAGTTAATTAATTTTATATATCTTATTTTAAAGTACTAAATAAATACTTTCATTAAAATTTTCATAATTTTACAATTCTTAATCTAAAAAAAATTTAAATTTTTAAATTTTTAAATTAATCACATAGTAAATCATATAATATAATTTATTTAGAATAAAAAAATCTCTAGTTAAATTTATACAGTCAAGTAAGAGTATTTTAATTATTTTACAAAATATTCAATAAATCTCCACTAAATTATTAAAAGTATATTTTTTAGTATAGTTAATATTTAGAAAAAAATTTATTTTTCCTTCTTTGCCAATTATTAATATTTTACTTTGATTTGAATATTATCATTTAGAATGTCATTGATATATATATTTAGACATGAGTGGTTGTAAATTCATTTCTATGAGAGCAAAAAAAAATAATTTAGATATGATATATTTAATCTTGTTTTAAATAAATTATTAAAAAATCATAAATAATAGTCATCATTTAAGTTGGTTGAAAGTTGAAGCTAACTGAAAATTGGAAAGTTAGTTGAAAGTTAAAAAACTATTTATAGTATTTGTTTGGCAACAGTTTTATAAAATTATTTACAGTATTTTAGCTTTTAAAAACTAAAAAACTTGTTTGGGTAGTGTTTTCTGAAAACAGTTTTCGAAAAAATTGGAATAGCTGAAAGTAGTTTTGCTTTTCAGTTTTCTGTTTTTGTTTTGAAAACTCAAAATACAATCAGAATATGTTGTTTTTTGTTTTTCCTTAATGAAATTCTAATAAACATGAACAAATTTTTCCATTTTTACATCTTTAAAATAGTTTTTAAATATTACTTGCCAAATAAGTTTTTTTTTCTTTTCTTTTCGAAAACAGTTTTTGAAAACTATTTTTGAAAACTTTTTTCAAAAACTAAACAATAAAACAAAACCAATCAAAGTATTTGGTAAACTAGTTTATCAACTTGCTGAAAATTGTAAAATGATAAATAAGATCATCATTAATCATTATACCAATAATGAAATATTTAAAATAATTATAACATGTTTTAATAATATAAATTAATTACATATTTAAATTATAAATTATTATAATTATTCGAAATACTACTTCACCAGAAGATGGCGTGGTTTAAAATGTTTCTTGTTATATTTTTATTATTTAATATTTATTCATTTTTATTTTTTATATAAGATACTAATTTATTATTTTTATGTTTCTTTATTTTACATTTTTGCAATTTAAACAAAAAGAATTATCAAATATTTATAATTAAATAAATTAAAATTTCCCATTAAATTTTTTCAATTACTATTGTGGATTATAATCATATATCTCTTTTTATTCATGTGTCATTTAATGATTATATAAAAGATAAAAAAAATGAAATAAGGTTTTTTTATTGATTGAAATAAAGAATAAGAATAAAGGATTTTTCCCTATCCATGATCTTCGTTTCTCCTTTCAAAATTCAAACCTACACTTAATGTAGACACTATCCATTCACAACGTCGTCTTACAAACAAGTAGTCAATCACACTAATCAAAATCTGTCATCTACTCATCTTACATAAAATATACCAATAAAAAGCATTCGTTGTTGAAAACTCTTCTTCCTTCACACCCTAAAGTCAACCTTCAATTAATGGCACCTCAAAAAAGACGGACCCATCACTGCATATATAATTCCTTCATTAATCAACTTTGCGAAAAGCTGATCAATAAACAGTATAAAAGATACATCACCATCAAGCAACCATTCTTCATTTGCACACCAAATCAAGCTTCCAAGTCAGACGTTAAACAATGTGGCAGAAAAATGGCCTAAAAAGTTCCACTTAATTGTATTTGTTCATTTACTGCGCTGACAAGAAAAAAAAATATAAAGTGAATGTGATATCGAATACTGATTTTGTGACAAATTAATTTATAGTCAAAAGCAAGTTGCTAAATTTCATAAGCTTATTCTTCCAACATGGTTATCGAATAGTGTGAAAAAAAATAAAAATATTATTGAGCTTGAGCTCCCTCTAACCCTGCCGAAGTTTCCTGCGAAATTGGGGATTGGGATGTGGACTATAGAAAAAGAAAGCAAAATCGAATTGTGGTGTGTCAGCCACACGAACATAAAAATCATAAATCAAATCGAGTTGACTAACGTCTATTTTATACGGTGCATGTAAAAAATATGACCAACGTAGCACTTAACTGATTTTTTATGTATGAAAGGGCACCGTTGAAAAAGATAAAAAAAGATTTATATTTGCAAAAGGACAAATCTCAAATAGTTATTAGAGGAGATGATAAAGTTGTCATCAGCAGAAGGTTATCTAAATAAGTAAACCCTGGTTGACATTTGGATATGTTTTCGTAATTACGCAACTAAAATTAAAAAAATTACGGTCAAATTAATTACTTTGTAAATTTTAAACAAATAATTTTATTTATAAATTAAATGTACTCGAAATGAGATTAGTTAAGAGTGTGGAAGACCTTAGCAAAAACCAAAAAGGTTACTATTTGTAGTTTGCCGCTAACAGTAACATGATGGCATAAATATTGGGGCCACAGTATGATATTACATTTCAAACTATAATTATTAATATCCAAAATATTGTGTAAGGTCTATTTCGTTATTCCTCGGAATATATAGTACTGTACTACTCGCGCACAAACAAAGGTGTATGGTGATTCCGTGTGCCCTTTAAAACATTGCAGTACGCTTCATCTGAGGTAGGTTCTTATGATTTACTCAAATGCCACATTAAAGTATCCCAGGATTTTTATTTGGTATACAATGTTGTTCTAGAATATGTCTTCGTGATTAGTGTAGTCGCATTCGCTTTAACTAAATTTTTGGTTTCCTTTCCATTATATTAATAAATTTTAATATTATAAAAAGATAAGTTATCATATTTTAAGTCGAAATATTTTTAATATCATAATATAATAATATTTTTTATATATTTTCATTTATTTTTCTATTTCTCACTTTAATTATCTTTTTTTAGTTATCTTCTATAAAATATTTTTTTATTTATTTTCACACATCTATTTTATTTCAACTGGTATATATTTCTCTCCTCTCTACCAAAACAAAATTAAAAATTTATGATATATAATTATACTTTTAAAAAATATTATATTTTATTATTATCTTATTTGCAAAATTTTATTACAATCAAAGATATCAAATTCGATTTTTACCTGCTTTAAATATTTAAAAATACTTGAAGTTACCATTTTAGTCGAAGATATCAAATTTGATTTCCGAATATGTACCTGTTTTAAATATTAAGTTACCATTTTAGTGGCAAGGTTTGTTACCCCACCACATTAAAATCGTGTATCTATTATCATTGTCCATAGGCATGATTTCCAAAACCTTTAACACTATTAATGTTCCGCCACGTGAATAATTTCACTAAATACGTACGAGACCTCAAATTTGTCAATGTCTCATATAGATGGAGATCTCACCACCCAATCCACATATATTATTCTTTTTCTATATATTAATTTCTCTCTACTCATTTATAAGTAAAAACATTTAATTTTACACATATTAAAAAATTAGTTATTATCATTTCATTTTACTAATTTGAATTAGAAAATAAGGTTATTTCTAAAACATCTTTTATTGAATAAAAGAGTTGTAATTATTATTAAATTAAAGTATTTTAAAAATAAAAACATTAAATAAGGTAAAATTAGTTAGATTTGTTTATATTTAAGTCCATTATATAATTTAACTTTTTTTTTCTTATATATAAGTCTAAGAGAGTTTTATGAGTGTGTTCGACAAAATTAGCTGAAAACTAACTGAAAATTAAAAAACTAATTTTAAGTGTTTGTTTGAAAACAATTTTATAAAACTGTTTTCAGTATTTTAGTTTTTAAAAACTAAAAAACTTGTTTGGACAGTGTTTTCTTAAAACAGTTTTCGAAGACAGTTCTGGTTTTTCAGTTTTTAAAAACTAAAAAACAGAAATACCTGAAAGTAGTTTTGCTTTTTAATTTTCTATTTTTGTTTTGAAAACTCAAAATACTCTCAGAAAATGTTATTTTTTGCTTTTCATTAATGAAATTCTAACAAATATAAATAAGTTTTTCCATTTTTACATCTTCAAAACAGTTTTCAAATAAAACTTGGCAAACAAGTTTTTTTTTCTTTTCTTCTTGAAAACAGTTTTTGAAAACTATTTTCAAAAACTAAAAACCAAAGCCAAACCAATCAAGTCTAATGTTTGCTAAGACTAACTAGTTCAAAGTTGTAAAATTATAAATAAGAACATAATTAATTATTAGATAAATAAATAAATATTTAAAATACTTATAAAAATTTTTAATGATTTAAAATTTCTTCATATAAATTGATTACATATTTAAATTATAAATTATTATAATTATATATTTAAGTTATAAATTACTATAATTATATATCTAAATTATAAATTTTTATAATTGCATATTTAAATTATAACTTATCATAATTATATAATTAAATTATAATTTTTATAGTTAAATTTTAAATAATATATTTAAATTATAATTTTATATAAGCTTACATAAGTTTTTTATCCCCCAAGTTTTAGCAAAAATCACTTTTGGTCCTTGAAATTCAAAAATATTTTTTTAATTCTTGATATTAATTTGTTTTTTGTATTAACGTTATCCGTTTATAAGTTCCAGTGTATATGGGTGTGCCGGATGTGAAATTAAAGATTGAGAGGGTTAGGGTTGAACAGAAAAATGATTCACGAGTACAAAAATGTGCTATTATTAGCAATTTTTTAATAGTGTACATTAACAGGAGAAAAAAGACTAAAAGTCAATCAGGAACTAAAAAAATATTTTTGAATTTTAAGCCTTTTATATAATTATATATTTAAATTATAATGAAGGAGAGGGAAAAAGAAATGAAATAGAAAGATTATAACATGTGAGGAAAGAAAATCACTCGAGGGACAATTCATTAATTAATAAAATGGAAGTGTGTGTTTGGTTTCACATTTCAATGAAAGGTGAAAAGCTAAGATGGCTTGGTTTCAGAAATTATTTTTTTTCATTTTTTATAAACTATTTTCATTTTCAGGTTTTCAACATTTAGAAAATATTTGTTTTCATTAATTAATGAAATCGAAGTGTGTGTTGATTTCACATTTCAATGAAAGGTGAAAAGCTAAGATAGCTTGCTTTGAGAAAAAGAAATGAAAGAGAGAGATTATAATATGTGAGGAAAGAAAATCACATAGGAACAATTCATTAATTAATGACATCGAAGTGTGTGTTTGGTTTTATATTTCAATGAAAGGTGAAAAGCTAAGATGACTTGGTTTGAGAAAACTTTTTTGTTTTCATTTTCTAAAAACTATTTTCATTTTCAAGTTTTTAACATTTAGAAAAGGTTTGTTTTCGCTTGATATTTTCTATTTTAAAAAAATAATGTTATTAAATTGAATTAATTTTAGAAAAAATATTATAAATTATTTATATATATATATATATTTTAAAATACATTTATATATTGTTTTTATATAATTAAAATATTATTATTAAGTTTTCACATAGCGTTCACTTTTGAAAACACTAAAAACAATTTTTTTCTATTGTCTAATTTCAATTGTTTGTTGAAAATATTTTCAATTAAAATGCTTTCTAAATTGTAACAAAATACATTTTCACTACTGTTTCTATTTTCTCTAAAAATGAAAACAGAAAATGCACAAAACAAATATCACCTAGCTTTTTTAGGTTTTAGCTTCGTTTTGTAAGTAAAAGCTAGTAGCGTTTCTAGGTAGCTACTAGCTTTTTCTAACTAATTAGCTTTTTAAAATATCTCCTATTTTTACCTACTAGCTAATTTTCTTATACAACTTGACTTTTCATCATTTAGTAAACAAAATCCAACTTAATTTTAACCTTAATACACCTCTTGTAAAATGAAATAAAATTATAACTTGATTTTAGGGGTGTACCTTGGTTCGGGTCAACCCAATGAACCCGGTAAACCAAAAAGAACCAATTAGTTTGATTTGGTTTTTTCACTTGATTAGGTCTGCATCTGACCAGAACCGACCATATTTGGTTCGATTTGCAATTTTTACATTTCAAAACTCTAACCTAACCTGAACCAACCCAAAAACATATATATTGAATTATTATTATATCTTTATTTTATATTTTTAAGTTAGTAAATTTATTTTATATTTTACAATTTGTTGTTTTAATAGTTTAATTTGACTGATTTAGTATATATGACGCACTTGATATTTTGTTATAAAATTATGAATTCAATATACTAATGGACTTCGCTAGTTTTTTTCGGGCATAAAATTATTTTTTTACAATTTCATGAAAGAAAATTGATTTTATTTTTTTTATCAGTTTTCCATAAAATCGAATTGAACCAACTTGATGATCATTGGTTCAATTTGGTTTGGTTTAGGAAAAAAAATTCTAGAAAATCTAATCAACCCATCCCAATTAAAATTAATTGGCTCGATTTTCATTTTCCTGAAAAACTGAACTATCCTAAACTGTGAATACCCCTAATTCTATTTGACCTTTGCAGAACTACTATAGAGGACAAAGTCTCTCATTATGAGTATTTAATATAATTGCATGTCCATGACCCAGTTTGAAAGCACTTGTTAAGCTGAAACAAATTTGTGCAGATAAGTCACACACTCCATGGTATTTATAACTTGATTTTACTTTCTAGTTAATGTCACAGTTTTATAAAATAAATACGAAAATCTAAAGTTCATTCTCCATGTTCATCCATCTCGACGGTTAGTAAGGCTTGTTATTTTGTTGGGGTTTTATGTAACTGAACTTTAACTCTTATATATTTTTGTTCTTTTAATCAAAGTTTGTTATTCATTGTTGGTACTCCTCTTTACCCTTTGCTTTATTCCTTTATCTTCACAGATTTTACTTGTTGAATGAGCTCGAGAGAGGATTTTGACTTCTAAAATAAGAAGATCTCCCAATGGGGTTTATTTCTTGATAAAGAGTAAAATTCATTGGTCGTCTTAAACTCCTTTTCTTAATGTGAATTATTTGACTTTAGATTATGCAAGAGATCGATAGTCTAATACTCAAATAGTTTAGTTCTTTACTTGCAAGAGATTGAGGTTAAGAGTACTCTTATGGGCAATGGGAACATGAGTAATAAATGATGATTTTGAGTTCATTTATGCACTTGAAGGATGGTTTAGTAAAATCAAAATTCAACTTAATTGCATCAGTGTAACTGCTTATTTTCTTTATTTACACTTCTATTTAGTTTATTTTTTAGTAGTTTAGTAGAAAATTTCTATCCTTTTCATTCGTACAAGTAAAAAGTATTAAGATTTCTGAGGTATAATCCAAGTCCTTGTGACATCGACCCGATATTTTATTGGATACGACATACGACTAATGCACTTGTGAGTAATAATATAGAAAACTTTGCACTCATCAAAAGTAAAGGAGAACTAACCAACCAATCCATTTCTCTCATATATGGTTTGCCAAGTTGTCCAACTAAGAATGAACTAAAACAGATAAACGAACTAAATATAGAACACATTCAAAATTCGACTAATTGACCAATTTGGCTCACTTTTACAAAATATTTACCAAAATTAGTTTCTTTTCCAATTATTTACCAAAGTATGTTACTTTTGACCATGGACTTAATCAAAATGCAATTCAAAATTGTTATTTTACTTCCACGTCATTTTTTCAACCATTAAATAGTCAACTCAAATCGCAATCGTAACTACATTTTTGGTGAAGTTTTTTTCTTTAAATAACTACTGAGTTGTCTCATTGAAAGAAAACAAAGGTTGTCAGGTTTTATAAAATCACAAATACAAATTTCGATTTTAATGCACACTGTGGAGAATACAAAAAGCAATGTTGGGAATATGCAAAGACCTATAAAACCGCAAGCCAGAGCAATAGTTTTATGGTCCTGTCACCTCTTAACAGGATGGTGCAGTATGGGAATATGCAAAGAAAATAAAATCACAAGTTAGAGTTTCGATTTTATAATCCTTCACCTGTTAGTAGCACGATGCAGAAAATGAAAACGATGGTAGTTTAGTTAGAGTTATTTGAATAACTCGTTATTTTGATAACATTGTTCATCATAAAGGAAATGAAGAGCAACTTCGCAGATATACTAGGGCATGAATTTTTCAATTTATTAGTTGTGTTCTATATGTTGATAAATCTAGCAGTAAAGCATAATTGAGATATCTACAATTTTTACAAGACTTTGCTGAGTACAGTTAGAGTTGTCCAAATGGGTGTGCCTCGTCGAATCAATCTACGAGTCTAAAAAATGAACAAGACTGGACTCCAGAAAAGAATGTCCAAATAGAAAAAAGTATTTTTGGTCTCACTCATTTGGCCCGACTGCGTAAATGGACTTAAGTCAGGTTGGCCCGATGAGCCATGGGTCGGCAAATAAAAATAAAAATATATATAGTATACATTAAATAATAATATTAATATATATATATATATACTGTTAAAAAATAAAATGAAGAAAAAATTAGCGTTAAGGAATATAAGCCCAAATTAAATATGACTTGCAAATTGATTAATTATGTTTACAATCTAGTCAATGTTTCTTAATTAATATGTGTTTAATTACATTATATATTGTTTTATTGTGTTTATATTTAGGTGTTTAATTGTTATGCTTGTTCTTATGTTACCATGATGGACAATTGATAAGTATTCATTTTATGTAAAAATCTATATCTTAATGACACTTATCTGATAAAAAATTAAAGAAAATATTTTATATAACCCAACTTTATTAGAAAAATCCAAAAATATTTTATAAAAAAAAATTGTTATGAAAAGAGTAACAGATTTGTGCATGTACCCCTTGGTTTATTGTGTTTATGAAAATATTAGATCTCACTTTGGCACAAGCATGAAACAATGGAGAAAGAAGATAAAAGTACACTTGTTGTTAGGAATCCACTCAACAGATTCAAAATTGCTTAGCGAAATTGCGCCAGAGAATTACATTATTGAAGAGAAATCTTGTTATGCAAAATTGGATTCGCTCGGCAAAATTTGAGCTTGCTTCACCATTAAGAATCCTATTTCGCTAAGAGAAGGATGCTCGTGCAACAAAACATGATGACAACTACTTTCGCTCAACGAAAAAGCCCTAACTAAGTCTATAAAAGGAGAAGCAAGTTAGAAGAAGGAGGCATCCCATATTCCAAACTTCTATTCTCCTTTCCCTACTTCTTCTAGCTCTTTTATCCTTGTAAATAATCCATGGTGGGATCTATCTAAGCAATATTATCGGGAGCTAAGACATTGATCAATACTCCATAATCTACATTCACTTTTATTTGAGTTTCATTTATCTATTTTGAATCTTTCTTATGTTTAATGCTCGTTATCTCTCTTATCAACTTATAACATGATCTATTTAATTTCTTATACAGGAGGATTATCTTTAAATTAAAGGACTTGAAAGTTCATCATATAGTGACTACACTTTGGAATAAGGTAAGATTTATCTGTTTGATTTAATAATTATATGTTCTAATCAAATTATTGAAATCATTCTTGCTAAAGAATTAGGGGAAACTTCAATAATTTAGTTCTCTATTACTAAGGAATTAGGATACAGAAATCATCAAAAATCCAAAATTAGATAAATGAATTTAAATAATAGTTAGTAATTACAAGTATTATGAAGTAAATCAAACTCCTCATAATCTTACACTATTATAAATATTCATTAAAAGTCACAAAAATATAATTTATTTAGTTATTTAGCTCTATTTGTTTCGATATAAAATCTTGAAAAAGGTTTTATAAAGGAATAACTTAAACTCTAAATAATCTTACAAGTCTCTGAGGAGACAACCTGATTTTATCAACTCTACACTACAATATGACTTATGCACTTGCTAGAAGGAGAATATTCATTAAAACTCTCAACAACAATGAATTCAATATTTATGTATTATGTTGAATTTTTATTTCCAAGAAATCGTATGAACTGTTTTATTTTGTTTTTAAAATTAAAACTTTTTTTAGTAACATTACAGGGTTTAAAGTTATAGATTTTTTTAGGCTTAAATAAGTTTTTTGTCCCTAAAGTTTCACAAAAAATCACTTTTAGTCCTTAAAATTAAAAAATATTTTTTAGTGTCAGATTCACTTTTAGTTCTTCTTCTTTAGTTAACATTGTGTAAAAAATTTGTGACAGAAAGTACGTTTTTGTACTCGTGAATCATTTTCCTCTTCAACCTTAACCCCTCCAATATTTATTTCGCATCTAACACAACCAAATACACCAAAAATTATAAATGGAAAAAGTTAATACAAAAAACAAATCAATTTCAGGGACTAAATTTTTTTTTAATTTCAAGGACAAAAGATTATTTTTTGTGAAACTTTAAGACAAAAAACTTATGTAAGCCTTTTTTTTAAAAAGCCTATTTTTGCACAATGGTCTGGTGGCCCAATATAAGGCCATATTAGGCTTAGAAAATAATGGCCCATATAAAATACGGGTTAGCCCGCCTATTTTGATAGCTTTAGGTACAAAGGTTATGCATTGGATGCTCCTTTATTAAGCTTTTTGTACAAAAAGTTTGTGTTGCAACCAACTGCAAGATTAAGTCATTTGATAGTTTGCATCTTTTAATACAATTAAGGACATGAGAGAAATTTTTAAATATTGTGTCAAGTACAAAACAAACATATAAACCCAACCAAACTATTGGTTTAAGGTATTTTGCTTTTGTCCATAATGAAATTTATCTTTTTATGAATATGTAGTATTAGTTCATTTATTATTTTGTTTAATTTTATATGTGGTTGAAGTGTGGAAATAGACACATAGGGAACAATGACTTGAAACAGAATCGTTGACTACTTGATACGATCAGGTAAAATGATGTAAGGAAAATGATTGTATATGTTTTATATGCATATAATAACCACATGTATATAATTAGTAATTCTACTCCTATACAATTGGTTTGGGAGCCATATCTAGAAAATGTTTAGAACAATTGTCAATGATATGCATAAAAAGGATAGATGTGTACAGATGTGTTGTCCTTGTCTCCTTAATATATTTCAATGTTTATGAGTGACATCAACTAGATAAAGTTATGCATCAATTTGGAATGAGACAACTTATTCAACAACGTCCTTTGCAAACTAAATAATTGCAACTCTTGCATATTTGGAATGAGGAAAACAGGTCAAAAATTGCTTTTGCTTATTGCAACCAGCAATAACAACATGGAATAATATACAGAAGTTTAGGGTTAAGGACATAGGACCTCAAATAAGAGATCTAACCTTTAACTCTGAATACACAGTTTAGTACAACTACAAAGATGTTTATTGACTCAAAATATGCAAGAGCGTCCTTATTTGTAATACTAATATCAAAACTATTTTTTTTTTATTTTATGTTTTATGCTAAAAATGATTGACTATATGTTGTAGGGTGAAGTTAGAAAGACGTTATCATTTATGGTGTCCAAAAGGACAAAATAAGTGGTCAATGGATGACTTGGTTCCATACGTAGATAAAATCATGGTCCTTTTGGAAGAAGAGGATCGAATTATGCGAGTTGTGGTTCTAACTCCAGAAAATACACCTATTATGGATGTTAGATTTAGCAGGTTTGAACTATCAGACACTTTCATGTATAACCTTGTGGTTTTGATGATAACAAATGCTATTAAGCTTGATTATCTAATGTTTATTTTGTGAGATAAATTCAAATGTTAAGAAGGTTTGTAGACCAAAAGATGTACATATAAGGCAATCTACATTTTACAAGAAGTTATCAAAATATCACCTTATAAGAACCTTTCAAAAGATCATCTTATAGGAAGCCATCAGTAGATAGTCCTATAAGAAGATTTTAGTCAAAAACTAGAAGATAGTCTATTGATGAGATCAAAAGATAATATCATGCTAATATGACTAGAAGATCAAAGTTGTTGATTAAAAGATTAGGTGATACAGATGAGAAGATCATCTACTACTCATGAAGGCTATAATACTAAAGCAAGTAGAAAATCGAAGCTTCAAACGGTGAACTCAACTCGAAGTTGAAGAAGCAAAATATCGATATAAGAAGCTTTTGATATTTATTGAACCACTAGAAGATGAAAATGTTTATCAAGTGGTTTGTCTAAGAAGGTTTACATTAAGTGTTGAGGCATTAGAAGATTCTCAGCTTGCAAAAGATCATTTTATCCTTAAGGCGTAAAAGATCCTGTAGAGCAGAAGCTTTGATTGAAGAGATGCATAAGTCAAACTATTTACAATCTTCTCATAAGCAAGCATAAAAACTTTCTATCCTGAAGAAGCAAAAGACATTGTTATAAGCTCAAAGAAAATACGAATATAGAGCAAGACAAAGAATGTTGAGAAGCTTTAGTATCTCATTGATGCATTGCATTTTTATCTATTTTAGGTTTTATTTTAATTAGAATTTATCTGTTTTTATGTCATTTAGGTTTAATATTTTTATTTTAGGTATCTTTTAATTATATTTTGGAATTTATTACACTTTTAGTGTTCTTTGGTGTTTTAGGATATAATTTGCTAGAATTTAATACGCTTTTGAACTAATTTGGAATATTGGAGTAAAGCTTGGAGCATTGGAGAAAATTCAGAAGAAAAATGAGTTAATTAATGAAGCTTAAAAGATTGTACTCCTGTGCAAAAGTATACACTTCTTTGTGTAATCAATTTAAGTGCTCTATTTTATGACCTTTTGGGGCTTAGACATTAGAAGCCCATTAGTTTAAATAGAAACTTTCTGTTCTAAACAGGGGGTTTTGAACTTTTGATCAAGACAACATAGAGAGTAAGACTTAGAGCTTTTCCTTTCCCTTTTCATTCTTTATTTTCGAGTTTGATGTTCTTTACTTTCTTATTTTTTATACTCATGGATATGTTTGAGTAGACCTTTTTATTCTGGGATAGGGGTTTAACTCTTAACTTTATTGGTTATTAATTAAATGTTTTTATCGGGTTTCTCAGCATTTCTTCTCTATCGCTTTAATTGATTTAATACGCTTGATCACCATTTTTATAGTTATAGATAATTAGGGAATGACCGAAATGTAAACTTAATTATTGGAACTCTAGAGAATGAACTTAGGAATCAAATCATAGAAGTAGGTTTAACCCTTCGAGAACTGAATGAATTAGTAAAGAACTTAATGAATTTAATGGAACATAGCTACTATGAAAGAAAGGGGTTAATTCAATTAGATACACATTCATACCTTGAAAAAGAACTAAGGTTACATTAAATTAATTCACCTTCATATAGAACTAATAAAAGTGTAAATGTAATTAAGAATGAATTAATGTGCAGTCATGGTGTGATACCTCAAATCCTGGAAGTTTTCTAAATTTGAATCTCAAAATCTTGAATTATCATTTCTTTTAATTTACCTAATTTTTTCTTATTTTGAAATATATAATAAATTGTCTTTATATTAGTTATAATTTCCTTAATTTAGATTGTATCTCATTTGAAATTGTTATCTTTATTTTGATTCTAGAATTCACTTCAATTTTATTTTTATTATTTTTAAATTATAGAACTTTGCTATTTTTATATTAATATAAATTATTTATAAAATTAATTAAAATTATAAGCAATTATTCTTTACTAAACGCACAGTCCCTGTGGAAGAACAATTTTTATATTATTGCTTGACGACATCGTATAATTGCGATTTTCACACATCATTGGTCATATTATCTAAATCTAATGACAAATTAACTTTTACAATGGAGAATCATCATCTAGCGGTGACACAATAATGAAAATTCAAATTATGCAAGTGGATAGAGAGAAAAAGTGATAAGCATTGTTGCAAAAGATGAATATCCACCCCAAAGAGAGTGTCTCTAACACTATTATAGACGATAAACGCACCAAACAAAATAAGTTATTCTCAAATGATATATGGTGTCAAATATTAGAGAAAAGGTGACTAGTTGATGATAACCTCTCAAACTCGTATTTAATACAAGATTGATAGCCTTATACAGAGCTAAAATTCATCATTGAAAAAGAGCAACACTCATAACTCAAAAGGCTATAAATAAAGGTTCAAAGGAGTTATGAAAAAGAAAATAATTAAAGAGAAATATAGTGGCATTGTAAATATTCTTAAGTGTTCGAAAGCTTTCTCTCATAGCAAAATGTTCAAGAGATCATACGCTCACCATGAGTGATGAGAAGCTGTTATATGCAACCATTAAGTAAGCTAACTTGTTTATCCTTCACTTAGTAAAGCTATTCATTCTGAGTGAAAGTGTTACATCCTTTCTGTGAGAGTAACCTTTGTAACCTTGTTTCTTAGCTTTGGATTGTCACGTTAGGAGTGGCTTTTTTATTAAGTAATACTCTAGTTGTAAGCCTGCGGTGGCCTTGTTGACAAAGAATAGTCGGTGATAGCTAAGAATGACTTGGTGTACTAGTTCTTGTTCTCATGAGGAGTTCAAGGATAAAACTATGAGTGATTTAAGAATACTCATTGTGAGACAAAAGAGGTTCTTAGAAGAGACTAGACATAACTTAGTTTGAGTAAACCAATATAAAATTGAGTTTATTACTTTTTGTTGCAACATTTATACTTGCTAAAACTGGTTTTAATTTGTGTAGTTTTATAAGAAGGTTCTTAGATAAAAGTTTTTTTATAACTTTGTCTAAAAGTGCAAACAAGATCTTTTATAAAGTTATTTTAATCTATATTTGTGTTGTTTCGAAAAGGCTTTTCCTTTAAGTTTCTATCTTGTGTCTACTTAGAAAATCACCTTCTTGGAATGTTCTTATAAACATGTTAAGATGTTTTGAAAATAATTTTCCAAATAGTTTTTTATACCTCTATTCAAACCTCTTTCTAGATCGAACATTTAATTTCAATGAAGACACCTAAATTTAATATTCTAGAGTCATTCCGTGAGAGTCATGGTCTAATTCAATATATGGAGGAATTGGATCCAACTACAAGTTTATAATGTTCCGTATTTGCCACAACAACAAGAAGGCATTTCTTGCACATCATCACAATTCACCGGTGGTGGTGTACATATTCCTTTAACTTAATATTGTTCATTTCAACAAGCACCTAAGGGACCTTCGCATCAAACTCACATAAAAACAACAAGATCATCATGACAAAGTTGATAAAAAAAATTGGCAATGATTTGCTTTTAAGGAATTTAAGATATGTAGGAAGAAAGACAAAAAATTCATCTGAGTCCCAATAAACATGAATAATTTCTTTTTATTTTGCTTTCCACACTTTCCTATACAATATTTTGTAACCATATTGACCAGAATACCTCTCCTGAATCAAGGCGTTTTTTAAAGACGAATTTGAAACAACAATTCCTAAATTAAAAAAAAAAACTAGAACAGATATGTTAATTATGAATGATGATATATGCATTGAACATATAAAATTTAAAGATATATCTATATAAATAAATAAACCTAATATCAAATTACTAATGAAGTTTTTGTTTAATTGTCATTATCTTGTGATAATACCATATTCAAACATATATGTTCTTCATCTAATTAATTAATTGTCTAATTTTTTATTTTTTAAAACAAAATTGTCATCATATAGAACTGGCACCCCTTCTCAAAGTTAGGACACTTGATAATCTATTTCAAAGGTTTTGGCTCCAAAATAGTATATATTTTATGTGTTTTCATTGAATATTGTATTAATGTATTTTTCAATTTTTTTTTTGTCTCAAACTCTAAATCTTTGTAGAACTCATCCCTAACATTCCACAATTCATGCAATTGTTGACAAAAATATCCTCCTGATCAGGGTGCATTCAATTAATATGTGTATAATGAGTTGCATTAGCCCAAGGTAGTCATTGCCCTAAACCTACAATAATATTATTTACATAATTTACACCCAAAAATTAACATTTGTATTTGTAAAAAAATAATATTTGTTGTCAAACATATCTTCTTGAAGATTTGATATTGAAAGTGTTTGGATACTATGACTTGCATTGTCGCCCTGATGAATTACCATCACTTGGAATGTTATTTTCCTCTTTAGATGTTTCTTCAACACATGAATTAGTAATAATCATTTTCAACTATGTGAGACACAATTGTTCCAACACCTAATCAAGTAGTTGAACTACTACCAACTGCCAATTTTCAACATACAATATTTTTACGACAACATCATTTAGTTGTTCATAAACACTAACCATTATTTAAATGTCTTCATCATCAACAACTTGTAATTGAACGTATCTTTAGAAACTTTCAATATTCTTAAATCCTAATATTATCTATTTCATTTATTCATATAATCAAATTCACTTACATTGAAATTTACAACCCAAAATAGTATAAAATTTTCTTGACAACACAGTCTATCTACCATCATAGACATCTTAATGTAGTCAAAATTTGAAACAAAATATAACATAATATGTACAACAGTAGCTCGCTCAATGAACCTTATCGTCTAGCGAGACCTAAGGTAGCTCGCCCAGCAATAATTGTTGCCCAGCGAGAACTTTGTATCAAACTGTCCCAGTAAAAGGACCTTGCTGAGTAAAACACATTGCTAGGCTAAAACTTTGTTTCATTCTAAACAGAAAGTAATTTGTGTTGAGTGAGACCTCTCGCTAGGTGCAAATTCCACTTAATTCCAACCCTAAACAACTTTGCGTTGGACTAGGTCTCTCCTTGGGCACACTTGTTGGGTGCAAAGCTACAATATAAGCCTAACCAAGGATAAAGCTCGTTAGGTGAAACTCGTCGCCTAGTGAGACCCTGCAGATAGCAGAACCTCTGCTGCCTATTTAGTCAAACCTGCTTCATACAAAATAATTCATAAACATACTTCATTTCACTCAATAAATTCCTAACATAGTATCTATGCAAATGCATAACATGTCTTTTCTCAGTTAAAACATAGCTATTACAAAACTCACATAGAACATAATTTTAGCCATTACAACTTAGTTATTCTCAATAATCCATGTACATGCTTAAAATATAACTTCCAGTTTCAGTCAATCCATACTTTCAACATTCTCATAAGGTCTAGTTTTATCTTCATACACATACCATGATACATACATTAAAC
The DNA here is from genome assembly GCA_037954015.1 of Psophocarpus tetragonolobus. NCBI lineage: Eukaryota > Viridiplantae > Streptophyta > Magnoliopsida > Fabales > Fabaceae > Psophocarpus > Psophocarpus tetragonolobus. The sequence continues at coordinate 13,274,005 of CM075694.1, forward strand.
ATAAACTATTTCTATTACAAAAAAGGTAATTCAGCTTCTACGTCATATCCTTTGTAACACCTGCTAGTTCTAGCATCCACCATCATCATCGGTATCTGCTCCCGTGTAAAGCACAATCATCATACTTATACAAAATATACAAACAATGCAAGAATAAGCATATGAAACATAAAATTCACAATATAGATAACTTTAAAACTATAATAGCATCAATCAAGTCAATTACACTTATATTTCTCTAAATATAAGTGTTTCACACAACAGCATGTTCAGACCTGACACATTCCAAAATATTCACATTGAGTTCGGACACCAAGGTGGCTTAAGACACCCTTCCAATTGGCGACAGATGTCCAATCTACATTATGTTACCACTAATTTAAGTTTAATCAATACTTATTTTACAACCACAAATTATTGTCTAGTGTCTATTTGACACCCTCTGACACACAACTATTGTCTGAGTATATCCTTATAGGCACCCTCTTACATATATGATATCAAGAGCACAATGTAAATCACACGAATGTTCCTTTGTATATTTGATATTCTAGATTACATTGATCTCAGTTGTATCCCTAACATCAATATACATCACCAAACATTTCATCCAAGGCTAAGTTACTTAACTGTAATTGCCCACAACCAACAAGATCAATAAACAGTTCATCATCATGCATATCAACAATATGCATTACATCACAATTTGAAGTCCTACATTATCATTCTAACAATTACTAATTTCAATCACAGAGAGTCAATTCAATCAAATTCATTCATCAATCACCACAACCAACCAATTTCACATACATCCAAATTCAGTTCAAAAGCTAAATCAACCACAAATAATAATGTTAACACCCTTAAATCATAATTTTCCAAAGTTAAAACCAAAAATGAACTTTCCTTACCTATTTCTCCCTTACAAGCTGACTCAAATGAAAAGAGAGGAATTCACCTGAAGAAATTATTCAGAAACCTAACAGGAATTCCAGATCAAACAGAATCTTAGATTGTGTGAGGAATTCATAGTTTAAAGCCCAAATACTCTTGAGGAATCAGAGTTAACAGTATTCTTATGAGTGATTGGAACGTGAGTGATGAACGATGGTTGATAGTGTATTTATGCATTACAGGAATGGCAAGGTGAAATCAAAACCCTAGCAAGCTTCTCATCGCGTAAATTCTAGTTTACTTTTATGCACTCTACTTTCTACAACTTTAGAATAGTTTAAAATCAATTTCTTTATTATTTTATTAGCAATTAGTATTGGGATTCTTACAGTATCAATATAATCTCTATAGGATCGATCCAATATATTTATCGGATACTATGTACGACCGATGCACTTACCAGAACTATAGTAAAAAATTTGTTCAACAATGATATAACTTTATTTGATTGTAACTTTAACTTCTTATGAATTTTTCTCTTTAATACATTAAAACTAAGAGCACATCTAATTCGAATTGCTTTTTTAGTTCCTTTATACGTTATATTTTCATCACCACCATACTTCCTCCCACTAATATAAATAAATGCTACAAATGAAGCAACTATAAAATTGATAAATGTACCTAACAAAAAGTTTAATATTAGAATAATGAAAAAACTTGATAAAAGAAATTAAATTGTTATTGACGACAAATAAAGAAAATAATATTAACTAAATACACAAACATAATAAATCATAAAAAAATAGTATTAAAAGTAAAAACTGAATTAGAAATCAAATACTATCACCCCAATGTTTGTTACATATGAAAAATGAAATGCAAAGGATGTTTATAGGTAACAAAAATCATAGTTGTCATAGCGAGGAATATGCGTTAAAGCCGAAGCTATGAAAATCCCAATTTGTATGTGATTTTATATAATTAGGGATGGCAACGAGGTGTGTCAGGTGTGGGTTTGACCGTCCCCGTTCCTGCAAAATGTGGGACGGGTTTGGAGGATATAAAAAGAGTGAGTACAAAATTTTAATCCTCATCCCTGTTCCCGTCGGGTATTTTTGGGTTTGGGTATACCCGCGAGTACCTATCATATTATTTTTTATAATTTAAATTTACTTGTTTATTATTAAATAAATTATATATATTAAGTTATTAATTATATTTTAATTTAAAAAGTATATAAAGAAGAATTAATAACAAAAAATTATAAATTAAAGCTTAAGAATTAAAATTTTTTATTAAATATGTAAATTTGAAATTATTATATAATCATTAAAATTATAACAGGGCCAGTACAAATTTGGGTACGGAACGGTAGTCACATACTTATACCCGTACTTGTACCCGGTTTAACACATCGGGTATACCCATACCCATACCGTCAAACCGGGTAATACCCGTCAAATCGGGACAGGTACCCACGGGTATGGGTATTTTTGTCATCCCTATATACAACGCCTTTATCTGTTTGTAACAAGACAATTTACTAGGTTATTAAAAAAACATTCATAAAAAACAGTTACAAAATACGATTTAAGTTAGCTATCACATGATTAAAAAAATTATATGGAAGTACAAATGCAATTCTAAACTGTGGTGTAACCAAAATCTACAATAAAAAATAACTTATTTTAATAAATAATTTTAAAAAATATTTATTTTAATAAATATTTAATAAAAGTGAGTCAAATTTATCAATTGGACTCAAAATTGTGTATCTATTCCATTTTGGCATGCCTACCTTACCCATATGATAAAATATGTTATTAAAATGTTAGGATTGTTGAGAGCCTCTAGTAGTGGCGATGTAAAAAGTCATACTTTTTGCTTTTAGCACGTGTCATCGCTTTCCGACCTCCACCCATCCACTTAACATTCATCAACATAACAATCAAGCACGTTCCTTTCTCGTTACATTCCATCCTATTCAAACGTATTTTGATGACAACGATGTCCCCATATGGTAATCTAATATCCCCAAACAAGAAAAATATCAAATTTCAAAAAATGGCCAACTTATAATTTCGGAAAGATGATTTATTCATTTTAAGTAAAATGACTTTCGAGGGAAAGGAAGATGTTGCAGCTAAGGAAAAACAAGTGAGGAGGAGTTGGTAGGTAGTTCTTATAAATTAAGGAACTTCGTTCTCTATAAACGAAAATGAGAAGGAATAACTTCTAAAAAAATAAGTGGAGTAACTTTTAAAAATAAGTTTCACAGCTTAGCCTCTTTCAATATTTCTTCTCGTCTGATCTTAATCGGAGTAAAATAAAGAAACAATTTTTATTTTAGAAATAATTTTTTAGTTCTGTTTTTTTGTGAATATAAAGGAGAGAAACCCTAGAAACCACGAGAAACGTGGTACAAATTATATCAACTTTAACAAAAGAATTTTTTAAGTTAAAACCGTTAAATAGTTTCTATTTTATTTTTAAACTTAAACTTGATCATAAAAAGTTAATCAAACAAAATATAAGTGTGATGGATTGATTTTAAAGAAAGAAATAACATTCATGGAACAAATAATCAGATAAAAGATAATTTTTTTTTTAAAAAAAAAAAGAGATGCAACTAAAATAGTACGGTGAAATATATCACTTAAATTTTTTTTTCACAAATTCATGCATAGCAAACTACTGCTCTTATTTATTAAAAAAAAAAAAAACTACACTCCTCTTATCTTCATATACTATAATTTATGTTCATAAACAACTAGTAACTTCGGTGTGTTTAAAAAAAATATTGCATTTAATGTAACCGTGTTTTCTTCCGTCTAACACCATATATCCTTTGTGAGATTTTAAGTTTTTCACTTTTTTGAAATTTATTTTAAAAATAAAAACACAAATAGTTAACATTTTTTTACTTATTTCAAAGCAATTTTAAATCTATTTAAGAAATAATCAAATTTAGTTTTGAATATTTCGTTTTATTCAAGTCCATCTCGCTTGTGTTGTCACTCAACATCCTGTTATCACACATTTGAATGTTAATCATCAGTCACTACTTCCTTACATCCAACTGCTGGTCATCGATTGTCAACTTTAACCATTGATATCTGGTTACCACCTCTAACAATAAGAATTATCGATTGTCATCGCCAACTACTAGTCGCTGACCACTATCTATAATGGTTGGGAAGAAGAAGAAGAGGAGGAGGAGGAGGACACATTCGACTCTTGATCATCAGTCATTACTTCCCTGCTTCCAACTGGTGGTTATCGCTTAGACCATTATTTTTGTACCTTAAAAAGTGATAGTGCAAGGTTAGTGTAAGATTTTAAACTTAAAGGGATATTAGCATACAAAAATAAAAAGAGTATAATTGTGTGTAATTTGATAAAATTGAAGGGATGTTTCTATAATTTACTCTAATAATAATGAAGATGATAATTATACTAGAAAAATCCTTTGAATACCTTTCGGACTGACTAAAGAACACACAAAACATTGAGTCTAAATCATAATCTTTCAATCCTTTGGTCCTAACTGAATAGGTAAAATTGCATATTATTATCAAAGCCATATAAGGTCTCAACAAGGTTTCAGTAAGTACATCTCGATGAAACCTTAGTCAAGTAACCCTTTGGTTCCTAACAAGACAGGTAAAATTGCAAATAGTTGTCAAGCCATACAAGGTCTCGACAAAGTTTTGGTAAACATGTCTTGACGGAACCTTGATTAAGTTTATCTTAGTAAAATTTGTTATGAACTTCCACTTAAGCATGATTAAGCCAATCTATGATTAATTGAGGATAACTCATATGAATTAACTCCTAATTAAAAATTCAACTCCATTTACGTCTATAAATAAGGGTAATTAATGAGATTTGGTCACACTTTTCATTCTTAGATATGCATTTATGTCATTAATCTTTTGAGTAGACATTCTCTTTAACTTTGTGTCTTTTCCGATGCCAACATGCCCGACTAAAAAATACCCTTAGCATTTCAGAGAATGGTAATTCAGCACATCTTGGAGGATACTTAGCTGTTTTGGATTATATTTGTACCATTGGTGGCATATTTGCAAGTACAATAATTAATAAATATAGTATTCATGATAATTAATAATAATAATTATTAGGAGTTATAAGGTTGACTTAGGAATAATGTTCCTAGGTGGAGAAAAGGTGAGAGGTAGAGGTTGTACAGTTCGAATCACTCCACTCACAAAACTGACAGATTAACCACTAACATTTGTCTATCTAAAAATAATAATAAAATAATTATTAATTAATAATATAAAATAAATAATAATTATATTATTAATCATAATAAAAATTTTAATTATTATTAATATTTTTAGCCACTTCTATTAATATCAATAAACATGAAAAGGAAAAATTTATTAATTATTTTTAGCCACTTCTATGATAAAGACGCTTATTTTAAATAAGCATGCGTAGAATTAGTTTCATTAGTGAATTAATAGAAAGGTGAAACCTTTTAGTTTCTAAAATTAATAATAAAATGTGCCAGAAAATTTTATTGGAGATAAAAATTGCCATAAATAAAAAATTAGAGGTAAAATAAATCATTATAATATATCTTAATTCTTTATCATTTTATCATACTTTTTCTGTATTTTTATAATGGTGGATTTCTTCAAGAATACCATAAGGTAAAAAAAATAGGTGTGCAAGGGGTGATTAAAGAAAAATAATAAAAGAAAAAAGAATGTATTTTTTATGCTAACAAGTAGACATAATAGGAAAAGAATATATATTAATTTAGATTATGTTAATTAATTTAAAATTATATTACTATTTAAATTTAAATTAATTTGAATTACCTTGATTATAAAAAATATGAAAAATGACCATTTTTTTATATTTTCTTTCTTATCTAATGATTTATCTTCTCATTTATATTATTAAAATAAATAATTTTCAGTAAAGGTATGGATTAATTGTAATTGAGTAAGGATCTCTTCATTTCTTTTTTATCTCTTTCCTGTAATTTTGAAAAAGTTAATTAAATGAAAATTATATAAATTTTATTAAATATAAAATTTATTTAGTCAAAAGCTTAATAATGGAAGGAAATCTAACCTATTTTGTATTATCTAATACATTTTTAAAAAATGTCATTATTTGATAATAATGATTCTTGTTACTCTAAACATTAATAAAAATTAATATTTTTATGAATAAAAATACTTGATAAAAAATAATCATTTTTATTAATAAAAATTATTTTGTTAATAATTTAAATTAAAAGATTTATAACATTAACCATTTTTTCCTTAAAGAAAAAAAAATATTATTAACATGACTATAATTTGAAGCAAAAAAGTGTCACAATATACAGTTTAAAAATATCTATGAGATATATATTTATCAAACATATAAGAGAAAAATAAAAACATACATCCATTTAATAAAATATATAATTTCAATATTTATCATAAAAATATATAAACCCATGTTTTACAAAGATAAATAATAGTTCAAAATTAAAATGAGATAAACATTCAACTACAATTAGACCATGATAAATATTCAATCTTGTTTTCTCAATTTTGACTTCAATCAATGGCTTTGAGGAGGAAAGTTGTAGAGTGAACATTTCTAAAACACCAATGCTTTCACAATATGATATGCTAAGTTCTAGGGATGACAAGAGGTCGTGTGGGGCCAGGTTTGACCCTCCCTATCAACAAACCACCCCTGCCTCGTCCTCAGGTTTCTTAGGCAAGGAAAACATGTCCTTGACTCCCAATTAACACAAGTTTTCTCATCAAAGTCGGGGCTAGTATGGATGGCAAGGAGGCGGTATAGGGGCGAGTTTGACCCTTTCCATTCTCATCTCAAGCGCGTGTATTAGGTTTGGGTATAAAAGTACAGGTATGAAATTTTTTTAATTACTATCCCTCTCCTTATCGGATATTTTTTTTATTTGGGTATACCTGCAGATACTCATTATATTATTTCTTAAAATTTAAATTTACTTATTTATTATTAAATAAATTATATATATATATTAATTTTTTAAATAATTAATAATTAAGTTTTTATTATTTAAGGAGAAACAAAGACAAATAATTAATAATTATACTTAAATTTTTAAAAAATATTTAAATTTTCTATTAAATAATAAAAAATAATTCATCAAAAATTTTTTTAGCATAAAATAAGTTTTTAATTTAAAAAAGAAATTTCACAAATAATTTATTATTTTTTAAGTTCTAAAATACTTTTAAACTAAAATTGAGGTGGCTTTCTGTCTCCGTAAAATTAATCCTTTTAATTTATCAATTTAATTTAATAACGATCATCGAGGTTGGAAAATTACACTGTGATTCTTGTTTCTTTTTTTTTTTCCTGGTTCATTTCCTTCCATTTTGATTCTAATATAACATTTATTGGGAAACATGTAAGAATAGGCTTCACAGGATAGTTTCTATCCATTTTAAATTAAAACCAATAAAGTTATACGTGTTTCGGTTATAAATTATTAAATAAATTAGTTTATAAAATTATTAATTTTAAAAAATTTAAGTTAATTATTTATAAAATTTTTAAATTTAAACACAAAATATTTAAATTTTAAATTCAAAAATAAAAAATATTATATCACTTAAAAGCATGTGAAACTAGTTGTGTGTAATATCTAGATCTATTTCAAAGTTGACGAAAAATTCTTAATTTGACCGAGCATGTGATAGTTGTGTGTAATATTGTGATATGGAAAATACCAATTTGTTAAATCAGAAATGGACATATACATACCACCCCATACCTATTTTTGCTTTGTACTTGCACATATTTTAATTACTAAAATACTCTAACTCCTATCCTTAATTTATTAAATTTAATTTTCAAATCAAATAATCATTTGTAGTCTTGTTTTTTTCACACATTACAAGTTTAGTATATAATAAAGGTTTGATATTTTTTCTTAAAAAAAAAGTTTGACATTTTCATAAAAAGAAAAAAAAAGAAATATTTGACATTTAATTTACAAATTACAAATTTTATATTTACCATATAACTTTAGATTAATAACATTATATTCAAATAGTTATTTTTTATTAAAAAATTATTAGATGAGTATAAGTATACTGATACTCAATATATTGGGATGGAAATAAGATGAGAATGTCATATTTGTTCGATATCTATTCCATTGTCATATTTAATCTCACAATGTCATATTTAATCTCACAAATTTTTAATCCTGCTTATTAGAATCCTATGCATTTAATAGAAGAGATTTGTTATAAACTAAATCTTAAGATTTTAATACATTAATTTTTTGAGTTAATAGTGAACGAATTTAAACACATACCATAGAATTTCGTTTTTATCATGTAAAATATGACTAACAAAGGTGGGAATAAAATGCATAATACAGCTTACAAAAATTCTTCCGTGAGTGGGAATACAATAAATAATTGAGTTTAAGGTAATAATATCAATTTCTTTAAATTAAATATATATTTATTATTTATTAATTAGTAATAGATAATTTTTTTATTGAAAGATATTTTGATACTGATTTTAAATGTGTTGTTCTTTTCGAATAAGAAACTTTAATAATTTTAATGATTTTTTCCATTTAATCTTAAAAAGAAACGAAAGGAGTATTACATTAAAAAATGACATTAGTAAGTATTAGTGAATGCTGTTAAAAAAATAGTAAAACTTAATTAATTATTATTGGTATTAATTGATGAAAGATGTAAAACGAAATAATATTTATTAAAACTTAATATGATTGTAACTCAAAATTATAAGTGAATCTTCATTAGCATTCCCTCCCCATTTAATATTATATTAAAAATTTGATGTGATACTTATTTGGAAAGACTTTTTTTTTTTTTAAAATGAGGAGGGAATAATGTTCTGAGATTTGTTCAGAAGTTTAAAGACAGCTGCATCCTAATCTAGTCAGCAGAGTATCTATTCACGAGATTATACCGATAATCTGGTCGTGTATTATGATCAATCCTTATCCAATTAGTATTATAAGTAGTCTCAAAATTCTCGTGGCAAGTGATAAACTCATAAATTACGATAATTACAAGAATATCCACAACATTGAGATATGAGAAAAGCCTACACCTACCCTTCTCCTATATTGATTTTCGTTCATTAGCCAACCGTGTGTCACATAGTTAACGAATTCAAGCCCAACTTTATCTTGTATTTTTCCACCATTTCCCCTATATTTTAGTTGTCATTTTTTGTGCCAGGTATCGTTTTCAGTATAACAGACACCACCATCAAGTATCTCTGACTATTCCACAGTTAATGGGAACCATATCAGACCAACAATCCCTTGTCCACACTTCGTTTCCTATATAAACATGTTTTGAATTAAGCAAATTCGACTCATATCAAGTTGTCGAGTCTTTTACTTAGAGAGAAAGAGAATCCAAATAGACCTTCATAAATAAATATATCATTATTATAGTAATGGAGAAGGATGGCAAAGAAAACCAGACTACCTCATTAAACAAATATGCCTTAGCTTGTGCTGTTGTTGCTTCCATGGTTTCCATCATCTCTGGTTATGGTAATATTTCATTCTCTATCACTCTTGTTCATTATTTTTTTTTTTTTCTTTGCCCCGATTTCTCCTATGTTAATATTTTTCACCATTTTATTATGATTGACAACAATCCTGTCCCTAATTTTGTTTTTTTTGGCAGTTATAGGTAAGGAAATAAAGAGAAAAGTCGTCTATTCAAATTTCTTCAATAACAAAATTAGCACAGTAAAAACATTTTTATTTTAATATTACATTTTTTTTAATCCTACAATATGACATGTAGTCTAAGATTTTTATATTCTTTTTAATGGAAGATATCTTATTTAGAAAATCTTAAAATATTATGTATATATACAAGATGAAGGAAATCAACATACATTTTTATAGTTTATATATACTGGTCAAATATCTCAATTTTTACTTTTACCAGTTTTCAATATTATATTTTGTTTTAAGATTTTTATAGAAAAACATATTCTGAGAGTATTTTTATTGGGATGGTTTCAGCAACTTCTACTAAAAATACTTATCTTTTAAATAAATTTGATTGTTCAAGAAATTAGTCTAAGTTTTGGTCTGGAATATTCTCAACACTAACAATAAAAAAGAATACATATTGTAATTTGGATATACCTTTGTTCGCCAAAGTGGGTATTTGATTTTCATATGAGACCCATGTATAGTATGTCAAAACCAAGTTCAATTTTAGAACTACTCCTTGTGCACTTCAAAAAGTCGTGTACGTATTTTACGTTTGATTGAGGGAGTAAACTCAGAATCAAACACACAGAATTCATTACTTAAATAAAGACGAATAGATAGTGTTTTTACTTTTTAGTGTTATTATGTGATAAAAAGGATTTCACCCCCATAATTTTCACAATATGAAAATTTAGTTGTAATTACAAAACACGTAAAAGCGGTTTAAAAACTATGTATAATTTATTTTCTTAATTTAAAATAATTTTATTTGTTTTATAGATGGATTTGATGCACATGCTTAAAGTTATGTAACTCGTATTTACTGGCACGATTTCAGATACTGGCGTGATGAGTGGAGCAATGATATTCATCAAGGAAGATATTGGAATCAGCGATACCCAACAAGAGATTCTAGCAGGAATCTTGAACCTATGCGCATTGGTGGGGTCCTTAGCCGCTGGAAGAACCTCTGATTACATTGGTCGTCGCTACACAATTTTATTGGCCTCTGTGCTCTTCTTGTTGGGTGCAATTCTCATGGGGTATGGTCCCAACTATGCTACCTTAATGGTTGGAAGGTGTGTGGGTGGTGTGGGTGTGGGTTTTGCACTTATGATAGCACCAGTTTACTCAGCAGAAATTTCCTCTGCAGCATCAAGAGGGTTTCTAACCTCTTTACCTGAACTATGCATTGGCCTTGGGATCTTACTTGGCTATATATCAAACTATTTGTTGGGAAAATTGACCTTGAAGCTTGGATGGAGATTGATGCTTGGTCTTGCTGCACTTCCTTCAGTTGCTTTAAGTTTTGGAATTCTAGCAATGCCAGAGTCTCCAAGGTGGTTAATGATGCAGGGTCGTTTAAAGGATGCAAAAAAGGTGTTGTTGCAAGTTTCCAATACCACCCAAGAGGCTGAACTTCGGTTTGGGGAAATAAAATCTGCTGTTGGGTTTGATGAGAATTACCATGATGATGGGAGTGTGAAGATTCCTCAAAACTCACACCGTCAAGGTGAAGGAGTTTGGAAAGAGTTGTTTCTAAGGCCCACTCCACAAGTTCGTTGGATACTGATTGCAGCAATTGGGATTCACTTTTTTGAGCATGCAACTGGCATTGAAGCTGTGATGTTGTATAGTCCTAGAATCTTTAAGAAAGCTGGAGTCACAAGCAAGGATAAGCTTTTGCTTGCAACGATTGGTATTGGCATCACAAAGATCACTTTCTTGGTCACAGCTTTGTTTTTGCTTGACAGAGTTGGTAGAAGGAGGCTCTTGCAAATAAGCACTGGGGGAATGGTTTGTGCCCTCACACTTTTGGGGTTTAGTTTGACCATGGTGGATCGGTCCAATGAAAAGCTCTTGTGGGCTTTGAGCCTAAGCATTGTGGCCACATATGCTTATGTTGCTTTCTTCAATGTTGGGCTTGGGCCTGTCACTTGGGTCTATGCGTCAGAGATATTCCCTTTGAGGTTGAGGGCTCAAGGGACCGGTGTAGGTGTTGCTGTCAACAGAACCATGAATGCTGTGGTTTCTATGAGTTTTATTTCAATATACAAAGCAATCACAATAGGTGGGAGCTTTTTCATGTTTGCTGGTATATCTATATTAGCTTGGTTATTTTTCTACTTTTTCCTTCCAGAAACCAAAGGGGTGCCCTTGGAAGAGATGGAGATGGTTTTCACCAAAAAATCCAGTGGAAAAAATGTGGCAATGGAAACTGATACATGGCAGAGAGGATAATCTGTTGTAGTGAGAGGCATCATTTGAGAGAGTAGGTGCTTCACTTTAGCATTTGGTAGTCCATATATATTTTGCCTTTTTGGTTTTGGCATTTTGATCGAATGGTCCGAATTGTAACAAAGTTTAATATCTATGTTATAAAAGTTTTACACTTTTATTTAGTCGCAAGTCTTTATTTAAATAATTTTTAAGTTATTAATCAATAAAGTTAATTAGAGATAAAAAAACATAGTTTAATTTTAATCTGGATTTTTCAATTTGACTAGATACAGATAAGAGTAGGTAAGTATTCGTTTCTATCTCAATTTATATCTATCATGTTATAATTATAACAATTATATAATAATTTTAAAATAATATTTAATTAAAAACTTTACGTGAATGACAACTTTAAAATAATTATAACAATTATATGACAAAGTCTCTCTTGCACACTAGTTGAAACTCACTAATATTATAAACTCACTTTAAGTGAATTTTACGGTACCACATCATTTATAATTAACTCACACCATATTTTTATAAGTTTTACTTTAATAGTGGGTTTAACAATCCAAGCTTTAATAACTTTTTATTTCAATTGGCTTTTTTGACATCTTAAATCTAATTTAATTATTATAAATAAATATTAATTTAATATGAATAAAATATTTTAAAAAAATAATAAATCATATTTTAACATACATAAAAAAATAAAATCTACACAATTATTTAAATGTGACTAAAAATATTAAATATAAAATAAAAATATTGCATAATAATAAGAAATACATAGCCATAAAACATTTATAACATTACATAAAAATTTTAATTTAAATTATTTTCATGCCAAAAATGTTGCCAAATATGTTCCACTAAGTTATGGTGAAGTCCTTGATGCAATTGTTTCTCACGAAAATGTTGTAGTAAAATTAAGATGAGGATTATTGGCTACGTCGATGGTTAAGACATGTTCCTTCCCTTATTATAGTTGTAATTTATTTTGCATATTTTTCATCTTCAACAAACATGTTATACAATATAATGTATGTATACATTATATTCTTCATGGTAGTGAGACGCCAAAAGCAACCAGATCTACACACAATTGCAAATTGAGATTGGAAAACTCCAAAGACAAGTTCCACATTCCTTCTTGTTGATTTTTATTGTTATGCAAGTAATTGAGATGGCATTGAGATGGTCTTAACATATCTATTTTGCATTGTTTCTATCTTTCTTCCCTTTCAAAAGCTTCCTACATAAAAATAATAAATAATTAACTTAAACTTAATAAAACACAGTAAGAACAAGGCACTTGAGGTACAAATGTGTGAATAAAATGCATGCACGAAAAAGGTTTTTTAGAAAACCAAAATCCACATGAACATTGTTTTCCTCATTCATAAGAACCTATGTTTATTTAATAATAACTACTTATTTTTAAGCAACTCACATTGTCATCTCATGAAACACCAACGAGACTTACTAACAAGCATTGATTCTTGTAAGTAAAATACAACTTAAGAATTTGCATTGAAGATTCTTATATACACTTCTGTAACTCTTCTTTAAACCAATATATCTTCTATTTATAAGTTAGATTCTAAAATTTGAAATGTATGTTTAGTTGGTTTATAAGTTCCATAAATTAGATTAGAAAACTAAATACATATTTAAATTTATAAAAACTAGTTTTGGTTTTAAGTTTTATAAAAATATTTTTCTTTTTAAATTTAAAACATTGTTGTCAAATCTTACTCCTATTAGAATCCTTTATCTTTGGGAATCCAAGATTAGTGACTGGTAGTTAGAGGTGATAGTTGATGATCAACTATCGAAGGTGGCAACTAGTGATTGGCAATCAGAATGGAAGATAGTGACTGATGGTCTAAGATGGTGACCAATGACCAAAGGTGGCAACTGATGACCTGAGACTGAAGGTGATGGTCGGTGACTGAAGGTTAGAGGTGACTATCATTGATTAGAGGTCAGAGGTGATGATCGGAGACTGACGTTTAGAGGTAGAGGTCGATGACCAACAGTCAGAGATGACAACTAGTGAAGATCAGTGGTCAAAAGTGGCAACCAGTGAGGATCAATGATCAGAGGTGGTAGTCAATGATTAGTTGTCGAAGTGATCAACAATCAGAGGCAACAGTCTATGATCGACGGTCAAAGGTGGCAATCTATGATCGAAGCTCAAACATGGCAACTTGCGACCGATGGTCAGAGGTGCCAGTGACTGATAGTCAGAGGTGGAGGTCAATGTTTGATAATTAGATATGGTGGTCGGCGACTGACTGTCATAGGTGACAACCGATGACCGATGTGTTGATGGGTAGTGGCGAGTAACGATGTTAAATAGAACAAAAACAAAAAATTTCAAAATCGAGTTTTATTATTTTTAAATTAGCTAAAAACTATTTTGAAAATAATTAAAAAACAAATCAGAAACAGTTTGACCCAACCTGTGTTTATTTTCAAATTACAATTCAAGATAAAAAAAAAACTTCAAACCACCATTAATGAAGGCTGAATTTTTAAAATGTTAAAATTTTCATACAAGCAAGGTTTAAAAATTTGATTTCGAAGACAATTCTAAGATGATAAATTTTTTCATGGTTTTAAGGTGAACGGTATATATGCTAAAACTTGTTTCAAATGTTAAAAGTCCTTTTGTGGAAACTTAATGCTTTGATTCATGTGCGCACATATTATATATATATATATATATATATATAGAGAGATAGAGGACAACTCAACTGAGCAAAAGAGTTAAAGTGAGAATGAGAAAACATAATAATAACTGTAGAATTTCAATAATGAGTTCATATTGAGTTGTTAGTTAAACAAACTCGTATGATTTTCTCACACAAAGACCTCTCCTACAAACGTCACCACCGCCCACACCGTCTTCCTCGCTAATCTGTCACTCCATGCTAACCTAATGTGTCAAATACCTTTGTAGGAAATGAGAGATTCTATTTACAGATGTCTTTGTGAAATAAATTAACCTACAGATGCACTACCTAAGCATGGTGTAAACTTAGATTAACAACATACCATATATGATGACATTCATTCTCTTCTCTTCTTGCCAAGTCCAACGCCATCGAGGAGCTTCATGCTAGTGGCGTGCGCCTAGTAACAGTGATGATGGTGATGGTGGTGGTAATGTCGCCCCCACCGACATTGTCACCACCATCATCACACCATTGTTGCCGCCACCACTCCCACTGTCGTCACCACCATCGACACCATAGTCAATGCCACCATCTTCATCATCAGTGGTGGCAGTACCAATGGTGGTGGTAGTGGAGTGGGGTAGTTGCGACCTTGCAGAAGATTCCAAGGAAGTGATGAGAGAATGATGAGTTAAAGGTTTGTGGGAAAAGTCTCTGTATAAGAGAATCACATGAATTTGTTTAATTAACACCTCAATTTGAACAATTTATTAAAATCCTATTATTATTATTATTTTTTCTCATTTCTCACGGTAACCCTTCTTCTCACCTAAGTTGTCTTATATAGGAAAAGATTAGGCTAGCAAAAAGACTATTTTAACATTTTTATTTACTCGACACATGTATTTTTGTGGATATTTTGGTTTTTTCTTTTCTCTATTTTTTTTTTGTCTTTGCTTTTTCTTTTCTTTTCTCCTCTTATATTCTTTTATAATTTATTTTTCTTATTTTATTTTAGATATGTTGTTATAATTTTAATATTATATTTTTACAATATTAAAATTATTAATTAAGAGTATTTTAAATTCAACTTATTTTATCCTGTTCTTTTTACATTATTTTATTTTTTATCTCTTTTTTATTTAAATTTTTATTTTATTTTATGCTTTTATATTTATTTTATTAAAAATCTAACTTTTATATATATATATATATATATATATATATATATATATATATATATAAATGAAAGAAAGTAATAAGCTATGGAAATCCTTTTCACATTTTAATTTTTTGACAAGTGTTTCTTTTTATTTTTAGTTGTCTTTTTAGGATTTATATTATTTTTTAATTTATTTTTATGATATTTGTTTTAAGGCTTTTTCTATCTTTATTGTTTTAGATTTTAAAATTTTTTATTTTATTTATTTCTAATTTTTGTTTATATTATTTGTTTTAATATTTTTATATCTTAATTTTTATTTATATTATTTTTTTTAATTATTATATTATTTTATTCTTTTATATTAATATTTTATATATCTTAAATTTTTCCCTTTATTTTATTTTTTACTATCTTTTTTTATTATTTTCCTAGCTAACAAAACTAGAACATTAACCACTAATATTTACCTATAAAAAATATTATGCCTTTATTAAAGAACAAATATACAAAAATTTAAAACTTATGAGACTAGCTAGACATAGAAGTTGCATCCTAAAAAATTGATGTTATTGTGTTCTTTTTTGGGTCCCCGTTATTATGTAAGAATCTTTAGGCTTATAAATTATTAGCTTAAATAAGTTTTTTGTCCCTAAAGTTTTACAAAAAATCACTCTTAGTCGTTAAAATTAAAAAATATTTTTTTACTCCCTAATTAACTTTAACTCTTTCATTTTCAGTTAACATCGTTAAAAAATTGGTAACATAAATTACATTTTTGTACTCGTAAATCACTCTCCTCCTCAATCCTAACTCTCTCAATCTTCAATTTCATATTCGACATAAGCAAATACATCAGAACTTATAAACAGATAATGTCAATATAGAAAGCAAATTAATTTTAGGGACTAAAAAAATATTTTTGAATTTCAAAGACAAAGTGACTTTTTGTGAAACTTTAAACATAAAAAATTGATGAGAGTCTAAATTGTTTTTTCTTTTTCCTATTTTTTTAGCATGTGTCTTTTTTAAATTTTTGTTATCTTTTCATTTTTTTTCTTGTTCTTTCAATTTAATTTTTTATTTTTTATTTTCTTTCTTTCTTCTTCTTCTTCTTTTCCTTATTTTTTATTAGAAGAGTCTTTAACAATATTTAAAATTAAATTAAATTATTTTTAATATAATTAATATATATATATATATATATATATATATATATATATGTATGAGCTTTTTAGCATCATAAAATTATCAAATTATCCTTTCTATAAAATTGAAAAATATATTTTTTATAGGATTTTAAGTCTTTTCAATATTTTTATTTTTGTAGTTTTTTCCTAATTTATTTTTTTTATTATTAGATGTATATATATTTATTTTAATATATTAAAAATTAATTTATTACTCATCTTATTATATTTTTTAAAATTGATATTGGCTTAAGTTTTATTCTGGTAAAAATTATTTAATAATTCCTAATTTTTGTAATTGTTTTCTAACATCCAACTTTATTTGATCTGTATTAATTTCTAAAAATTTAACATTTAATTTTTATTAATAGATTAAATATTTTTATTATTTTTAATATTGATAATGAATATTTTTTTTATATAAAAACATAAAACTTAATTGATTAGAAAGCTAATTTTATTATACACATAAGTATATAATAAATATACTAAAATATGTCAAACTTATCAAGGTGGTCTATCTCAGTTGATTGAGCACGTACGTGAGTTGTTGTAAACCCCTTGACAATGTCTTCAACTCTCTTATAAGGAGAGTCAACAAAAAAATAATTTTAAATTATTTATAAAAAATTAAGTTAACATTCATGAAAGAAGTTATGTTCCACCTATATTTGTTAATTAATGTCTATGCAACACCATTAACAGGAAAATTCGTGTCTCTTATGTGAAATATTGGTCATTCACTTTGCACACAAGAGAAGTCAAATCGGTAACACTTACGTACTATAAGTAAGATAAGTCTTTGACCTAATGAATTTTATTATATATTATTGAACATAAATATGTAATAGATATACTAAAATTATTAATTATTTTAAATTGCTCACTCAATAAAATATCATAATATTAAGTTATATGTTGTCAAAGAAGTCATATTGAACATTTGTTGATTATTGTTTGTTTAACACTTACTCCCTATGAGTAAGATTATTTTTTGACCTAATGGACTTTTTATTATATATTTATTATTAGGGAGGGTATTCACTTACTTTAAGAGTAAGTTTAAGATACTTATTCTTAACATTTACCATATATTTTCTTAATTAAGTAATTAATTTTAACTATTATATTTCAAAAAAATGAAGGTTAAGATTAGGAATAAGTCTCTTAAACTTACTCTTGGATTAAGTGGATATATATATATATATATATATATATATAGGACAACTCAGGTGAGAAAAAAAGTTACGTGGTTCTTTCACACATAAATTTCTCTGTTGCTCTGCTTTTTTTATTTATTTTTTTTATCAATCATGTTACTTATAAGATTTTTATTCTACTTTTTTTAGACAATAATTAATATTAATTTTTATATATATTTTAAATTTGGAGGAGAGACCATGACCTGTCTCTCAGCCCGTGGGTGGTGGCAGTATTGACGATGGTGACGGTAGTGTTGACGACGTATAATGAGGGTTGTGGTAGGGGTTAACAATGGTGGTGGCGCCGCTCCAAATTGCTACTACCACCATCATCGTCACCACCCCTATCATCGTTTCCACCAGAGTTTATACGATCACCTTCACCATACGTCGTCGACACTATCGCCAACATCGTCATTACTACCACCATCGTCATTACTGCCACCATCCACGAGAAGAGGGATAAGGGGATTGGCAGGGGCCTGGTCCCTCCCCCAAATTTAAAAAAAGAATAAATTATATATAAAAATTAATGTTAATTATTGTCTAAAAAAAATAAAATAAAAATCTGATAAGTAATATGATTGGTAAAAAAATAAATAAAGAGAATAGAGCAACAGACAAATATTTTGTTTGTAAGAGAAGTTTCTATGTGAGAGAACCACGTGGGTTTGTGTAATTAACAATTAAATCTGAACCGTTTATTGAAATCCTATGATTATTATTATGTTTTCTCATTTCTCACCATAATTTTTTTCTCACCTGTTGTCATATATATATATATATATATATATATATATATATATATATATATATATATATATATATATATATATATATATATATATATGGGACACATATCTCAGTCATTCATTAAGAGATGAGAGGATATCCGAAAAATATCAATCATTGAGAGAGAAGAGAGAAAAAAGTGAAAGATAATAAATATTGGAATAGAGAGAATGAGTGGTTGATTTCAACCATTAATTTTTATTTCACTCCTTGAGATTTTTTCATCTCACTCTCATATAAATTTCGTTTTCTCATTAGATATATCCTTATTTATATATATATATATATAATAAATATACTAAAATTATAAAGAATTTAAATTACTTACTTAATAAAAATTATAAATTAATTTATATTGTTAAATAAGTCACGTTTAATCAATATTTTTTATTATTGTTTATATAACACTATTAGTGGTTGGAAAAGTAGTGTTCAAATTTTTCTAAATGTAAAATTTTCTTGGACTAGTAGCATTTCTACACTATGATATGATTACTTTTTTTACTTAATAGGTTGAGAGACACCTACTTGAGGTTTATGATCCAAGAAAATATAAAATATATAATAAATATATTTAAAATAATTTATTAACATTTTGTGATAAAATAATTTTAAATTATTATTTAATAGTATAATAAATTAAATTAATTTTAAATTCTTATAAAAACCACAAATATAATTTATGAAAGATAATTAGACTCAACATCATTATGAATGTCAAATTTTTTCTAAGAATATTTATACAATCACATTTTAAATACTCAACAATGTATTGGCTTTATGTTTAATAACTCCATACACATACTTTTTATTAATAAATATGTGATAATATTAATAATTTTTTATAAATGTATGATACATATTTCAAAATTAATTTAGCAAATAAGCATGTGATAATATTAATTATTTGTATGAAATGTAATTTTAAATTAATTACTAAATAATGTTATAAATTAAATTTATTTTAATTTTTTATGACAAACATTATAAATATATTTTGTAACAAAGTATCTTATTTGATACCATATGAGCAAAATCATTATGGATATCAAAACTTCTATTATGATAAATCACAAAGTATCATTCACATAAAACAATTTTACTCACATTATTCTCGTAAAATTTTGTGCATGACAAAGTTATTTTTTACATATTTAAACAACTGCATATACATATCCAATAATAATTTAAAAAAGTATAATACAACCAACATTTATATTTTTTGTAAATATATTACTAAGATTTTTTTTATGTTTGTGTTAAGTATATCACAATATAAATATAAAAATTATAAATTTCCAAATATAAATAAGTTAAATTAATAATTAACATGAATTATATAATATTATTGAGTTTAATTGACATTCAATTACAACCCTTCATTCACGGTAATTCTGTTAACTTTACTCATTAGCACTTTAAAAACTTTGAAAGTCACATGTATGAAAAGTCAACGACGGTGTAAAAATCTTTTACCGTGTATACCCATTAAACTAATTATTATTATGCTAATTTAAAAATTAAATATAATTAAAAAATGAGTTTAACACCTATGCATTAACCGTGTAAAAGAATTTTACATTGATGTTTAATCACAACTCGTTATTTATATGAATTTTATGTATTTGATAAAATCAACAAACTTACCATATATAAAAAGTTATGATTAAATGTCAATGTAAAATTTTATACACTTACAATATAAAACTTCTTAATTACCTTCAAAAATTACCAATGAATAAAATATAAATTTTATTCTTGAGATTAAAATAATAATTTATTTTAAGTAATATTAATTTCAATATTTTTATCTAATTAAATTATTTTACATTAATTTTAAATCATTCAAATTTTCTATACACTATAATATTATAAATTATTAATTATATATATAATAGTTATAAAATAATCAAATAAATATATCATTTCATATTTTAAATTATAATATAATTTTTTTTAAAAAAATTATTTTTAAAATTGTATACATAATAAAATTTTCATGAATATAATATTAATGAAAATATTTAATTTTTTAATAGATGTAGTTCAAATAGTTTCAAAATAGGAATATTTTAACCAAATGCACATAAGTTTAACACTTATACATTGTCAGTATAAAGAAGAGTTTTGATTAATTGATAATGTTACCGACAATGTATAAATATTTTTTCTCTAAATATATACATATATGAAATATGTGTAAAATATCAACGTCAAATTAAAAAATAAATTTAATATATTATATGAATCAAATTAATTTTTTATCTACTAATAATTTTTTGCATGATAATTTTGAATTACATTGTATTTTATTTATTATCTATTATTTAATATTTTTATATACTAATATATTAAATTTAAATTATTGATATAACTAATGCTCTCTGTATAATACAAAGTTTTTTAATACTTAAAATTATATAATTTCTTTAAAAAAATTACATAATATTTATTTATATTAAAAAACATTTTTACTGCTCTGGTCTTAATTTATAAAATAACATACTACAAATATAAGGTGAATTAGTTGATTAAGGAGTCTAAAAAAAATTGTAAGTTTAATTTCATTATTAATAAAACTAATATTACTGAAAATGCTAATATTTAATTTATTAAAAAACAAAGCGTTTCACTATTCATATATTAAATAGTACCAAATTATATACAATCATTCAAATAACATGTAAAGGGAGAGTGATGCATGTAGTTAATTTTCCTTTTTTCTATTATAGCATTTAGTTAATTATTTTAAATGGAAATATTTTTAGTTAATTTGAAAAAGTAGAAAGGGCTTATATCTGACGAAAACGGTGCCGTCTTTGTGTCGGTCACCCGCGGTATCGATGTGGGTGGTTGTTGATTATAAATTTTTATAATGAATGGTGAGGATTACGAATTACCCCATCTAAGACACAGGTCAACTTAATAGAAGCAATACATTATGGTATCCCAGAATCCAAACGCCACGATTTGGGAATTTTCATTGATTAAAATAATAGTTATTGAAAATCCGCTCCTCCCTCTGTTTTTTCGGGACTGAGCAAGCGAAGATGAAGCCTAAAAATGGGATAAGGAAAAATTGACATCGAAACCCTAGCGATTGGATTGAATTGAAATCGAAGGAAGAAATGAAGGATGAGGAGACACTTCCAATTATTAGTACGAAAAAGGAAGGGTCAGATTCAGGTTTATTGGGAAAAGGAAGCTACAAATTCTGGGCACTAGCAGCCATATTGCTGCTGGCATTCTGGTCGATGTTCACCGGCACGGTTTCTCTGCGTTGGTCGGGCACGCTCAACACGTTTTCGCACGACCTCCACGTGCCGGTTAACGACCACCTCGACGTCCTCGTAAGTTTCCCCTTTGGCGGTTTCCTCGTGAATAAAAACTAAGACATTGTTGTGATGCAGGAAATGGAGGAGAGGGAGAAGGTGGTGCGGCACATGTGGGACGTGTACACCAACAACCGCAGGATCAGGTTGCCCCGCTTCTGGCAAGAGGCCTTCGAGGCTGCCTATGAAGATTTGACCAGTGACGTCGTTGAGGTTAGAGACGCTGCCATCGCTGAGATCGCTCACATGTCTCTCCACTCCTTCCATCTTCATTTGCCCTCTGTTCCACATTCTTCGGTTGCTACTTCTTCTCCTTTTACTCTTTTTCTTTAAACCCTCTCGCTTCATTACTTTTTTTGTTTCTCGGCCTCTGATTTCTTTTTTTACCTCCTCTGTTCCCTTTTCAATTATCTTCCCCTTTTGGTTTTAAATTCTGCAAATTAAATCCCCCCTTGTGGCCCTTGCCTTTCCCATCCCATTTTCTATGAAGCAAAATGTGTGGATTGATGAATTGGATACAATTTAATGTGGAAATGGTTTCTAGTTAGGTGATCAGACTGTTTGGGTTTGGGAAAAATTAAAATTTGAAAAGAAAAAAGGATTTTATAATTCTTGAGGTTGAATTTCTTGTTATTGAGCAGCTAATTATTTGATCAGACTATTTGGGTTTTGGAAAAATAAAAATTTGAAAAGAAAAAGGATATTATAATTCTTGAGGTTGAATTTCTTGTTATTGAGCAGCTAATTACAAAATTGGCCTCGCAGAACGATAATTTTGTTATTTTATATTACTGGTTGATGTTGAAGACGATCCTTAGTACAACAGTTAGAGCTGCTGCCATGTGACTAGGACGGTCAGAGGTTCTGAATCAAGGAACTAATCTCTTGAAAATGTTAAGGCTAGGCTGCCTGTGATAGGTGCTTTAGAGCACCCAATTCAGTTGCCCATTTTTTCTATTATCACTGGTTAATTTAGGTAGTGTGTATGGTAATCATATGACTGGGGAAAGAGTTTACCGAAAACAGACAGTAAATAGTAATTGTAGATTGGTTCTGTACTCTGTACTTGTTTGTATGCGCAATATGGGGATCATAAATACAAGGAAGTTTTGGTATGGCTTATAAATTAGAAATAAACTCACTAGTAAGTTTTAATGTGTTGATAAGCTGGTTTGGTGTTTTTCTCTTTATTTATATTTTTGGGGTAACGAGGAAAGGTAAATTATTTCATATTGTAGATTTATGAGCTTCTCTTTGTTTATCAACATTTTGTGAAGGGAGTGGTAAAAACAACATTTTGGTATGATTAGACATATGTTATATTTCTTTAGCAAAATCAAGAAAGCAGACACAGACTGTAAAATTACGCAAAATTTTAGTAATCATTAGTAAAATGTTTATGAACTGAAAAAGAAAACAAATAACAATACCAACACCAACACCCTTGTCTCGACCAGTTTCTTCAACGTATAAGAAGGAAATTGTTGTCTATTGTTGCTTTTAAGCCAAATAGTTTATTGTTGCTTTTAAGCCAAATAGTTTTTGAGGTTCTAATGCGTGTATTATATAGTATTCTGACTTCATCATCTACCATTTCAGAGACCAGGGATACTTGGTAAAAGCCTCGAGCAAGTTGAGAAAGGAGGCAAAGGAGCAACCTAGAGATTAGAATCTGGAGTAACCAAAGGGTCATGATTTACTTCAAAAGGGTCATGTTACCAGAAATTTCTGTGGTAGTGCCAGGCAAAGTCATACTCCAATTTTCATGCTTTCATTACATGGAAAATTATGTATTTTAGTAGGTTGTGATTCTTTCAATGAAGTCACATTCCTATTCTTCACAAGCAAGGGCTAGTAAATTGGAGCGTGAAAAATCAAATTCAAAGTATATTTCAGCTTTAATTTCATAAAATCAAGTTCTAAGGCTGTGAGGTTTCTATTTTTTTTAAAAAAAAAACTAAATGTTAATTTTGGTTCATGTTTTAGTGTTTTTTGTTTTAAAAATTTTATTTTGATCTTTATATTTTGAAAGTTTCATTTTTCTTTATAAGATGATAATGTAATTTTGTCCATTCCTAACTTGACTTGTTGATATGTGTTACATATACCAGTTACATTTGTTGAAAATGAATTGTAAATGAATTGTGTGGATAAATATCAATATTAATAAGATTTAAATAAAAGTAGTGACAATTTTTAGTTATTACTATTTTAGTTCAATAGTATTAAAATTTTAGAGTTATCTAAGAATAATATAATACAAAAACTTGACGAAAATGAATTTTTTATGAAACTTTTAAAATTTAATGTATTAAAATAAAAAATACTAAAATATAATGGAAGGATAAAAAATTGTACTTGATTTGTTAAAGGAAAAATAAGAAATCACATGCGAAGTACTACAATAGGAATACAAAGTTATCTGCATTGTAGGTATATGTAAACAAAAAATCCACAATAGATAGAAAAAGTAGATACTGCAAGTATTTTAACATTTGCACTCATGGATGTGGACGCAGATGGTAAAATATCTATTTATGGGTATAGGATATCTATATTAACTAAAATAGTGCAACATTTTAAAATAAAATATATGCTTATTACTAAGAATTATTGATAAAGTTTTTAATTTTTGAAAGAAACCATTGATTTGCAAAGAAATAGAACTACTAACTGTTATTGATAAAAAAAATTATTTGGTTAATTATAAAAATTCATTTAAGAAATTAAATTTCTTGCACTATTTAATAATCAATACGTTAGTATATTTATTTTTTTGAAATAAGATGAATTATAGATTTAATAAAAAATATATTTAATAAAGAGAAAAATACTTATATATTTTTATATAAAAAGTTTTATGTACGATAAATTTATCGATTTAATCAATTAATAATTTAAAAATTATATAAATAAAAGATTGTAATTACTATTTACTAATAATATATATGATTATTATAACAAGTTTTACACTAATATTTAATCACAACCATTTATTATAAGTTTGTTAACTTTACCTTACACTTTGTATACTAGTTAAACTTATAAATAAAACCTAATCAAATTTTAAAAAAAAAACCTACTTATATCAAACCTTCACCACACCTGAAATTAATAATTAAAGTTGTAATAGTCAAATATAAATAAATTTTTATTGATATTTTATTAAAACCTTCACCACTACTGACTATCAATTAAAAGCATGAAATAGATATATTGTCTGAATAAACAAACCTACTTATATTAAAAGTAAATAATATTCTAATTTAAAGTAATTGTATAAAAGATTATCGTCTGAATAATAATAATATATAAGATATTTATAAATGACATTGAAATTTAAAAATTACTTAAATTGTAACATTTAATCAGTTACGTACAAAATAAAATATTGGTGTAAAGAAAGTATTAAATAAAATATTAAAGAAACTACTAATTACAAAACCAAATTGAAATCATACACATAAGTCATATAACTGTCGGTTACAAAAAAAAAAAAAAATCATAATGATTGGTTATTCAAAATAAACATGACAGATTTTATAAAATCCAAACGCAATAACTACAGATGAAAAATTTGCACCTGTATCACATCAATTTGCAACATTTGTTTCTCTTTGTTTTATGTACCAGTGGTCGTCATGTTTCTCTTCAATCTACAGTGTCAAAGTCTGAAAAAACAAAACAGTTGTGATTGCATAGTACATTGCAGAAGTAGCTAGAAAGTAGACATTTTTTTATGAATACAACTCTACTCATAGCCATCATTACAACCTTCATAATCATGCATATTTTTAGGGCAAACAAAAATGGTTTTGCTAGCTATATGATGTGATTCCTAATAACACCCTATGATCAATTTGCTCTCTAAGTTGATCCAACCATGTCAAGTATTAAGGCATTGAAGTGTTTCCAACGAATGGTATATATAGTCTTAACAAGATTGTGCGGTCATCACAATTCAAATCTAAGTATGGATAGAAAATAGAATGTAATTCACATGATATTATTTGCTTACAAAATTTTAATAATATTCATTTTTTTTATATCTGCATTAGCGAATAATGACTACTTGCAGCAGACTCCACAAATAATTATAGCTTGCAACAATGTCGTAAAAAAAGAAATAAGATTTAAGATTTTGGTTGCGAGAAGTAGTGTGTTTATTATATTTTTTATGACTATTTAACTAGATTGTCTATCTTTGGATAAATTAGGGTGAAAAGTGTGAGTTTTGTGACTAGGAAACACTTAATATTTATGAGAAAAAAATTATTTTATGGAAAGAAAAAAATTAGTATAAGAAGAAAAACTTGTCAATAAAATATTGTCAATAGTATTTTATGTTAAAATTATCTTTCTCTTTATTTTTTATTTACAATATATCATGATCCTACTTATTACATGTTTCAAATCAATTAATATTTGAAAACGCTTATTTTTTCATACTATGTATAGTAACTCTTATTAGGGTGGAATACGAGTTGATCTATTCTTACATGTGACCCACAAAAAATGTAACATACAAGTTGAAACTAACTCACCCTTAGGAGCTTTAGGGCGAGTTGAATACCTTGACTCCCTCTGCCATTAGGATAGTTGATTGGTATGTCAAAATTTAGATTTTTTCTTTTATTCTTTTTTTAAAAAAATATAAAATCATTTAAAAACACGATTTTATTTTCCCAGACATATTTTACAAAAATAAATAGAAAAAAAAATCTGCATCATTTGTTTATTTTTTGACAATGTTACAATTTACAATAAATAACAGTTAATAACAAAGTTTATTTTATTTTTTAATAAAGTTGCTTTTATAAATTTTATTCAATATTTATTTGATGCTTTGATTATTATAGTTTTATTAATTTATATAATAATATATTTTTTAAAAATAAAATATAATTTGATTTGCTAGGTGCCAAATTAAATTGGCAACTAAGTGGAGCAGGTTAAAGTGGGTTAGTATCGAATGGGTTAAAAATAATATCTTATTTAGTCAAAATAAAGATGAATTGAGATCTCTTTTGCCACCCCTAACTCTCTTGTTAACATGATAAATATATTTATTATACAATTTAAATAATTTTCTTTAAAATAATAATATATCTTAAAATCAAGTTCATGCATGTTAATAAAATGTGATAAAATTTTGTAACGAAGTATATTTATTCACAAATTAAATTTTATTTGAAAAATAAAGCAGAAATATAGAATGAAATAACTATGTGTAAGTTTTTTATGTAAATGATATGTAATCTAAGTTGTGAGTTGAGCCCACCCTATAATGTCTGTGGCCGAATTAATTATGTTTAATTTAATATAATTATCTTAAATACAATTTCATGTTTTGTTAAAAGATTTTCTAATATTACAAACACACAAAATCTTGTATTACCTACAACAGCTATTTAAAATTCAAATATTTATATAATTTGTGAAAAAGATTTAACAAAGATATTAACAAAGTGTTGTATACATGAACTTTTAGACTATAGACTCGTTGCAGCACTAATCTTTTCAATTTTTACTACTGCACACAGGATTCTAACAATTCTTTCAAAGTTAGTGGTGCAAGTAGTAGTGCATTTCACTGGAAGGACACTTGTTAATTTTGTTACTTTTGTAGTCTGGTAACACAATGAGGATTTACAACACTTTTTTTTTTATATATAAATTTTAGATTATAATTATAATGATAATGTATATTAAATAATAAGAAGAAAATTTTCCAATTAAAAAGAGAAAGATTTATACATCAAAATGGAATTAATTAATTATAATTAATTTAATTATATAAGGGAACCTGAAACATACTCCGAGAAATGATTCATACGTAAGTTATTCATTCAGTAATTAAGTGTTTATTTAACAATAGCCTTATAAAAATTGTTTTCAGTATTTTAGTTGTTTTTTAAAACTAAAAAATGTGCTTGGGTAGTGTTTTCTGAAAACAGTTCTGGTTTTTTTGTTTTTAAAAATTAAAAAACATGAACAACTAAAAATAGTTTTACTTTTCAGTTTTCTGTTTTTATTTTGAAAATTTAAAATACAATCAGAATATGTTGTTTTTTGCTTTTTATTAATAGAATTCTAATAAATATGAATAAGTTTTTCAATTTTTACATCTTTAAAATAGTTTTCAAATCAAACTTGCCAAAATAAGTTTTTTTTTTCTTTTCTTTCTGAAAATAGTTTTTGAAAATTATTCTTAAAAACTCTTTTAAAAAACTAAAAAACAAAATTAAACCAATCAAGTTTTAAATCTTGATCGATGCCTCTTTTTTTATTTTATTTTTTCCAATTTTCGCTAAACCCCTCTCACATTCACTAATATACATAAGGGGTGAAGTTATATTAAAAATTTACAGAAGAAATTTATCTATGTTTGGTGAGGCTCACATGACTCATAAGTCTTTCTTTACTAAAAATTTTTGTAATACAAATAGATCTCATAAATTATACAAATGTATTTTTTTGGATTTTCATTATTTAAATTTTTAATTATTATTTGTTTGAAAAAGAAGTACTTTATTATGTGTGAAATTCTTGCAATCAGGGCACATTAAATAATGTTAGAGTATATAATATTGTTGTACTTTTTGAATTTTTTTTAGAATAAGAGAAATTTAATAATTTGCAACTTGTGAAAATCAATAAAAAAAAAGAAATGTTAATATGAAACAATTTTTCCCTATCAAAATAGTATTTAACACTTACCAACATATTAAAGATATAATAACACTAATAAATAATAATTCTTATAGATAAGTAATTTCTACAGTATATAGTTAGCTTATAAGATATAATATTTTCAATATATAATAATCCTTATAAATGAATAAATTCATAAAAATGACAAATAATAAAAGAGAACATATACAACTAGAAAATGTTGAATTAGTGATAAAATCTAGCGACGGAAAATTAATGGTCACGCATTGCGGTACAGTTAGTAATGGCAATATTCATCCCTTAAAATAATAATTATTTCTTATAAGTTTTCAAACACGTGTTTTAAATATATGAGTTTAAATAGAACCCAAGAATTTCTGAACAGGTTATAAACGGATCAAAATTTTGTTTTGAAAATTGGTATAAATCCGTCTTAAATTAAATTATTTTTCATTTTTAATAAAAATATTAAAATAAATATAAATGCATATTTATAAGATTATAAATATGTATATATTATTTTTTCAAATTTTTTACATAATATATAATTTACTAATGTATGTTAATTAATTTGCAGATCATGATTTCTTATAATTTTATATCATAATAATTTATTTATTTTTTATATAAATCTATCATTATTAATAAATATTTTTATATTTTATTAATTATTAAAAGTTAAACTTAATTATTATGATATATTTTATTTAGATTTTTACATACTTTGACTATAAAAATTATATTTTTATTTCAGCCTTAAGTATTATAAAATTATGATAATAGATACTTTTATTAGAAAGATAATCATATTATTTAGAGTAAATCACATATATTTGTAAGATTTATCGTTATTATTTTTAACGTTCTTGTAACCTACAAAAGTTGTTGTTTTTTTTTTTTTTTACTTTTATTAGATCATCTTCTGGTATGAAGTTTTTCTTTTCTTATATTGATTTTTTTGAGAAAAAATAAAATAAAATAAGAGTTTAATTGATATACATTAATAATATAAATAGATTTTTACACTGATATTTCAATTACAACCTTTCATTGATAGATTTGTTGATTTTACTCATTATTACTCTAAAAATATCAGTGTAAAAATTCTTTATATTGACTATGTATACCAATTAAATTTATAAAATAACACACTAATCTTTTTCAGGAGATTAAAAATAATAGAAGCATGGAAGAGTGATAAGTATACTAAATACAAACATTCAAAAAATAGAATCTTTATAAGTTACACAATTATTTAAAATTAAAGTAATATAAAGTGGATTTCTTTTTTTAGTAATTACATAAAGTGGATTGTTTATATTTGTATGAAAGTTTTTCTAAAAAAAAAATCTCAAAATTTTATTCTTTTTCCCTTTTTCCATTTTTTAAAGTCTACATTACATAAAATCCGAACTAGTTTATTATGGAAATGTCTTTATTAATATTTATTGTGAAAGAAAGGCAATTGAATTTTATTAAATAATATTATGTTTCCTTTCATATTTATAATTTGATAAATTATATTTTATGTCCTATAAAATATATAATATATTATTTTTTTTAAAAATTTAAACTTATGTTTAGAAATCTTCTTTTGTACCTATAATATAAGATAATTTGAAATTATTGAGTATAATATAGTTGATGTGATTGATATTTTTTTTAATCTTCAACAAAATGAAGTTAAAGTGAATATAAATATTATTAAATTATTATTGAAAAGAAGAAATATATTTTAATATTTTAAATAAACCATAGTTTCAAATCACATCCAATTGGCTTCCATCAAATTAAGTTTAAGAACTAACATAATAGATTAAATTTTAGAAAATCAAATAAAATTAATAGTAAAAGTTTTTGAGAAAAGAAATTAATATTTTTTGTAACTTATAAATATCTAAAGCATATTTTATTTTTTATAATATTTATTTATATTTTTTATATTAAAAATAAACACAACTAATAATAACTTTTTTTTCAAAATTTCTCAATTAAGAGAATGAGGAATTAGAAAGTGATGAATATATTGTTGAGTTTTAGTTCATGTCCAGTTCACACTCCGCAAGTGTGGCATTTCCGTAAACCTGGTTTCAAAAGAATGCAAATATGAAAAAGTTTTTTTCAAATATTTACATAACCCATGACCTGTTGGAAAATGGCTAGTCCAATAGGCGCTACACCATTCTCAAAAACAAACACAGAAAACCCCAATCTGAGCCGTTCATTTTCTCCACGTCATCGATCCTCGTCCTTTACAATCCAACGGTTCCCATCACTCAAGACAAAAAGTCCCGAACCACAAAGGCTCAGCCCACCTGAACCCTAGGTCAGACCCAAACCGCGAGAGCCCAGACACAAAGAAGAAGAGGTTTATCCACCATTTCTATTTCCATTTCCGTTTCCATTTGCTTCAATGAGAGAGAAATTATAAAAGACACTCTAGAGAGAGAAACTCTAACCTAAACTCTCCCAAAACCATCGAGCTTCAAGTTCCGATACCAGTTTTATTTTCAATTCAATCAAAATTCGATTTCATTCACCACCAATCTCCAAGACAAAAGCACGTTTGCTTTGGTGGTTGTTTATAACAGCACTTTTTTCCTTCTTACCCATGCGTGAAGGTGAGACTTGAAGGGTTTGGCTCTACACGGCGTCGTTTTGTATGAAATATAGGATTTCGTATTTGATGGATGAGAT
Organism: Psophocarpus tetragonolobus; assembly: GCA_037954015.1. Classification (NCBI taxonomy): domain Eukaryota; kingdom Viridiplantae; phylum Streptophyta; class Magnoliopsida; order Fabales; family Fabaceae; genus Psophocarpus; species Psophocarpus tetragonolobus. Next base: position 13,305,617 of record CM075694.1, read on the forward strand.
CTGGGAGAGAGCCGTGGAGACGGCGTTAGATGGCGAGAAGGACCACGCGTCTGCGCGGACGCTAACCCTAGACGGCGCCGTTAAGTGTGTTCAGGGACGGTTACCTCCTCCGAGTCTTCTAGAACGTTTTCAGAACCTTCAGCACCTTTCCATCGCAAACGTTGGGGTTTCCTCGCTGGAGCAGTTTCCGCGGCTGCGGAATCTGCAGAAGCTGAACCTCTCCGACAACCGGATCGCCGGCGGGTTGGAGTTTCTGGTTCAGGCGGGTCTGGATTCGCTGCGTGATCTTGATTTGTCGAACAATCGGATTCAGTACATTGAGGATCTCGCCCCGCTGGCGCAGGTGAAGCTGGTTTCGCTGGATCTGTACGAGTGTCCCGTGACGCGCGTGAAGGATTATCGATCTAGGGTTTTCGGGTTGATTAAGTCGCTGAAGTACTTAGATAAGATGGATGCGGAGGAGAACGAGAGGCCTGAGAGTGATGATGAGGAGGAGGAGGATGAGGAGGAGGAAGAGGAGGACGACCCTGGGAGTGGTGAGATTGATGGAGGGGAAGAGGATCGGCCATTTGGGATTAACAATGGACACAGTGAGGCTGTTGATGGTGTTGTCGATGCTGATGAGGACGAGGAAAGTGACGCCGATGAGGAGGAGACTGAGACCTCGCGGAGGGTGATTAACGGTGAGAGTCACCGGGAGAACGGGTTTCGTGTTGCTCCTGTGGAGGGCGATGATGTCGAGGAGGATGACGAGGAAGATGATTCTGGGGAGGAGATTGACGAGGAGGAGGGGGATGATGATGATGTGGTGGAGGTTCATGAGATTGAGGACAGTGACGATGATGATGGAGTAGAGGAGTATGATGAGGATGACGATGAAGAGGACGATGAGGAGGAGGAAGAGGTAGATAATGATGAGGGTGATTTTGCCGAGCCCGAGAGTACTGGAAGGTTGGTGAGTACTGAGGGGGAGATTGATGGGCATGAGCAGGGTGAGGAGGATGGGGATGATGATGATAATGGGGAGACTGGGGAGGAAGATATGGGAGTGGAAGATGATGGAGAGTTTGAAGATGACGATGAAGTGAGATAACCTTTCTGTCTTAATATTTACTTTTATTCATTGCATTTTCTGCTTGCCTTGTACTTTCGTTGCTTTTGTTTCTCTTGCTGTTTTTTCTATTTTGTTATATGCTAACAGTTTCTTCTTTGTGTGGTGTTTTGATCTCTTCAGATTGCTGAAGGGGGGGAGGTGGTTTTCGTTGCTCTCAATATTTTGTGAAATTTTGTTGCCTGATGCTTGCTGAATGGATTTGAACTTGTCTGCTTGATTTATTTATTTATTTTTTGCATTATATGATGTTCATATATTTGTGTAGTTTTTGTACCAAAGGATGCACTACTTGTATTGTTCTTGGAATTTTGGAGTGAATTTTTCTTGCATGTGATATGAATGACCGAGCTCATGATAAATTTGTGATCTTTTTTTAAACCCAGTGTTAATTGTCAGTCGTTTGGACTTTGGTATGCTAACTCAGATATTTGTCACTGTCTTATCCAATGAACAGTGTGGGTTATTATTGTGTTGCATGTAAATAATAACAGCTTTTCCGTATAATTCTAACTACCATTTTCTTATCCACCCTTTAAAATTTTTCTATGCTGCATGCAGGAATTGAGATTAAAATGAATTCTTTTGCAGATCCAGGACGTGTTGCAGTTTTGAATGTTAATATAACCTTGTTAAATATTTTTAACTTAGGACTGGAAAAAAATTTTCTCCGGTTGTTTTTTTTTTAAAAAAATTTTATTATTGAAAATTCGTTTTGTATTTTGTCCTATTCTTCATTAACGTATATTTGGTAATCCTGCTTTGTTTTATTATTTTAATTTTAATTACTTCAGAATTACCTGGTTATAATTACTAATATTACTCAGATTACCTGGGTTTTCTCTCTTTTCTTGGATCTTAACATGCATTATGTACCTTTTATTGTAATATGCTTGCTTTATTAGAAAGTTTTAATGTTTTTAGATTAGGATTATCATGTTTTGCTAAGTTGGGACACCCCATTATTTGTTTGATTATCCTTTTCTTTTGTTTTTCATGTCCTGCTTCTGCTCTGATGGTTCTGTAAGGTTATTCTTGTTGTAAACTAAGTTTTTGACTATTTCTTACTATTCTATATTTCTGTTTCTTTTGTCATATCTATGATTATATATTCTTTTTTGTAAATGAAGAAATTGAATGATATGCTTGTATTTAAATTAGAAGTTTTAAGAAACTGTCCTTGTACTCTGTTGGTTGCTTTGCTAGAGCAGAAACAATTATCAACGGTTATTTGGTTCGTGAAAACAATTCTTTAGAGTGTTTGCTTTATTTTCTCTCTTTTTCCTAATGTTTTATTTAGGAGTTTGTCTCAGCTTTTTAATTAAACTATGGACTTTTTATACTGTAATGACAGGAAGAAGACTATGGTGCTGGGTATCTAGTTCAGCCTGTTGGACAGTCAGACGCAGCTCTCAATGCTGGGGATGCTGATGTGGATGTTGGAAATGATGATGATGGTGAAGAGGAGGATGAAGTTGATGATGATGATGATGTTCAGGTGTTGCCTCCTGACTCTTCACACCTCAAGAGGAAGAGGGATGATGATGAAGAGGATGAGGACAGCGATGAAGATGTGGTAGCATTCTCGAAGTCATCCAAGAAGCATAACTGACGTACCATTCTAATATATATATATATATATATATATATATATATATCATGTTCTTGTTCTGTTGATGGCTTCCATGTATGGAAGCAGGGAAAACCTCAGTTTAGATAGAACAATGGTTAGTTTTTAGGAATTTAGCTCTCATGAACAACAGAGTGACATATTAGGGAAAAAAGAATTGTATGTTGGGTGGAAATATGTTTAGTTCAAAAAGTCGTTAGTGTTTTTTCCCTCTTGCCTTTCACAAATAGCCGTTACTCTATTAAATATTCAAATGGCAGTTAACAGAGGTTTATTGCACATGTGCTCGATGCTGGTGTTGGCTTGTAAAGGAATTGGCTAGTGCCTGGAGGGAAAGGGTGGGAACCTTTTAAATTTTTGTTTTTCAAATCTCTAGTTTATTGGAGTACTTTTTGGTGGGAGAAAAAGGAAAAGCTTGTAAAAACACCTGTAGATAGATCTTATGAAAATGATTCCGATCGATCAAATTTGGTGCCTATTGTAATGACGTGGCTGGTTCATAAATTATTGCTGATACGTGGAATTATTCCAGATTTTGCCTTATATTTAACAAGGAGCAAATTTTGGTCCCGTGTCAACCGGCATGTAGAAATGTTGGAATGGGCCCCTTGGTCAATTGTTTTATCTATCAAATTGACGCAATTTTGACGGTTTTATCTTCCAATGCATGATAATTTTACATGTTGTCACTAAATTTGTTTTCCTTGTTGGAACGAAGCCAATTAGAATCCAATATAGCGTGGTGTCGTTCTTACCTTTGAGACAATCCTATCCTAAATTGTCGCGTGGGGGCACGCACGCGCAACGCAATATAGAGGGAGCGGTGTGACCGTGAGAGGTGAGGTCCAGCTTTCACGCGGTTATCGTCTGTGTTTTGATTTGGTGGGAACTTATGCTCGTGAGTCGTGAGTCGTGAGTCGTGAGCATCTCTAGATGCCACAACACCAACCCCTGCCTCTAGCCCTGTGCTACTAGCCATACAGCAATAAAGTGACTACCATATTTTTTTAATATATATACAATTAATTCAATTTAATTATTAAAATAATATAAAATAAAATATTAATTACATATTTTTAAATTTCATAGCTTTTATTTTTTAAAATTTAAAATTCTAAAATATGTAATTTATTATTTTAATTTAAAATATAAAATATATAATATATTAGTATTTTTAAAATACTAAGCTTTTAATTCTTAATAAATAAGCATACGCATTTCTGTTACAGATTTTCAAGGATATTGTGGAAGAACTAATTTTTTACTGTGGAGATTTTTTTCCCACTTTTAATACAAGATTATCTTCAAGATTTGACAATAAAGATTTTCTTAATCTTTTAACTTTATAATTTATAAAATTATTTATTAATATTTTATAACCAAGTGATTCAAAATATTTATACATTCAATCTTTATTGTAATTAATTTATTAGAATTAGAATAACCGATATTTTTAACATTATTCTTTCATTTTTCATAAATTGAACTTGTTGTATAATTTTTATGAACGACAGCAAAATTATCAAGAAAATTATGTTGAGACTTAATTAATTTATTTTTTTTGTTTTTATTTAATTTTTCAAAATCAAAGACATACTTCTTATCTGATATTTTAATATTTTATGTCACTACAATTGTAACAATTCTATAAAGTATAAGAGTATATAAAATAAAATGAATAGACAACAAAAAATATAAATAAAAATTGAAAATAGTTTAATAAAAAAGATTATGAAATGATAACCTTAAATAATTAATCAGAATAAACAATTTGAAATTAGCTATCCAATTTAGTGATTCATCTCCAAAGAATTTTTTGTCAATATCAAATTAAAATCTTGTATCCTATATATAGAAAATTGAAATGAATCATTATTAGCCTACTTCTTGTGGTTAATTAGTCTTCTTTGTGTTTGATAATATAAAAAATGTTTTATTGGGCTTAATTATTAATTCTACCTTTTAAATAGTAACTTTATTTTTTATAATTAGCATTTAATTCCGTTAGAGCCTAAGGTAGGTCTTGTTACTCACACAATTTTAGTGGTTCTATCATCTCTATAAAATGTAAATACAATATTTAAAATTATATATATTAACTCTATCTAGTTCGTTCTTATAAAATTTGAAAATTAAAACATTTATCTATGATACTAAGTTATTTTTTACTTTTACAATCAACAAAGGTTAAACTTAATATAAGGATTCAGAAAATTTAAATGAATGTTGCACTCAAATCTAGTGTGCATCTATTTTTGAATTGTAGTATCGCTGAGCAAGTGTGGTAAACAATTTGTTCATGGTGGGGATCTCTTTGGCTTTTTCAATTGAAATCAGAAACTACTATTATGAGTTTTATGAGTTTGGTCAATGGTTCAAAAGAGGTGCTTCAAACTTGATCCTTTATGTGGTTCGTCAGAATTTGACAATGGAGGGTTAGAAATGTTGCGGTATTAAGAGAGGATTAGGTGGATGTCCAAGAAGTGTTATTTTGGATTCAATTGATGTCTTGGGAGTGGTGATGCCTTTCATTTAAACTTACCTCTCATTCTCACATAAAGTAGTTAATTAACCCATTATATTGTATTGATTAGCTATAATTTCTATATAGGTAAGGATCATAGTTGTGGAACTATCATTGTATGTATCCTTTATTACTTGATAATATCACAGTTTGTGGATTTGTCTATTGCATGATTAATAAATCTTTTAACTTATAAAAAAAGCATTCAAACGAGTTAAAATGCACTCAAGCCCAAATAAAACAAAACAAATTTGTTATGCAAAAAATTTCTCTTTTAAGCACATAGTAGAAGTTGTCCAATATTTTGACAAAGTTTCAGTACTCTAGAGTTTCTCTCATTCAATTTGTTGCAGTGTTCCGAGTCTCCTTTTATAGATTCAGTGAAGATGTTCGTTACGGGATTTAAGTCTTCTTAGAAGAGCTCGTGGTTTAACACCATGCAACTTGTCACTTTTGTGTAGTGAGAAAAGAACAAAAAGTCCAAACATTTGCACGGGCTCTACTCCATTAGTCGTACGATTTTAGTTCTGTGAGGAATATGTCTCATTCAATTCTCTTTTATTTTGTTCTTAACACTTGAATTTCAGACGTTAACGATTCAAATAATGGAGGCAAGATGAACTTCTCGTCTTTCCATTTATTCTTTTCTTCTCCTTTTGCGTTTCTGTTCTCAAGTTTGATGTTGATTTTTTTTTTTTTATTCATAAAGGGGTTCACATAATTATGTCCTTTGGATGTTGATTTTCAGAAAATGATTGGACGCCTGGTTTGCAACTGCTTGGACGTTGGATGGAGTATTAATAAAAGACAAGTTTCTATTGTTAGCCTCATAATCTTTTAGTACACTTATAGTTTAGATAATTTTTTTTGTTTAAATAATTTTTTTCCTACAAAAAATCACTTTTCATTCTTGAAATTCAAAAACATTTTTTTAAGAGTTTAATTAGTATATACCGTAAGTGTAAAGATTTTTATGCTGACAGTCAATCATGACCCTTCATTAATGGTAAATTTATTGACTTTACTAGTTATTACTTTAAAAGTCAGTGTAAAAATCTTTTACACGGATCATGTATACCAATTAAACTCTTTTTTTAATCCTTAAAATTAATTTATTTTTGTATTAATGTTATAGTTTCGGATGTGAAATGGAAAATTGATGGATTAAGGTTTAGGAGGAAAGTGATTCACGAGTACAAAAACATATTTCCTGTTAACTATTTCTTAACGTTGTTACCAGAAGAAGAATAACTAAAAGTGAATAAGAGACTAAAAAAAATTTTTGAATTTTAAGGACAAAATGATTTTTAGTGAAATTTTAGGGACAAAAAACTTATTTAAATAATTTTTTTATAGGCAGATGTTAGGTATTATTTTTTTAGTTTTTGTTAGAGAAGAATTTTACTCAATCTCTCGTACCCGATCTCTCTACAAGCACTACTTTATCACTAAATTAACCTTAATGTATATTATAGTTTAGACCAAAATGTAATTATAACTTTTTATTTATAATAAAGTAATTAGTGAGTTAATTTTAAATAGATGAATTGATTAGCGAACAATTTTCATTATTTTATTGCAAAATCCAAGTAATTAAGTTATTAAAACATGTACTTCTTAAATTGAAGGATAACTATTAAAAAATAATACTTCAACGTGCATAAGAAAACCAACATATATAAAAAATAATAAATGCAATGAATATTTATATATATATATATATATATATATATAGATTAAAAGATAAAGTTATTTAAGTATTTACTATATTTTTAGTTACACTAATTAATTAATTTTTAAAATTGTTCTCTAATCAATTAATCTATCTATCTTATTCTTATATTTTAATTTACACATTGAAGTGTTCATTTTTTAAATATGTTGCCTTTAGTTTAAGAAGGACATGTTTTGAATATCTTAATTACTAGGATTTGTAATAAAATACTTAAAAAAAAGTTTTCTAATCAATTCATCTGTTTATTCATCTAATCTCTTTCAATTAGCAGTAAATTAAAATTAAAAATCTATCATTATTTAAAAAAAATAATAATATAGATTTCACATTATATGAATTTTGAGCGGATATAATTTTCATGCTCAATTAATGATATGTCTAATTAAAAAGTAATAAGGTTAGTTAAGTGATATTTATGTTTCATTTTTATCCATCTTAGGTATTAGGTATACCCATACTAAAAAAATTATAATAATTTTTTATTAAAAAATAATTTGCTTGAATATAATGATATTATTTTAAAAGTTATTTAATAAACATAAAATTTATAATTTGTATGTCAAATCTTTATTGACATAAAAAAATTATAACATGTGAAGCAAGTTAGGAATTTGATATATTTTATTCATTGAAATAAGGACGAGTACACAGACAAAATATGTATTTATATCTTAATCCTTAACTTAATAATTTGAGTATTTTTTTTAGACATGATTTTATTTGTTATCCTTAATTATATACTATATAGTACCATGCAATGCACAAATAGATTTTGAGGAATTTTTTTAATTGTATAAAATTATATGATTATTTCATAAAGATTTCATATTAATAAAAAATAAAATAATTTTAAATGTTAACGATAAAAATAATAAAAGATAGTTGAATATGACCAATTTACAACTATCTTTTATATTATTTTTTACGTCATTACTCTATAACGTTTGTATAAACAAATGAAATCAAATAACAAAAATACAATAAGAATAATAAAGATATTTTTATAAAAGTTAAATAATTGATTATTCCATTATATTTAATTTATGGAGATAATTAATTTATCGCTCTTAAAAAATTAAATTAAGTGAATGAATGAAATATATAAATTTCACATTGCATGCTTAACTATCAAAAGATAATAATAAAATATCATTTGTATTAAATTTGATAAGATACTCTTGAAACATGGATCGCAGTGGATGCTGAAAATAAGTTAATAAAAAACAGGTGATTCCTAACATGCTTATTAAAAAAGAGACAGGAAAAAATTTTAAGAAAATAATGTTCTAAGAAACTATATATATATATATATATATATATATATATATATATATATATATATATATATATATATATATATATATATATATATATATATATATGCTTTGCGGAGGTATGAAAACCTTTCAACATTTATTACTTATAATTAAATGTGTAAAATTAGACATACAAACTGTTTTTATAATATTTTATTTATTATTTTGTAACATTTTAACAAAAAAGTCTATTATTGAAGAAAAATTTATTAATCTAAAAAGACTATTGTTATTTTATTTTTTAATTTATGTTTATTTTTGGGTTTGACAGAAATTATCTCTTTCTCTATCTATCTCCATATGCAATAGAAAATAAGAAATTAAAAAGTTCTTTTGGAGTAAAAATCATTTATTTTTTTTGTAGGTTTTTAAATTTATTTATTTTAATCTTTTAATTTTAGAGCAAATTATAACAATATCTCCTAATTTTGATAAAATTATATATAACTCAACTTTTTTTTATATATTAATTTTTCTTTAAATTTAAAAATATTACACTATCAATGGAGTGAGAAAATAATACTTTAAAAAAAGAAAATTCAGCTATAATTATATTAAACTTTATATATAATTTTTATTACGTATTAGAAAGATTTCTAATGATCTGTATACGTAGAAATATGGTATTACTTACAATTCAAGAAAGTTTCCCTTTTTACTTTTGATTGCAATTCTTGATTTTGGCAGTGTGTTGTTCTGTTCATGAATTTGATTTATATGTACATTGGTTTGAAAATTTTTTTTATTCTTAAATTTATGTATTTTAAATGTTGTTTTGAGATTCTTTTATTAAATGCATAGATGATTTTTTCTATTTATTTTATTAGTATATATATATATATACATTTATTGTATCTATCTATATATATATATAGGATAATTTATGTGAGAAAAAAGTTACAATAATAAATAAGAAAACTTAATAATAACTTTAAGATTTTAATGTCTTCCTTTCTCGTCATGTGATACTTTTACAAAAAAATTTCTTCCAAAAATCAAACCTTTGCCTTGGTTAATGTACTCCTTTCTTGTCACTCTTGTATCTTCTACAAAATCGCTACTATCACATGCCACAATTGTTGGTTTATCTGCAATTGTGTCAAAATTTTTATTTTCACTCTATCAATTTCTTAAGTACAAACTAATTGACTAAAAAAATTGAATGACAAAGAAAGATTTTGACTGAGTTAGGATTAATTAGTGGTATGTTTTAAAATTTTAATCAACATTGATTATGTCCTTCAATTCCCTTAGATCTTCTAACACACGCACAATTTCAAATTCAATCCAAAATTGATTATGTGCTTCATGTTATATTAATCAGTTGCCATCATTGATGACAATTCTTGGAGCTTCTAACCTAATTTTTATGGATTTTTTTTATTAAAATTATAAAACAAACAACTAATTAATCTTAACTTAAATTTCAAAGCTAAATCGAGTCAAAATCTTCCTATGTCATTTAATTCTTTTTGTCCATTGACTTATACTTAGAAAATTGATGGAGTGGACATATCAATTTTTGCATAATTACTAACAACCCAATGATTGTGGCATGTGGGGATAGTAACGATCTTGTAAAGGATATGAGAGATGATGAGAGAACGTATTAAATAAGAGTTTTGGTTTTTGGGAGAAGTATTTGTGTGAAAGGTACTTGTTTAATGAACAACCCAATCTCAACCATTTGTTAAAATTTTAATGTCATTATTATGTTTTCTTATATTTCACTATAACATTTTTTATTCAGCTGATTTATCCTCTCTATATATTAGTTTGAGTTTATTTTATTCATAGATTTATGTATTTTTCATGTTGTTTGAGATTGTTTTATTAAATATATAGATTATTTTTTCTATTTATTTTATATTTTAATTGGTATACAGTGTCAGTGTAAAAATTTTTACACTGACATTCATGGTAATTTGTTGACTTTATTCATTACTACTTTAAAAGTCACGTAAATGAAAATTCATGATTGAATATTAGTATAAAAATCTTTTACAGGGATAATATATACTAATTAAACTCTTTATTTTATTCTTTAAGTGTATTTTATATATCTTAGTTTGAGTTTATTAAGTTCATATATATTTTTTCTATTTATTTTTAATACTTTTTTAAAAATATAGCACTTTACGTAATAAACACTACATCATATATATTATGATAATAAAATCTTGGAATTTACTTATGCAAAATGACAATCAATGAGAAAACATGTGCATTATATTCAGTCACAATTGTTGAACCTTTTAAATCATTTTATTTCGAGGACATATGTTAATTTCCTGGTATACTTTTTTTTACTATGAACAATTGCATTGAAAAGACATACATCAACTACAAGTCTGAAGTATAATTTTTATTCATTTTATGAAATAAAAATTTAAATTTAATTATTCTTTAAATTATATTTCGTGTTAATTCTCTTTTTTGAAGTTACGTCTTGAGAAAGTTTTCATTTTACAAAATTATTTAACACAATATTATTTATATGTTTTAGGTTGAGAAGAATTGTTTATACTTCTATACTTTTGTTGTATTTCATAAATAATAATGTTGCTTATTCATTATGAGTCCAACTTTTGTTGAAAAAAGAATATTGGTAAAAAATAACATTAACAATCATGTTTCAGTGTAGCATTGAGATTTTATAATTGAGTTTAATTAGCATACGTGAAAAATATAAAAATTTAATATTTAAATTTTATTTATTTATTTATATTTGTTAAAATTGATAAACTTATAATAAAGTAAAGATTATAATTAAATATTTGTGTTTTTTATTATGCATACCATATTAATCTCTGATTTATTATATAAAAAAACTTTACTTGTTCAGCGACTTTTCATTTAATTATCAAGAAAACAATATATTATTTAGTTTCTTATTTTAAAGTATTATATATATATATATATATATATATATATATATATATATATATATTCCTCTCTATTTCTGATAATTTTAATTTGATTTTATTCTATATTTTAATCATTATTATTCAAGTTTTTATATATTCTTTTCTTTTACTACTATATTGTAAATAATAATCATGTTTTAACCCGTCTCATTTTAACTACCAAAAATATTTAACAATAAATGATATTCAAAGACTAAAAATTATCTTTAATTAAAAAATAAAATTGATTACATTAATAATAATTATTCAATAAATTTTTAAATTTAAGCTAATAATGATATAATAACAATCATAATAAATTAATCCTTTCAAAATTATAAGAATAATAATATTTTATTATTATAAATTTAGACCAATAACTGTAGGATGAACAATAACAGTAAAACATTATATTCTTTTATACTTTTTGAAAGAATATATTCTTTTATACTAATAAGTTCATACCTTAAAAATTAATAAATATCGATTATATTTATATAAATATATAATAACTATTCTAAAGATAATAACCTATTTTGATGTCCTTTATATTTGGACATTTTTAACCTCATACTATTTTATTTAACTTCTAACTTTATCTAAAGATAACTTTCATATTTTTTTTTTTAAATTTCAGTCTTTTTTGTTAAAAACAAATATAATTAATTTTAAATTTTACATAGACATGGAGTGTCTTTTTTATCCTAATTTATAATAATAGTGTAGTTGTTATTAAAATTGTATTTTCTTAATTCACTTAAAAAATAATAACACATGAAAAATAACATGTAATAATATTAAAGTGTAGAGTAAATTACAAAAACACTTCTTAACTTTTATTAGATTATACACAACTTCACTTTTTTTTTCTTACACATATTTCCCTTTAAGTTTAAAAATGTTACAATAACACTCTTATATATCTGAAAATATTATACTAGAACTCTTCTTAAACCTTACACTAGCACTTCCTTAGAAGTGCTAAAATAATAATTAAAAAAATTCAAAGTAAATATGTAATTGCCCTAAACTTAAAGGTGTTATTGTAATAAAATAAAATAAAATAAAAATATTACAATAAATATCTTTAAAAATAATAAATAATAAAATGAAAATTAAACAAAAATAAAAGATTGTTATAGTTACATAATTGAAAGTGTCTAATGAGTCAACTTGAATATAATATAATGTAAGTGGAGAATGTCTATGCTCGAAGTTAAAACAAAATTTTAAAATAAATAATAACTATATCAAACTATAAAAACATAAAGTACAACAAACTAAAATAAATTTTAATTTGTACAATAAATATATTTAAAAACTATTTTTTTAAGCTAAAGAAATTTATTACTCAAGAAAATGTTAAACTAAAAGAACAAGAGATGTTTGCTCAACAATGTACAAGTGTTTTTACAAGAAAATTGGATAAAATACAAGACATGACACCCATTATGAAGTACAAAATATTGGATTCATAATTTTCTGCAAAAAATGAGTTGATAATTTTGCTGTATTAACTCATTCTCATGTTATTTGTTGCAATGCCTGAATTATGCCATCAACCCTCTGTAGCATCTCCATTGAAAATATTTTCATTTCTAGCTTTCCATATATGCCTCATTGTCATGTACCAAATGAAAGACCAAATATGTCATAATTCAGGAGATCCACTGACTAAGCCCAAAAATTGACAACAATGATTCTGTAATGTATTTTGGAGGGTTGTGGATATTCTCCACCATGCACATAACTGAATCCATAATTGTTGTGACAGCTCACAATTAAAAAACAAGTGTTGTCCTGTTTCCATCTCATGCTCACAGAACACACATCTTGCAACGTCAACTGATAGTATTCTTCTCTTAGAAAGATTATTTCTTATTGGTATCCTGTCTGCATCTAGCTTCCAGACAAAGCATTGCATCTTTGATGAAATTCCTTTCGCCCATATTAGATTGAAAAATTCATCTTTTTTTTGAGATCTTTTGAGAGCCAAAACCTTATATAAATACATTTATAGCCTAATTCCATTTATCTTGAGATCCCCCATTCAATCGCACAACTTCTAGCTTTTTAACTAACTCCTCCAACTTCTTTTCTTCCTATACAAATAATTGCTTTCTCTAATTCCATTGCCATCCATCCCTTCCCTCATCCCTTCAACCTGATATTTTTATTAACTACTTACTCAAATAACCTCGAAAATTCTACCTTAAATCTTTGCCTCCCTAACTAATTATCCTTCCATAACCATAAATATATTTAAAAACTATTAATTACCAACATATAAAAATAAATATATTGTAACAGATTTCAATAACAATATTTTTAAACAAAATTTAGTCAATTAAATCATATTAATAATATTTGAAAATATAATTTTATTTAAATCATATTAACAATATATTTAAAATGACGAAATATTAAATTTATGCAAACGCATGGAGAATCAATTTATATAAACCGTTCTGTTCTTTTCGTCTTCCATCTTCTGTACAATGATTTTATTATCAGAAAAAGATTTTATTAATACAATGACTTTATCTATAGTTGAATTTATTGATTAGTATTTTAAAAATTATATAAATAAAAATTTATGATTAAACATGTAGAATTCTTTTATTTTATCACTATAAAATAATTAAACTTTTTTATTATTCCAATTTTCAGAATGGTCAAAATATGATGTTATGACTTATCTATCTAATAGGCCCAATTTCATTAATCTCAACCCAATAGTTCACTTGAAATCTCCGATTCCTATACAGAGAAATTTTTCTCTGCGCCACCATATATTCTCATACATCTATCTCGGAAAATATTTTTACTCTGAATGGAATTTTACAAAAGTGTAATTATAAGGTATAAAGAGAAGGTATAGAGGTGAAGCACCAATTAAGATTCAATCTATTAGACCAAAAGCTCAAACGAAACATCACAACTCATTACAGACCAAACAACAATTCCAGCAATTTATAATTGGAGTCTAATTGATTCCCCTAATTGGGTTTATTTTTTAAAATATTTATATGATGAATATTTTTTAAAATATTTACTAAGTTGAGGTCTATTTTTATGTTTGATTGAATTAAACTACAATTCTAAACTGCGGTTTAACTATTACATAGTATTTAGATATTATGAATGACATGTGGTAGTCAGAGAAGTAATTAATCAGACACCTAAAACTGCGGTTCACTTATATGATTATATACCTCCAGATCTTGTCATGCATGCTCATCCAATCAAGTTACATTTTTCAAGGTGCATAAAAATTACAAATTAGAATTGTAGTTTATGTATTTTTTGCATGAAAACAAATGGTTGTGTAAATGAAAACAAAGGTGCATGAAAACATTAATTATATGTGATTATTATCACCAGCCACAATGCCAATCAACAATAATTTCCAATTAACAGTAATTTTATATTTTAGAAAAAAAGTTTTGGAATACTTTTAAAGGTCATGAAAATCCTTATATTTAGTCTCACAGCAGGAATTATCTCTTTAGACTTAATTAGCAAGGTGATTGAATGTCTATCTTTGTTTTTATGCACACCACCATTTGTTTTTATGTACACATAATATATATGAATGTTATAGGATGCATAACTTGCAATTCTAATTTGTGGTTTTATGCCCTTTAGGAAAATGTAATTTGATTGGATGAGCATGCGTGGCGAGATTTGCAAGTATAAAATCATAAAAGTGGATGCAGTTTTAGGTGGCTGGTCAACTGTTTCTCTAGCCATCATGTGTCATCACAATGTCTATAATTTTACATGACAGTTAAACGACATTTCAGAGCTGTGATTTGACCCAATCAAACATAAGTACAAACCCAATACGATAAATATTTCCAAAAAAGACTCATTAAGGTAAATATTTTAAAAAATGAACTCATTTAAATCAATCACCCTTATAGTTAAGTGTGTCTAAGAGGAAAAAAGGCCATATTTAGTATTTGGTCTTGAGTTGACATCTTGTAGTGAAGTTCTAATCCTACAAAGATCTTGCATTATAGACATGCTTTGGATGTCTACGATGAAGCTTCAAGTCTACCACAAGATCCTGCGTGTATTATTTTAAATTAAAAAATTACACACTCTACATACTAATATGAGTGTGAGTTTAGGGTTATGGTTATGGTTAAGTGATCCTACTAGCACATATAGTACCATATTAGCTTACTTAGCATTGTAACTCATGTTACAAGGGATGATAACACCTATGGAGGAGATGAAGGTACTGTGGTCATGAACTGCAAAAAGTATTGATATTCACATGGAGGCTACTGCTCACAAATTACCAACAATGAACCTAAGAAAGAGAAATGCTTTGCAGGATGAAAGTAATATGCTTTGTCCATTTTGTGGATCTGGGGAAGAAAATATTGCTTACCTATTCTTCAATTGCAATAGGGTCTCCAAAATCTAGCAAACTTGTTATTCGTGGCTTAGGGTGGTTGGTGTGATGCATCAAGAAGTAGGCATAAACTTCCAACCACATATGGGTTGTGACCTTTGCAGTAAAAACAAGCATAGATAGGAACTTGTCGAGATTGAAATTGTATGATGTATTTAGAACCAAAGGAATTCAAGTGTATTCAGAGGGGACACTTTTTAGGCAAACAAAATAATGCATCAAATTAACTATCACACATGAATTTGGTTCTCTACCTATGATCCTTTCTTCTCATACTCCTTTTTAGCTTGATATCTTAATACATGTACTTGTATATATGATAAATGTATTTGAGTGGTTGGATGGGGTGGTATCAATGTTGTGGAGGGTTGAATGTAAGGCTTGAGTGACTATGTGTACCTTGTAAGTTATTGTACAATTCTAGTTTCCTTAGGTGAATTGTTTCTCTGTGATTGTCATTTAATCCTTGGAGCTTATGTCCAAGTATTAGCTTATGTCCAAGTATTAACTTACCTTCCTTTTTGTTTTGTTGCTTGTATACCTTGTTAGGCATTATTGATGTTTTTTAATGAATTTCTTTTGCTATAAAAAAAAAGTATGACCGTTAGTGAATGATCTTGGGTCTTTTTCTTCCTTCTCCCATTGATCTCTTTTTTTCTTTCTCCCTTCCTCCTCCTGCTTATCCTAATATGTTAAATGTGTATTTTGTCACTTTTGTGAAGTGTGATTGGGTTTTTAGAGTTTTAAAAAGCGAGGGATTTTCATTCACACCTACCAAAATTTTATTTAACACCTACTACTTTTATTTTTTTTTCAAATACCAACTTTATTCCTTCTAATTCTAACTTTAAATACTCTCTTCCTATAGTCTATTCTCCCTCCTCTCCACTCTCTTTCTTCTTCTCTTTTTTCTCTTCTACTACTATTATTATTATTATTATTATTATTATTATTATTATTATTATTATTATTATTATTAAGAAGCAGAAGAAGAAAAAGCTTCATGTGTAGCATGAGAAAGAAAACCTTCTCCGACGTAGGAGAAGTAAAAAAATTTACAAATTTTTAACTCTACGGGCTTCCTAATGAGTAAAACAAACAAAATATAAGTTGTAATATATCACCTGCAAAATCACAATTGTAACATCTTAATATTATTTACTGTATCTTATTTTCATGGGTGTTAAAGTCTAAGTAATTTTTATGAGAATAATTTAGCTTAATAAATTATTTGTTTGATCTTATTCCTTTAAAGTTTTTGTTTAACATCATTAACGTTTTGTTATGTAATTTATTTTATGTTAATGAAAATAGTAATATAATAATGACAAGTAAATTTTTTAAAAATAAAATATTATTTTTAATAGGTTAACCAGGATTTGGTATTCAAAAAATACCTTTAAATATTTTAGTACTTTAAAGTTATTTATTTTATTTTAGTTCCTAGAATATGCTTTTATTTTAAAATTTTCTTTGTTGTTAGATGTCCAATGTTAAATGAAGATGTGACTAATGTTTTTCTATTAAAACTACTAATATAATAATGACATTGACTTATTAAAAAAATATTATTGTTAATAAATAAAAAATAATGAAATACCGGGCTAGACTATATGACCCTTTTTTTTCTTCTTACCTAAATTTATTTAAAATAAAAAAAACTTTCAATAGTGCAAAACTAAAATAGACTTGATTCTATATGAGACTAAGTTTCTTGAACCTAATCAAACCTACATGACCATAAGATTAGTCCACTTTTTCTTGGTTTTATATGAGCCTAAATTTCTTGAACCTGACTCATTTTCATTGAGCCATGAGTGACTATACATTGGTTCCAACTCATTTTGATAGTTCTAATAAGATATATAAATGAAAAAAAAGGTACATGTATAATGTTAAGTCTTAAAAAAATAAATAAGTGATAGAAAATTAAATAAATTTCATGTTGTTTAGTATTAAGAAAATGAGTTTAATTGTCCAATATTACTAGTAAGTTTTATACTATTAACTAATTTTTATAGACAAATGTTAATTGTTAGTGTATTAGTTATGTTTGTAGAAGGATTGAAACCTACAACTTCTGCCCCCCTTCTCCCCTTTTGTGAACTTTTTCATTAGATCAACTTTATAACTCCTATACTATTAAGTAATTAAAAATTATTGAGATAAATTTTAAATTAATTATTATAAGATTTTAATAATTATTTATGTTATTATAAATAATTATATTATCAATTAATAAAGATCATTGTTAATATGATTTTTAAAATAATTATTATAAAATAAAAATCATCACTTAATATTAAACATCTAATGACAAAGACGATTTTAAAACAAAAACATAATAGGAAATATATTAAAAATAAAACAAATTTGAAAGAACTGAAATAAAAAAGTTGGTATTTTCAATTGATAAAAAGTTGATTAACCTCATTATCAATAATATTTTTTATTTTATATACTATTTCAATCATGTAATTTATTAACAATTGAATTTCAATTTTTATTAATTAGGTTAAGTATATTAGATAAAATAGATACTTTAAAGGACTAAAATAAAAAAATAAGTATTTTTCAGGGAAAAAATCGTATTAAATTTAACCGCCATATTCAAAATAGTTTTGTATATTTGTCTTCTAAAAAAATTATAATTTTATTATTCTTTTAGTGGACATTTTTCCGCCATTATTTTACCATACATTTTTTTTAACAAATAAACATTCATATTTACAATTTAATATTTTTCCTTTTGTTATCTTTAATAAAAAATTAAGTTATTCTAAAAGTATTTGTGGAGATTAAATAAAAAACATAAGAGAAAATACTAATATAACATTAAAGAAGTAGTTTGTGTAAGCAAAAGTACTTGTGAGGAAAATTGTATATATTTTTTCTTTTTCCACTTTATTCTTTTACTAGTAAATTATATATTGTTCACTATTTGTTAAAAAAATTAATATTTTACTTTAAATATTATTCATTCATGGTTTAAATAAATGTTTAACAAAAAAAATTTAACCAAATCCATAAATATTTTTTTAAAAAAAAATAATTAAAATTGAGTATTCAAATACAATAATATCTTTGACATAAATCATTTAAAATAAGAAATATCGATAGAATGCTTATGTTGATGGCTTGATATAAATATCGTTAGAAGGATCCTTAAATAAATATTTTGGGGTGGGTGGAAGAGTTTGTTTGTAAGCTATTTGAGGGGAATGTTGGTTACGTGTTACGTGTTACGTGTTATGTGTTATGTGTTATGTGTTATGTGTTATGTGCTAGAATGATAGATGATAGATGATAGATGATAGATGGATCCTTAAAGAAAATTATGGATGGATGCGGGATGATGAAATAAACACCAAGCAAAAAAAATGGTAAAAATCTATAAATGACTTAAACGAAGTAAGAGATGTTTGTGGTCCTCCTTTGTCGAAGGATTCCTAGGAACGTTAGTTGGTTCCTTTTGTATTACCACTTTTTACCTATGCAATAGTTTCTTTCATTTTATTGTTTGGAGAATCCTCCTTGCCTCATTTTGAGAAGAAAACTAGGTAGGGGAAAACTGGCGTTCCGGCAACTAGGGTGGTTTTGAAGGCATAAACCATTTTGCCGGAATGTCTTCCCCTCGTAACAAAATCCCCGATGACGCCACACCTGATAATGCCACTCCCGACAACGCCACTCCCGATGCTGCTCCACATAATAAAACCCCCGACAACTCCACACCTGATAACGCCACTCCCGACAAGTCCACACACGACGCTGCTCCACATAACAGAACCCCCGATAACGCCACACCCGATAATACCACTCCCGACAATAGTACCCCCGATGATGCCACTCCTAATAACTCTAGGGCATCGCACAAAGGTTCTTCTTCCTCGTCCATGCTCGGGAAGGACAATAGTTCGTCAAACAAATCTTTATCCGACGGAAAGTCTTCTAACGATGACACCATCAATAAAGCAGCACTGGGAGCTGGCATTGGCGTCGGCTTCGTTCTTCTTGTGCTTTTCATTGTTTGTTGCGTTTGGTGTTGTAGGAGGAAGAAACGCAAGCAAAAGCAAAACTACTATTACGCAAATCCTCCTAACGGAAAAGGTAGTTCACACCATTCTTCACTGTTAATTTCCATTTTAATCATTTCTTTAGACTCTAGGGTTCTAATATTATCAATTTGACACTTTAGTACACTTGGATAACTGTCATCACTCAGTATATTATACTAATTTAGAAAAAATGGTCATTATATATATTTCGCATTGTGCAAGCTTTTATGATACTAAGTAACAAATTAATCCATCTTTTCATGGTTTTTATTTTGAGTTTAATTAGTATTTATTTAGCGTAAGAATTTGTCTACTTATATTCCATCATAATTTTTTATTTATAATAATTTTATTTTTTTTATTTGTTAAATAAAAAATTGTGATTGAAGATAAAACTTTACTTTAAACTATTAACTATTAGCGTATACTCATTAAACTTAATAAAAGCAAAGTAAATAGAAATATGGGAGAGAAAATGTGAAGTACCATACAGATAATAGAAAATTAGGCTTAAATACAACTTTCAAGAAAGTAATGGTAAAATTAATATGAGTAATATACTTTAAAAAATCAATAAACTAATTGGTATGTATAATGAAAAAGATCAGGGAGGAATATTCAATAGATTATGAATGATCGTTGTTTAAACGTGAAACATATGAATGTTGTCATGTACTAAAAAATAATTATTTTGAAGAACTTGAAATGATGAGTTGTGATAGTTAATCAGTTTTCCATGTATAACCCCAAATAGTCATTGTTAGAATATTAGTGAACTACATGTCAACATTTAAATGGTTTAACTTTAAAATATAAAATAGTTCAATTATAACCAATTTTAAAATTGATTTATGGTATAACCAATTTTATGATTACTTTTAACTACTCCTTTCATCTAAATATAATATTCTTTTAATTTCATTCACATATGAAGAAAGTTAATTATTTTAGTTAGAATATTAAAACTTGTTATTTTGTATTATTTTTTAAATTTATTCTTAAAGTTTTTTAAATTCATCTTCTCCTTTTTTTTACTTAATTACTCTCCAACTACTCTCACAATATGTGCCAATCATCTCCTTCAATCTTCACAAAAGAGAGCATGAATTTACTTTATTAATTTGTAGCATTTATTATAAAGTGAATGAATATATATTGGTAAAAAATAAATAATACAATAAACACTTTGAAAAGAGTTTTACAAAATAGGATATATTTGTTTTTAGAAAAAATCTTAATCTCAAAAGGAGTATTGATTTTAATATTGACATTAAAGTAGTTTTAAATCACAAACAATTTTTAAAACATAAACTGGTTTTAAAATTAATTTTAATCATATATTGATTTTAAAATCAACTTTACATACAATAATTGTTTTAATTCTGAACTTTTAAAATCTCAACTAAATATTTGATTAATTAGATTAAGTTCAAAAAATAAATTTGTACATGAAACTGAACCATCAAAGTGATTCACTTTGAATTGGTTATATATTGACTTAATTGAATTTTTTGAACAGCACCAAGTAACTATTATAATAGTGGGCAGCACCCTCTCCCTAGTTGGCAACAAGCAGGTCCAGGACCTCATGGGGGTGACCATGTTATGAGGGTACAACAACAAGGAATGGGGATGGGAATGGGCATGGGAATGGGAATGGGAATGGGTCCTCCTAGTGGTGGCTGGGGTCCACCACAACCTGCAATGAACAGTGGTGAAATGAGCAGCTCCAATTACTCATCAATCGGAATGGGTGCTTCCCCGCCAGGCCTATCTCTCACACTTAACGGTGGTACCTTCACTTATGAGGAACTAGCAGCTGCCACTAAAGGATTTGCTAGTGAGAACATTATAGGACAAGGTGGCTTTGGTTATGTCCATAAGGGAATTTTGCCTAGTGGAAAGGAAGTGGCTGTTAAGAGTCTTAAAGCAGGTAGTGGGCAAGGAGAACGTGAGTTCCAAGCCGAGATTGACATCATTAGTCGCGTTCATCATCGTCATCTTGTGTCGCTTGTTGGATATTGCATTAGTGGAGGGCAAAGAATGTTGGTCTATGAATTTGTTGCTAACTCAACTTTGGAACATCACCTTCATGGTTAGTATATTGTTCATGGTCTTGATTTTGATGCTTATGTGAAGTGAAGGACAAGTAGGAAACAACATTAATATGAAACTCAACAACTTGCATAGTAGTTGTCCAACATTTCTTGTTCTATGTAGTTATAATAAACAGTAATGGCTAATGTATTAAACGGTCACAGGAAAGGGCGTGCCTACCATGGATTGGCCTTCCAGAATGCGAATTGCACTTGGATCAGCCAAAGGGCTTGCCTACCTTCATGAAGATTGTAAGACTCAAATTTCTCCAACTCATGATACTTTTTTTTTTTCATGATTTTACTCATTTTTGCCTTATTTACAAATGACCTCAGGTAGTCCTCGCATTATTCATCGTGATATTAAAGCTTCCAATGTCCTTCTTGATAACAGCTTCGAAGCAAAGGTTTCATATCAATATTTTTTTTCATGAAGTCTATATATTTACTTTGATTACTTTAGCTATATATGACACTTCTTACAAATCTTTTGTTAATGAAAAACATTGATTATGCTAATGATCGATGCATCTTAATCAGGTGTCCGATTTTGGATTGGCTAAGTTGACGACGGATAATAATACACATGTCTCAACTCGGGTCATGGGAACATTCGGGTAATTTTCCACCCCATGCTCTAATACCGATAGAAACTATAAAGAAAGTGATGAAAATATGAATTAATAGTTTTTCTAATAAATACAATTTGGTTTTCATATAGATGTAAGTTATGACACTAATATTGAATGGTTTGCTAGCACATTTAAATGTTTGTAAAATGCCTAAGCCAAACAGAAGTTTATAATGTCTAAGGGTTCTACTAACACTCAATAACTTTAATAGCTAGTATTATGTCCTTTTTAAACTCACAAGTTACAAGATTTTGTGTAACGTTGTGTTCATGAGCAATGTTGTTTAAATAACTTAAGAAATGTTTGTTTCATATCATTTTTACTTTTCCTAAACCCTTTATAAAAGGTCAAATCACTTACCACAAATAAAAGAGACATAGAAATTATTTTCTAATACATGTGAAGGTGAGTCTAAAAAAAGTGGCATAAATAATCATATTCATTAGTTAATCCAACTTATCAGTCTAGTTTTGCTTGTTAAAACAGGTATCTAGCCCCAGAATATGCATCAAGTGGAAAATTGACAGAGAAGTCTGATGTTTTCTCATTTGGGGTCATGCTATTGGAACTCATAACCGGAAAACGACCTGTAGATTTGACAAACACCATGGAAGATAGTTTAGTGGATTGGGTTAGTGCTATATATACACACATTTTTGTTTACAACAGCTAGCTATCTTTTCTTTCCTTCTCAATAGGAAGATTTCAAATATAAAGAGGTTTATAGTAAAGTAGTCACCGAAAAGTAGTATACTTTGGCTTTCGAGTTTGTTCATTGTCCTACAACTATCTTTTTCAATCTAAAGCTTATTATGAAACTTTGTTCTGAGCAGGCTCGACCACTTCTGAATAAAGGGTTGGAGGATGGCAACTTTGGAGAGTTAGTGGATCGATTTTTGGAAGGCAAATACAATAACCAGGAAATGACAAGAATTGCAGCTTGCGCTGCAGCAAGCATTCGTCATTCAGCTAAGAAGCGTCCAAAAATGAGTCAGGTATGAACCTCAATTATCAATTAAAAAATATAACTTAATTATACACGTAGAAATCATCTAGTTTATTGTAACAAAGGTCCAACTAACATATTTTTAAGTCTAAACAATTTTTGAGGTAATTTTTTTTAAAACTAATAAAAGTAATTAAAAAAATAGCTTTAAAAACATAGTTTTCCTTTCCAAAAGGTTTGAACCTTAATTATCAATTAAAAAATATAACTTAATTATCACCACACTAGACCCTATAATAATAAAATTTGTATAAATAATAATACTAACTAATTTTTTAAGGGACTTAAATAAATGTATGAGTTATTTTATGCTTAGACCGACCCTATAAATATATAGAATATGACAGAGTAAAGCTACCACTTTGGTGATATGTGTTTGCTAAGAATTTTATATATTTGGAAATTCAATTACAAATTCTTTTGAAAAGTTAGCATGATATGAATTCATTCATTAACGAATGAGTTAATTTTGGATAGATTGTAAGAGCACTGGAAGGAGATGTCTCATTAGAAGACTTGAAAACTGGAATGAAGCTTGGGAATGGAACTGGGAATAATAATGCTTACACTTCTTCATCTGGGAGCTCAGAATATGATACAATGCAATATAATGCTGATATGACAAAGTTCAGACAGGCAATAATGTCAAGCACAGAATTTTCTGACAGCGGTGAGATTACTAGTAAGGAGATGGGTAAGCATTAAGCCCAAAGGTGTTCAACAGCTTGAAATTGATGAATAAAAACAAGACAATTCTTGGCTAGGTTTGGATGGCCCTTATGACATTATACCTTTTTTGCAAATCTCAAGCATGCGATGGGAAGATAAAAAAATATGATCAATTTTACTAATCGGATTGTTTTTATCTATTTTCTTGGTATTTATGGGATAGGAAGTGAGCTCTCACATTATAAAAATTGAAAACGAATGATATGGTTTTGTGACCCTATATATGGTGTGTTTGAGATGAACGTTACAAGGTGCTAATTAATGTAACATTCTTTTATTCATCGATTTATGTTGTCACACAGATATATGTAATTTGGCACTATATGCATTCCTTAGTTCACTTAGGTTTAACTAGAAAGATACTTCTGTCGCCCCAAATTTTTGCCGGTGGTTATGCATGTAACTAATTAGTTATCTAAAAATGATAAGAATTATTTTATATTACTTATGTATTTCATAATTTTCTATTGCAGTTGTAAATCTTGTTTCATATGAATTGAATTATAAAATGAGAAAGGATAACAACAGACATAATCTTTTAAACAAGTTATTTATTGTTGATTAAAATTTATTAAAAGTATAAATTTTGATAGGTTTTACACCTCATTTAATATTATTTTTCTCTTCTAATTTTATAGATTTCAAGAATTTTTTAAAGAATAATGAAGTATTTGTTAGAAAGTATTAATAGTACTATTTCTTATAAAATTTAATAATATATAGGTTAAAATGGGCCAAGATTCGTGGGTTAGTCTGACCCACCACAGTTCCGTGTCGGGTTGAGTTTAAAATAAAAGAATGAACTTATTGTATTATATATATGAGAATTTCTTCCTACACCTCCATAATTTTTCAAAATGGCAAAAAAACTTTAATAAAAACAGTAAAAATTTAATTACAACACGCCTCTTTCTTTTTTCTTTCATTTGCACCTTGTTTTGCACATTTCTCGTTAACTCCTCTTGCACGACTTAGTGTTTCTTCTCACTTAATTAGTTGGTTTTTCTTGTTGTTATATACCTAATTTGAAATAAAATATATATAT
This sequence comes from Psophocarpus tetragonolobus, assembly GCA_037954015.1. NCBI lineage: Eukaryota > Viridiplantae > Streptophyta > Magnoliopsida > Fabales > Fabaceae > Psophocarpus > Psophocarpus tetragonolobus. The sequence goes on from CM075694.1 coordinate 13,330,831, forward strand.
ATATAATACAAATTTAAAATTAAAAGTAAAAGTTAAAATTATAAATTATAAATTTAATTTATATTTATGAATAATTTTTAATTTAAATAAAGAATTAAATAAAGATGGATATTAAAACTAAGAATTAAAATTTAAATTAAAATTTGAAAATGATAAATTATATTTATATTTATATTATAATTTTCAAATTTTAATTTAAATTTTAATTCTAATTTTAATTTCTATCTTTATTTTTAACTTTATTTAAATTAAAAAATATTAATAAATATATAAATTAAATTTATAATTTATGATTTTAAATTTTTGTTTTAATTTTAAATTTATATTATATATATTTTTAATTTTTAATTTTTACATTTTAGTTTGAATTTTTAGTTTTTAATTTTTAATTTTTTCAGAATTTAGAAAAGATCTCCATTTAAAATAGATAAGCATGTCATCTCACACACCATGTCTATTCACTTTTTAATTTATAACAAAAATATACTAGAGAATGAAAATAAAACAAGTTGAAAGACAAGTTAAAACTAATGTGAGTCCATAGTTTAGTGGTATAGTTGTTTGTTTGGAATTTTATGGTATTGAGTTCAATTCTTGATTTGTGTGTGCATATTTTTATTTGTTATTTTGGCTTTTTTGAAATTAACTTTAATGATAGTTTAACTAGATTTAAATTTCAAAAAATAACTAGTAAAAGTATCTGGTGTAATGGTTGGGTAATTTCAAATCTTATTAAGACCACATTTTTGGATATTTTAAAATTAACATTATATTAATTATACTTTAATTAATTCTTAATTATGAAATTAATAATATCACATCATTAATCACAAAAGTCAACGTGTCTTTTTAACAGTCAAATCTTAATATGACGGAAGCACAAAAATTATACTTTTTATAAAATGTAGGAGCAATAAGTGAGCAAAAAAAAATACGGGCAAAAAACACGAAAGTGACAAAATAGAGAGGCACCAATAATAATTTAACCTGTAAAAAAATTTGCAAATTTTTTTTTACAAATCCAGACACCCCTATCCGGACTTGTAAAAAAATTTGCAAAATTTTTTTACTAAGATTAAAGTTATTTTTTTACAAAGGGTATTTGAAACTTTTACTATCTTTATAGAGGTATAGGGAGAAATAGGTACGGGAGAAATTCTCTACATATACGGTTGACTCACTTACAACCCGACTCATTTAGGTTGAACCCGTGGTGAGTTGGGTTGACCCACCAACTCACCTAAATTTCATTTTTTTTATTATATGAATGTGATTTTTTAATTTTTATTTTTAAGTTTTATACTATTATGTTACTTATTTGACCATATTCTATTAAAATATATTTTTTAGTTTATTGGTATCATTTAATTAATATTTTATATTTTAAAACTAATATTTAACACGTTGTAAATATAGATTTTTAGTAGAGAATATCATTTAAGTATTTTTGTTTTATTCTTAAACTCATTAAATTTAAAAATAATGCTATCATAAAGTATTTAAATATTAATATTTTAAAAAAAAAAGTTAAAAAATTCCTAAAAAATATTTTTTGAATTTTCGGTGGGTGGGTGGGCCATCTCGTTTAACCCACCAACCCATGGTGGGCCAGACCAAGTTCACTTTTTTAATAATAAAAAAATCACATTTTCTTTTAACACCCTCCCATTTGCCATTTTCACCCCCCAAAGTTTATATTTTTTGTAAATTCCTAATATACCCTTATCCTTATTTGATTTAAATTTTTTTAATTTTTTTTTTATTTTCTTGTCTTTTTGTGCTTTTTCTTGCTACTCTTGTATGCCAAACACAAATTCTAACATTCTGGCCTATTGTAAATCCCTAAGCATTCTTGTAAGTCTTTAGAGTATTATTTGTTGATTTAAGCGCTATTTGAAAAGGAAAACACAATTTTATTCAGGTATGAATTTCTTGATTTAAAGTTTAGGGTTTAGGGTTTTGGGATTTATGATTGAGGGTTTGTTTGTGTTTTTATTCATACTACGTCGAGTGTTACAGTATTCAGGATCAGTTGATCCAGAACTAACAATATTTACCGTAGTCCACCTTGTCCAGAATACACATTTGATCCACTTCCGGATCAACTGATCCAGAATATACATAATACATTCCAGATCAACTGATTCGGAATGGACATAATACATTCCGGATCAACTTATCTGGAATGGACATAATACATTCCGGATCAAGTGATCTGGAATGGACGTAATACATTCCAGATCATTTGATCCAGAATAATACATTCCGGATCAGGTTGTCCGGAACATACTTGCTGAATGAATCTCATTTGCCTTTCGGATGATATGGTCCAGAATATACTAGCTGAATCCCATTTGAATGTACTTTGTTACACAAGTAGGGTAAGAAAAAGGAAGGGTATTTTTGGGTTTTGAAAAAAATTGTAAAATCTGGGGGGTGCAAATAGAAAATAGGGGAGTATTAAAAGCAATTACCTAAAAAATAGTGAGCCAAATTGAGACGTTCCATTTATTAAGTGAATTAAGGTGGATTGGACTTAACATAACGAACTGACCCATTTTGACAACTATAATAATATGTAACAATATCATATAACAATAAATTGTATAATATTTCAAGCTATTAATCAGAATTTAGATTTGATATATACCAAGATATTAAAACTCTTCATTCTTTTAAAATAGCTTAAGAGATATGGTCATCAGAATTCGACGTTGTTGAAAGTGTTCAACGTTGCACTAGAACACATTTATGCTTGCTCGGGACTACGCTCTTTAGTGATTTGCATTTGCTAGGGAAATGAGAAGGTGAGAAAGAGGGAAGAGAAATGAGATTTAGGATTAAAAGCTCTTACTATACCCATGCAGGTTGGGTCAGGTTTTGGGTCCAACCACATTTTTTTTTTCTGCTTAAATCTGCCATGGCCTACTTTTCTGCAACCAACGCCATAGCCATGGCAACTGCTGCAAGCCACGATTTGGAAGCCACAATGCGACTGCCATACTAACATGGTTTGTTGAAAATTGCTTTGACATTTTGTCAGGTTGCCATGACTGCAATTTAATAACAATGATTTCATTGTATGTAACTATGACCTGTATTATATAGGGTTATACTAGTCGTTTCTTATTGTTATATACCTAATTTGAAAGATATATCTATAATTTTTATTTCTACCACAAAATCTAATTTGGAGTTATACCATGTGTAAAATTATGTACAAGCTAAATTTTTTTATGAACGTTAACAACTTAACCTTTACTTGCTAAAAAGGATTCACCCATGACTAACCAATCAATTATAAGCTCAATAAACACTTGAATAATAATTCTTAACTTTCTAATATTAATATATGACTTAAAACTCCCAATTACAAGATAAATAACACAAAATTATGATTTTTTTAATTCTATGAATAGTGATCTCTTCCTTGCTTTCTCCTTCTTCTCTCTAGATAAATAAAAAATAACTCGGAGAAAAATATACCAATAAAAAGTAATATTTACATAAAATATTAATGATTATGTAAAAACTTACAAATAAAAAAAGACAATATAAATATTTTACATAAATTCATATAAATATTATTGTTGTGATACTTTTCTATCAAAAACACTTTTAATTATAAAATAATATAAAAACTTAGTTACATTAATTATTTAATGTAACTCTGTTCATTTGAAAGAAAAAGATAATGAAATTGAAAGTGGCGTGTGTAAAAAATTAAGACTTTTTTCTTGTTCATTAATAAAGAAATTGTTATTAATGATGTGAATCTTATATATTTAACTTTTCACTTAAAAAAGCTATAAAAAAAAGGAAAGTGGACATCAAAAGGAGGTATTATTTTTATCAATAGTATAGATATAAAAGTATAGATATAATATATAATATAATATAGTATTATATATTATACATTATAGATATAATTGGACAGTTATGTATGTTGGATATTAGTATTTTAAAGGAATTTTTTGCTTAAAGTTATAAGCTTGATTTAGTGGTAAAGTATATATTTAAGAAACAAGAGGTTATGGGTTCATCTTATGATAAATTAATTTATTTTTTTAATTTTAAAATAGGTATAAGGGTAAAATAGATATTTTGAAAAATAGACATCAAAAGGGATATTTTCTTTATTAATAACATACAAGTTTAATTATAATATATAATATACATTAGAGATATAATTGGATAATTATGTATTTTGTATATCACTATATTTTAAAGTAATTTTTTTTAAAATTATAAAATTAGTTTAATAATAAAGTATATATTTAAAAAATAAGAAATTAAAATCTCTTATAACAAATTAGTTTATTTTTTTAATTTTAAAATAAATATAAAGGTAAAATAAACGTTAATTAAACGTGTTGAGAGGTTGTAAACTTAATTAAAAAGATCCCACACAGACCTAGAATGGAAATCTTTTATCTGAAATCAAAACCGAACAATAAGTGTGATTTCATTCAATGAATTTATTTAACAACCGTCCAAACACAGGGCAGTGAGAAAGAGTGGAAGTGGCAGGCGTAGGGATGTTTGTTTTTGTTTTCAGTGACGATTGATCCCACAAGCGCCCCTTGCAGTTGCCAGTTGCTGGTTGCTGGTTGCTGGTTGCTGGTTGCTGGGACACACTATTCCGATCTCCAGAACTTTCCAGAATCCATCCCTTTTTCACTTCCAAATCTAATCACAGTTTTGCCATGGGAGACTTCAACAACGATCCTCTCATGCGCAACCAAAACGCCGCCGTTCAGGCCCGCACCAAGGCCCAGAACCGCGCCAATGTCCTTCAGCTCAAGCTGGTTCCTCTCCCCTCTCTTTCAATCATTCATTTCCCTCATTTTGCTTTTTCTCAATGACATTTTCTTCATTTTCGTCGCTAGGGTTTATCGCGCGAAACCCTATACAGTGGTAGTAATTTTTTTTTTGTCTGTGATGTTATGCAGATTGGACAGAGTCACCCTACTGGTCTTACGGCGAATTTGTTGAAGCTCTTTGAACCTAGGCCTCCGTTGGAGTATAAACCTCCTCCGGAGAAAAGGAAATGTCCTCGGCTAACAGGTAAGCGATTATGCTTTGGTTTGTGCTCTTAATTATTATTGCTGATGATTGATTAATGATGATAGCTAATGTCAGTGTGTGCACGTCTTTTTAGGAATGGCGCAATTTGTGAGTAAGTTTGCTGAACCTGGTGACCCTGAATATGCTCCACCAGTACCGGAAACGGAAACTCCTGTAAGTTCGGTTCTTTTGGGACAAACTATGTGTTAGGGTTATTGATGACAGTGTTGTGTGTAGTTTTGCAATTTTATATGGTGGTTGTTGCATTTGACATGTTTCTGGACTCTGGAGGTATATTTGATGCTATGACTATGAGTATGTATTTTATATTTTTTCCGATATATTTGAAACGGGTTGTTCAGTTTTATACGTTTTACTTGATTGCTTCTCCTCTGTTACTGTGATGGACTGAGGGGAAAGTTTGTTTCTTATGTTCTCCATGTTTTGTTAATTTGCCTTTTTGAGTGTTCATTGATATAACAATTTAATTTCTATTGTTAATATTGGTATCATGGTATATGAACTGTATAACACTGTTAAATGGTAATGATTGTTGAATTCCGTAACCTGGTTTCAAGTAGGGGTGGGTATACGGAAACTTAAGTCCGCAAACCGGTCCGCGGATCTCCAAGCCCATGTGAGTTTTTGAGCCTTCTTTTTAAAGATTCATAACTATAGGAGAAATTCAAACCTGCTGGCTAAATCCACGGGCTTGGCCTCTTGCCCGTTTAAAGGGGCAAGATTGTCATTTAGACTATTAGTTTGTATTAATGTTGTGAATTTTTTATTGTAAATTGTGACATTTTACACTTTTAATATTGAAAATATTTAATTTTTTAGATTATTATAAATAATGATATAATTTATAATATGATATATTATAATTTAGTTAGTTTAAAAAATATTAGACATTTTTTAATTATTTTTAAAAAAATGTGTATATGCTAGCCCGTAGATCGGTCCGTTAACCAGATACAGACTTGCAATTAGCGGACTGGATTTATCCAGCCCGTTTAAATGCTGCTTTCACAGGTCAAGCTTAAATAGGTTGGATAAATCCGTATAACTACCCCTAGGTATAAGACTTGCAAACAAATTGCTATATTTTTAGTTGCAAATGAATTGTTACATGTTTTGGGATGGGCATATTTGCAACATTGAATGCACATTATTTTAGTCATATTTCAAGCTGTTTGGCTTTATGGTTACATCTTCTCTCAAACAGATTTTAACTCTAAAATCAATGATCTTAAGCAAGTGTTGGGTAAGCTTAGGCACTGGGTTGAATATTTTATCCCAAATTTTACTGCAAAATTTAATATAAACATGTCCAAACATAAATAACTTCACTTCAAACTCATGTTTTAAGTAAAATCTATTCTAGAAATTAGAGATCATCCAAAATCAACTTTGCAAAAGCTCATCCAAATACACTCTTCATCATCCTTGCATGCCCACTCTTTAATATGGTTCTAATTTGCGTTAAGATATCATTTATATAGGTTTCCACTTTCCAGTGCTTATGAATAACAATTAGTCAGGCTGAATGCTTCAACATATTAATTGAAAAGTGTAATTACTCTTGCCTCTTTGTTGTTTACTATTTTCAGTTTGTTTTTGAATTTATTTGGACAGGTGATTATTTATAATTTTTAGTGGTCTGACATAACTCTTACTGAGTCCATTTTTTTTCATAGAGCTAAAATATAGCAAATAAAACATGTTAAACAGTTTAAATGTCAGATCACTTGCGCCCCATAGCGAAGAGTATATGTATTTATTGTTCATCCATTTTGGTAAACTCAGGCACAAAAAAGAGCAAGAATACACAAGTTAAGACTAGAGAAGGGAGCAGCGAAGGCTGCTGAGGAGCTTGAGAAATGTGATGACTCTATTTTGTTGTAAATTTATTAAATATCGTGGATTTCTTTTCTCTGAATGTTTTTTTTGTTTGTGTATCTGTTTCAATGGTAGATGATCCACACAGTGACCCAAATATATCTGGAGATCCATACAAGACATTGTTTGTAGCCAGGCTTGTAAGTTAAAGTTATATTGCCTGTGTAGTATTTGCTTTGCACTTTTGAGTGGCATGTTGCTTGTTGTATCTCATTGGTGCTATCTTCTAACAGAGTTATGAGACTAATGAGAGCAGAATCAAAAGGGAGTTTGAGTCATATGGTGCAATCAAACGGGTAGGTATTTTGAATATCCCCGGGATTCGGTAAGAGTATCATATAATGTATACTTCTATCTGACATTTTTACAAGCTATTAAGCTTCAAAATGTATATTCAAATTCAATAGTTTTAATATAAAGAACCAGCTTATTTTATTATAATATTAACAATACTTTTTTCAATCCTTTTCTTTAGCTGCTGATTAACCTGCTTCTTGTAATTTAAATGGTTCTCATGATTAACCAGCTTGTCATGAAGTAAATTAGTTATGCATAATTTTCATCCTGTCCTGTTCAAAGGTTCAAGGGTATAAATTATATAACTTGATTTAATTTTCAATTTTTGACTGGCTTTGAAATGATAAAGAATTACATTTCTGCCCCTAATATGTTCGCTTTATATATATATTGGTTTCTTTAGTTATTTTCCACTCAGTTCCCTCCTGTTTATATGTGGATGGGAGATCTTGGGGCATGGGGTGGGAATTGTTTTAGCAGAAAGTTTAGCATCTCAATAAATACCCCCCCTAATGGTTGATAGCCCCTGGTAATGGTTGATAATCTTGTTCTGCCAACGCTAAACATGTCTCAAATTTTGATCAAACCCATTGAAAGGCTTCCTCGTGCATGTTTGTTTAGTTGGGCAGAGAAATTATGCAAAACTGTGCCTTTGGTCTTGTTTTCTGGCAAGAAAAGGAGACTGGCTACTTCTGTTCATTTCCTGCACTGGGTAAAAATATGTTGGGTGTATTGTAATCTCTTCCTCTTCTTTTTTTTTTTTTTTTAAATTCTTAGTTAACCTACTTTGATGTTTGCTTTAAACTTTATTCTTGGCTTCAAAGGCTATCAAACCAAATCAGCAGTTGAGAAGATATCATGGTATTTTTTTATATTACCCATAGTTTTTTTCATTTTATCAATTTAAAAACAAAATCCCTGGTAAGGGGAAAATTGTCAACAACTGGTTAATTGGGCCCAAATACATCCGTTTTTCTGCAACTATTGGCGGTGGTGAAGCATCTCGCGATGGGAGCTTTTTTATTGAAAGGTGAGCACGGCTAATTAGGCATAGTGCCTGCCTGCCGTGCCATTTAGGTTTATAGTATTAAAATTTTATTATGGTTGTATTTTAATGATTCTGAGGTGAGAGAGCATCTTTATATTTTCTTTTGTGCTGTAGACCAGAATATTCTCTCCTGACTATTCTTTCTCTCCATTTTCTTATGATTTAGGTTCGATTGGTTACTGACACTGTGACAAATAAGCCCAAGGGTTATGCATTCGTTGAGTATCTGCACACAAGAGATATGAAAGGTTGATATTGGTTTAATGTGTTTTGTCTAGTCTAGTTATTATTGCATATGAATGTATAACTTAGTAATATTCTTTTATGTTAATTATGAAGCTGCTTATAAACAAGCTGATGGTAGAAAAATTGAGGGTAGGAGGGTGCTTGTGGATGTTGAACGTGGGAGGACAGTTCCAAATTGGCGACCTCGCCGACTTGGCGGTGGGCTGGGTACTACAAGAGTTGGGGGTGAAGAAGTTAACCAGCGACATTCTGGAAGGTAAATTAAGTAATTACAATTTTTTAGTAGTACTTTATTTAAAATCCTACTGGTGTTTCTAAATAGTGCGTGTGTAGTAGAAAAACAAAAAAGTGTGAAAATTGAAAATAATGTTTAATATGTATGAGGTGCTTAATATGTTGTTAGGCATAAATTTATAGTTATTGTATTTCATTTAGTTATTTACAACCATGAAATCCTCATTTGGTAGACATGGGGATTCTATTATTCTTCTGTAGAACTTGTGGCCTTAAACTTTTCTCAACGTTCACATATATGTAAATTTGACCATGGTGAAATGTTGTGTGTATCTAGTGGAGAAATCTGACAACTAACATATCTCCACATCAATACTCTTGTGAAGTAGTTCTCAATTTGCAAATACTGTTGTGACTTGTGAGCAGCAGATATTACAAATTGTCACACTTATTTAGTGCTGTTAAATGTCATCTGTGGATAATGTGTCAGATGCTCCCTTTTGTTATTGAACGGAAATTCTAACATGCCTTAATTTATTCAGGGAGCAGCAGCAGTCAGGTCCTTCTCGATCTGAAGAACCTAGATCACGAGAGGATCATCATGGTGATTGGTAAGAATTTCAATGTTTTTGCTTCCATCTTTAACTTGTTGATTTTGGTACCTACTACCTAACAAATGATTGCTGATAATACCATGATTTATTGAAAATGAAAGGGGTTATGATTTCTATGCATTAATTTTTGCAACGTTGAGGATTTTGAAACTATATTCTTTCATTCAATTTTTTATCAGTTATCAACTTTGACTGCTGTTTTTCTGAGACTGTTTTAGGGATAGAGAAAAGTCACGGGAAAGAGGTAAGGACAGAGATAGAGATAGAGATCGTGAACGGTCACGTGAACACTCTAGTGACAGGGCCAGGGATCGTGATCATAGAGAAGATAGACACTACAGAGACCGGGATAGGAATAGGGATAGAGACAGGGAGAGAGAGAGAGATCGGGGACGCGATCGAGACAGAGGACGTGATCGTGGTCGAGAGCGTGATCGGGATAGGGACCGAGACCGAGAACATGATCATTATCGTGAGAGAGATAGGGATTATGAAATTGGGGAAACTGATCGAGGACGCTCACGGGATAGAGAGACTGATTATGATCATGTTGAATCTAAACATGAGAAGGAACATCCTGGTGAAAGAGAGCATGACTATGAACCTGAGGATGATCGTGGTTGGTACAACCAACCTGGATATGGACGTAAGCGTGCAGATCCTGATCAAGATTCTGATCAATATGATCACTATGAGCATCGTCGTGGAAGGGAGCAGTATGATGAGGGAGTCAACCACCATGACCATTACAATCAATATCCTGATCATGATAGGATTGATGATGACTACCACACTGAAAGGGAAACATCTGGATCACATGACAGGGAGAGAAATCGTGATATGGACCATGAATATCATCGCTCAGACAGGTCTCATTCTCGGGAGTATGATTACTAGGAATGAGCATAACAGTGCTCAACTTTTCTGGTAAGATTTATGCTGTGCATTTCAGTATACTATTTGGTTATGGTTAATTCTTCATGCCAGTTGGTTTAAAGCTTGGATTGATTCCTGGTAGCTAATAATGGGTTCAGGCATGGAGAGATCAAAGCACAACAAAAGTGCTCATAGCTACTGCTATCCATATTTGCTTGTTGATTTTCATGTCTGATGTTGAAAGATTTACTGCTGCAGCTTTGGAATTCTTAGTCTCAATATGGACGTTGTCTGCTAATTTTGGTGATTGTTGGTTTTATTTTTCTATAGACATCCCATTTTTTTTCCAGTTTTTGTGGGAACAATTGTCTGGATTTTAGTTTTCGTCAATCTGTTGATATGTGCATGAGACTGGTTTGAGCTTGTTGAAAATTGCTTATATCACTATAACGGCAGACCTTGTCCTTGCTCTCGCTTCCATTAAATGTTGAATTGTGAGGGTTTGCTTTTTAGTTATTGATTATTGCTATTAAAGACTGTTATTTACTTTGTTGAAAAGTGAGCAGAATTATCGGCAAGTTAAAACTGTTCATTTTAAAAGTGCCTAAGCAAAAATACTTCGGATATTGTTAAATTATTTGCGTAAATAAATGATGTTTTACAGCAATGCTTTTATTCATAACCAACAATTATTTCGCATCATTATGTGCTGTGTTGTATGGTGTGATTGGGTATTGTAGTATGCCAATTTCAAGTTGATGACCCCACCATTTTTTTCAATGTAAATAGACTCGACCATACTTTTATATAGCTCAGACAGTTTCATTCAGTAGTTGTTTACTATGAAACCGAGATAATAAATAAAACATTTTTTGGGGATTGGTGAGGCGGTTTGCATGGCTTGCGGTTTTAATGGGAAGAAAGTGCTATTATTGGAGCTTGAATTTGGGTATTTCATCTTGCAACTTGTTTACAGGATTTATGGAAAGAAAAAGCCATTTAATGATCCTCCCTCTCCACCCAACCAATCAGATTCAGAGGAAAGAGACAGCAATGGAGTACAATATAGTGCAAGCCCATTTTATTTTGTTTCGCTTGGTGCTTTGCGTTGCGAGTCAATAAACGATAAACGAAAATCCGAACGCAAATGAAATTACCGTGAAGCTTCTTAGCTTTGCTGTGATATTTGATTGGAAAGGACGCACAGTTATCACTACGGTTCAATGCTTCAACATTAAGTTGAGAGCTATGTTGATTGTTTAAATACTTATTTCATGAAGCTTCCTAAAACGTCTTGGCTTTTCCCCCGCTCCAGACCCTGAAAGTACTAGCTGTTTGTAACCTGTCATTACTCCTTACCAGTGAGTCTGATTTTGGCTATCTCCTCGCTATTCACCATTTTTGAAACCGTCTTTAAGTACCATTTTCACCCCATTCATTTTTCTTGAATTTGCTTCACATGATAATAAAACGGTGTAATATTTGAAACGGAGTAGCACTAATCGCTGGTTGACTGGTTTAAAGTTAGATGGTTTATGTCAAATAAAAAAGATGGTGATTTTTCCATACTTTTTACAGGACAAAACTGGTATAGGCATAAACAGCCATGCACAATAATTGGTGAAGAATAACATCTTCCCTTTACCATAATACTTGTTCAACATGATATTTATATGAAGGTTTAGAAATGCATTCTTTAAAATGCTTCCTATCACACTATCCTATTAATTAAAATTTATTGAAAAGTATAGTATTAAAAACAATATTAATTGAGTTTAATTGAATAGAATGTAAATTAAATTAATTAAATTAAAATTGAATAATAATGTACAATTAAGTTTAATCGAATATGTTGAAATAAGTGTAATCAAGGATTTAATACCACTTTTAATAAAAAATCTTAAGACGGTAGATTTATGGGTTTGTTCAATTATATTACTTCAATCTTGTCATTCTTATCCCATGTGAAACTTCACTGTTTGAACTCAACAACATGATGATAATATGAAAGCAATGTAAACTGAGAAACTTTTAATACTATACTTTTCACTGTTTGAACTCAACAACATGTTTGAACTAAATTATCAGAAACTAGTTCCAAAAAGTGAGTAAAAAAAACTTTTAGCGTCTAATCAAGTTCAAATACATAGCAGAAAAGAAAAATGTAAAAAAAGAAAAAAGGAAAAAGGAAAGTGAGCACTATTTGCATCTGTCTGAAGCAAAATTTTACCAATGCCTTCCATTAACAGCTGGTCTAATAATACGAGTACATACAAAAACAGTATATTAATGAGAAGGGAATCTTTTAGAATCGATGTTATAACAATAAACCGGGTTCGGAAACAGGAATCTAGACAAGGATTTCATGTAGGAAAATAAGGAAATAAATAGTGTCATTCGCTGGGCCTGAAAGTGAGAGAGAGAAAGTGTGGTTTTTGTTATAAAAGAGAGAATGATGGTACTAAAGAGTGCACTCCTTGGTCCTTACCTTTCATAGTTTCCCCCTTCAACCATACTCCTAGAACCACCATACAAAAATAAGCAGAGGAAAAATAAAACCAGAGAGAGAGAGAAAGAGAGAGGTAGCATATATAGCATTGATCTTGTACTCCTAGATCACACCAACCTAACATGTCTAAAGCAATGAAAAAGAAGACTTCAAGAGCTGCAGCAACAGCAATATGGCTTGTCTCATGGAGCCTTATTATGGCCTACAAGGTCAGTTTAGCAGAAAGAGTTTTGAAAGACCGAAAACCTGAGAGTTTTGATGCCAAACAGAAAGAAGGAGTTATGTTTAGTATAATTGATTTCTTCTGGAACGATGGAGACTCTTCCACTGACCATGTTTGGCCTGTGAGTTTATCAAACACATGAGTCACTTTTTGGAACTTTGGTTATTTTTTCAGTTACTTGTTTCTTCATTTATTTCATGATGTTGGTATGTTGCTGTGAAATACAGGAACTGAAGTTTGGTTGGAGAATTATAGTAGGGTCAATTGTTGGATTTTTTGGAGCTGCATTGGGCAGCGTAGGTGGGGTTGGAGGTGGAGGAATTTTTATCCCTATGTTGACTTTGATCATTGGCTTTGATGCTAAATCTTCCACAGCCATTTCTAAGTGTCAGTATATTGCTCTATTCTGTTTATTTTTTCATGCTAGACACGTGAAACATAAGGGTTCTTAACCACCTCTTGTACATCTACAAAACCAAGGGTGCATGCATGTATATGTGTACTTAATTATCTATTGAGTGTTTCAGTTAGAATCACAATGTTTACTTACTGGCTTGCATGCAGAGTTAACGTTCACAAGATTGTCACTTGTTAATAATTGACTTACATAAGAGTTAACATTCATAAGAGTGTCACTCCTTGAAATTCAAAAAAATTTTTTTAGTTTCTAAAATTAATTTGTTTTTTGTATTAATGTTCTGTTTACAAGTTTCGGCATATTTGATTGAATTGAATGTGAAATTGAAAATTGAAGAGGTTAGAGTCAAGAAGCAGAGTGATTTACGAGTACAAAAACGTGTTTTCTTTCACTAATTTTTTAACAGTGTTAACTAAAGAAGAAAGACTAAAATGAATCAGAGACTAAAAAAAAAAATTTTTAATTTAAGAATTAAAAGTAATTTTTTATAAAATTTTAGAACAAAAAACTTATTTAAGTCTTAAAAATTTAAAAGCTATTAGCCTATTACACCTAATCATTAGTTTCTTACTACATTAGGCCTGAGTTTTCTTTAATATGTACTTAGATAAATTAGCTTGGCTTAATCCAAATTTTCCATATTAGTACTTTGTAAAGGTACACCATAAAATGCGATAGGAAAAAAAAAAACGAGTAAATGTAAGAGGTGGTAAGTGGTGTGATGGAGAAGAAAGAGAGGTAGAAAGAAAATATGGTTGAAAAGAAGATGGAAGAGAAAATAAATGTATATTAATTTATATATATACTTATCATATTTAGCTGTTATTTCATAATTGCAGGTATGATTATGGGAGCAGCGGTATCAACTGTATACTACAACCTGAGGTTTAGGCACCCCACACTAGACTTGCCAGTTATAGATTATGATCTGGCTTTGTTCTTCCAGCCTATGCTAATGCTAGGAATAAGCATTGGTGTTGCATTTAATGTCATGTTTGCTGATTGGATGGTCACGGTTTTGCTTATCATCTTATTTATTGGTAATCGTTATTTACTTGGCATAAGCTCAACCTTCTGAATTAATTAAATTTTCCTGGGGCAGTCTCCATCATCTATGTGGGTGCGTTCTTTCTTGTGAAAGTGCTCTTGTATGTCTGTGTTTTTTGGAAGAAAGCATATGTTTTGAAATACTAGATTCCTTCATTTAAGAATGATATTTCATTGATCTCAAATGAATTTTTAGAGAAGGAAATATTATTAATCTATCTTTTGTAGCCAACGTATTACACTTAGTTTATTTTTTTTTTTTCTTTTAATATTTACTAACCAGCTTATGAGTATATAATTCGAGCATGTTTAGATATAAGTTTGTAACAGAGCAAATTACATAAATTTCTCTTAATTTTTATCAAATTACATACCACTCCACTTTTTTATTTTATTTTTTAATATTATCTTTCTTTAAGTTTAACAATATTACATTAACACTCTTATACATTTAAAAACATATTAATGTTCATTTAAACCTTACACTAACAGGACGTAAGAAAATAATGTTTAAGAAAATAAGGAAAGCATATGTAATAAGGGAGTGTTGATATAATTTGTTTTTTAATATTACACTTGAGTTAAAATTAAGTTTTCAAAAGTAACCCAAGTCTTCCTTTCACAAAACTCAGTTTGTAAGTAAAATTTTAATTGCCAAAGTACTTCTAAAAAACATGTTATAAAAATGGGTTTATTCTCTAAAAGTACTTGATTTATTTGTTGTTCTATTCTGAATAGCTTTTTATAATTTATTTGATTTTTAATGAAACTAATCTGTTGTAGCTACATCCACCAAAGCTTTTTTGAAAGGCATAGATACATGGAAAAAGGAAACAATTATGAAAAAGGTGAACTTATTACCATCATGCACTTTCAAAATTCTGAAGTTTAATATGTATTATTTTCTACTTGATGAGTTGATAACAAGAGGATCATGCTAATGAAATTTCAGGAAGCAGCTAGGATGTTGGAACCAGATTCTTCTCCTGGTTGTAAGTCCCTACAAACCTTCCTATAAAATATAGAGAAACTTTCATCAACTACATGAAAATTACTGCAAAATCTGAAAAACTACAAGAAAAATAAGTATACAGCTAAAAATATAGAGGAATAATAAGATTTGTTAGATAACAATTTATGAACATATTCATTTTCTCCTCACAAGTCCAATTTTCGGCAAGAAATCAGAGTTACAAATTTGAAATAGGGGTGATATTTGGTTTGTTTTACGTTGTCTTAATTTAAATGGATAGATTTAATGCACAATTATAGGGAGCATACTTCCCCCATTCTTTGTCACGTCATATCTAGAACTTTATTTGTATCTCTTCGCAACTTAGTTTTATGATTCTGTACAACTTAAGGAAATAGAAATGCTATGAGCCCTGTAAATGATTATAAAAGGGAAGAGAAAAATCATATTTGGAACCTCATATATACCATGCCAACAAATGGAGGACTTTTTGTTTCATGTTGATGAATATGTTCAAGTGCACTATGAAAATTAAAATTTAAGGAAAAAAGAACCTCTTCAAACAATCATCTTGTAGAACAAATGATTGAACCCTAATGACAACTTCATTTTCATTAAGACAACTAAGAACTGACTACTTTTAGATAACATAAAAGCTATACTTCTTAATTAACATTTGGAAAATATAGCAGAAAATCTCTCTAATATTACTGTTGAAACACCATTACACTTACCCCTTAATGCAGATGTTTCTGAAGAAGACTACAAGTCACTTCCAGCTGATACAGCTAATCCAGAAGATGAGAAGGTGATTCCAATGGCCATTCAAGGCATTCCTTGTTGGAACTTTATTGAAGTTTTATTTAGCCTTACACATTGTGATAAATTGTGGTGTGCAGGTCCCTTTAGTAAAGAGCATCTATTGGAAAGAATTATTAGTTCTTGTGTATGTTTGGGTGGCCTTTCTCATTGTTCAGATTATCAAGGTAGTTAAGTTATTACATTTGGTTTGTTTTCCTGATTCAGTCTCAGGTATGCAGTTGTGGGTTTTGAAATTCTTGTAATCAATCAGAAGCAAAGGAAAGACACTGCCCCTAGACCTCTTCACCTATTTTATTTGAATCCTTGTATTTCTTTGATCCTATGGAAAATGAAATCAATCATTGCAACAAATTCATACTAATTTGGATTAAAATATGTTCTTAAACATAGGCTGAAATTGAGGATCTGGGTTTTATATTTGTTTTCTCTATGTTTCCTTTTGGATTTGATGCACCTAACATCCTATATTCCTATGAGGCCCTTAAGCTTGATTCAATTCCAAAAATTTTCAGAAAATGAAGTTACACCCTACTGTCAAGTATAGCTTTTAGTTTAGTGATAAGCACTTGCTCCAACGAGTGGTATCAAGGCATGGTCACATCATATGTTCAAATCCTTGCTTGAGACTGAGGGTTTGGTTTAGTGATGAAGGCTTTGATCTAACAAAATTTTTTTTGCTGAATATGCACCTCTGATTTGTTTCAATGCAGACATACAGCCAAACTTGCTCCGTACTTTACTGGGTTCTTAATTCCTTGCAGGTAATATTCTAAGTACACCAATATTTCACCACACACGAATTTGCAGTGGGACTGCAGCTTTAGAATTTGTACAAAAACAGTTTGCACGAAGGAAGTAGTAGACAACTGAATTGAATATTGCTAGCCAAGTAAAGTAAATTACTAATGCACTACAAACTGTCAAATGAGTGAATGACTACCAATAAGATATGAGGCAACCTGAACTAAGATAATAATATCTAGGAAATGATCTCTTAACTTTATTGGTAACAAGTACATATAAAAAGAATGTGATATATTGTATCTGTGTCTAAAATCTGATCTCTTAACTCAAGTGCGTATTATTTGTCCAACTTGCATAATATAATTTCCCCATATAGTTTAAATGAATTTTGGCTTGCCTATTTATTACTTTAAGGTGCCTATTGCAACCTCCGTTACGCTTTATGAAGCCATATGCTTGCGCAAAGGCACTAGAGTGATTGCATCAAAGGGAAAGGAAATTACAGATTGGAAGCCTCATAAGGTTTTTCTTTACTGTTGCTGTGGAATAATAGCTGGTATAGTAAGTGGACTACTTGGTCTAGGAGGAGGCTTCATTTTGGGACCACTCTTTTTGGAGTTGGGAGTTCCTCCTCAGGTACAAACACTTCCATTCCTAGAACACAATCGCACTTGAAAATGTAGTGTAGCCTTGATGCATGTGTCCTCTGTGGCAGGTTGCTAGTTCTACATCAACTTTTGCTATGGTTTTCTCTTCCTCCATGTCAGTGGTGCAATATTACCTGCTAGAACGTTTCCCTGTACCCTATGGTAAGACACAATAATTAAAAACTAATTAAAACCATTTCTGAATAGGGAATGTGTAGCTGGTTTCTGGAAATATAACTATATAAGAGAAACTCATATTAAAGTCAATGTACTTTGCCATCTGTTTTCTTTAACTTCGTATTTCACTATTGTTCTTCGGTATTGAAATCAAGATTTCCCACTTTGAATAAGGATCCAAAATCCAAACACCTTTCCCTTTGTGTGTCCCTTTCCCAGTTCACCATAACAGAAAAAAGACACCTCAAAAAATTTAACAAACAGAAAAGAGCATGTTAATTTGTAGAATAGAGAAAGGATAAAGGGGAACAAGTAGTTGCTATCCCAAACAATAAAAGGACGTTAGAGGCAAACTTACATCAGACTTGGATTTTTAGTTTGTTGATTTGTGTTTTTCTAGAATTTTAAAGTAGTGATTGTGAAGGTTACTAATATCTTTTTATTTGGGGTGTGGGGGTGAATATGCAGCTTGTTACTTTATTTTGGTTGCAACAATAGCTGCATTAACTGGCCAGCATGTGGTGAGAAAGATCATTGCTATCTTTGGTCGAGCATCCATCATCATATTTGTACTAGCATTCACCATTTTTTTGAGTGCAATCAGTTTAGGTACTCTCCATGATTTTCATTGGAAGTTTTGGCATTCTGTTTCATCATTATAATTTTTTATTCTTTGGTTTATTCAAAGGTACTTATTTTCTCTTTTTGGGTATTATAGGTGGAGTGGGCATTGAGAACATGGTTGAGAAGATGGAAAATAATGAGTATATGGGGTTTGCAAATATCTGCCATCAATCTTAGTTGTATTTTGCCTATATACAGAAGTGGAAGTTTTCTATGGATAACATTTTTCAGATTGGAGATGTGGACTCCTATTTATCTCTTTGAGAAATGCTAGTAACCTGTTAATACTTTTGTTGAATGCACTTTCTAGTATTAGCTAAAATTTATCGGAAATCACAAAATTAGGTGGATTTCACTTCTTATTTAATGAGTTCCCTCATGATTTTGTAGTTTTTAATAAATTTCAACTAATTATAAAGAATGTGTTATGTCTCTTTTCATTCAAGTAAATAAATGATTTTTTTCCTCTGTAAGTTGTATTAGTTGTAGGAAGTATCAATACTTCACTTAATTGCTGCACCATATTCTTTTCCTTCTCATTATTGATAGTATGAATTCAGTTTTCACTTTGCTTTTGATATAATTCAAATGATTAAATGTTAACAATTACTTGAACATTTGAGACATATCTGAGTGATGTACTAAAAAATTAGAGAAACGTGTATGCAATGATGTCATTTATTTTGGTCCATGATGTATGTTATTTGATCAGTATAATTTTTGTCTAGCTTTGCTTAGAACAGAATTAAAGGCAATAAGGTAAACTACTTTTACTGTTAAGAAACCTTATCTCATATAAGCATCCATTGTCAAATCAATTATGGATCAATTTTAGCTCTGTTCTGGACCCTTGTCAACTTGTATGTTTCGTTAGCAGTGACTTGGTTGAAAACAACGTTCATAGAGAAAAAGAGAGAAAATGTGTGCATTTAGAGTGCATGGGAAACTGATTTTTGTTCATTAACAGAAACCAGTACAGGGATATTCATTAACAGTCATAATCAATTCCTTAACTGAATTTGTTGACTCAGCACCTTGAATTATGATAACGAGTGTAGATAGCCTAGCTATATAGTGTGTATATATATATATACCCTAACAGCCACTAACAAACTCAAGGTGGTTGCTGCAAGTACCTTGAGTTTGGTTGGAAGACAAAAAACTTGGAAGAGGGACAAGGGTTTGGTAAGAGCATCAGCTAGCTGGTCTACAACAGAGACATGATGAACAGTTAAAGTCTATGGAGGGAATGAAAAAGTTACATTGTAGGATAGCAGCATACTACTAAGATTGTTACAATGCAGTAGAGGAGTGAACTGAATGGTTTCATTCAGATATCGAAGAATTAGCTTTAATTAGTGATCTCTAAGGCGTATCTCAGGCTGCAAGTTGAAATAAATAAAAAAGCCAAAAACAATAAAATGTTCCATTGCCGGGAATCGAACCCGGGTCTCCTGGGTGAAAGCCAGATATCCTAACCGCTGGACGACAATGGAATTTTGGGATAAAATTTTATTTTATTTAATTTATAAAGTTATTTTATCATGCTGAAAAATAAATGAAATAGAGAGAAAATAAAGAAGATGTCCTGTCCAGACAAGGCTTCAAAATTCACAAAGAAAACGCATAGCATCCTGCTAGCTTCTAAGAGGACAGAGGACTTGTTCTCTACAGGAGAGTGTGAGCAAGTTATATTAGAATTTATAAGAAAGTAAAAAAAAAGTTATATTTAATTATATTTTTTCTTTTAAGTTTTGTTCAACTACAATATTTGTATTTTAAAATCTGCACTTCTTTTCTGTCATGAAAAATATATTTTTTTATATAAATAAATTTTATAGGTATAGTTGATAATATTTTTATGAAAAATAGTAAATAATTGCGAATATATTTTACAATTGTATCTTATCTATTTGTACATTTGAACGTCTATTATTATATTTACTATTTGGAATATTTGATGCTTCTTTTATTACATTTTAATGTTTTAAAAGCATTAACGTCGAAATATTCATCAAAATGTTTATTTAATCTTTTAAAATTATAATTTTTTTAGCTGTTAAAAAAATATAAAATTAATAGTAAATATTTATGTTGACTTGGAATCATTGAAACTTCTTATGCTTTGTGAGTGAATCATGTAAATGTTTCTGTTCGGACAAGAGCATGTATGGTGAGAGCATCACATAATAGCGTACAGTAGAAATCATAAGGTATCAAATATATTTGTACCTCATCTCATACCCACAAAAGATTATAATAATTTTTTAATAAAAAGTAAACTAAATTCAAAAATTGTCTAATAAACACAAAGTTTGTAATTTGTAAATTAAATGTCAAACCTTTGTTGTTTTTTTTTTTTGAAGACAAATGTCAAACATTTCTTAATATCCAAAAATTGTAATTTGTAAAGAAAATAGAAATATAAGGAGTCATTTGATTTGAAAATTAGGTATCACAAATCAAGAGTAAGAGTTGGAAGCATTTTAATCATTAAAATAAGGGCAGATAAAGGCGGGTATGAGGGCAGGGACAGATTGGGTATGTATATATACACATCTCCGTCATATCTGATTTAACAAATTAGGTATTTCTTAGTACTCATATCCATGCCCAGTTAAATAAAAATTTGTCGTGAGTACAATATCTTTGCTATCCCTAATATGATGTATGCTCTTACTTGAGCTACTATTGTATCCTTAGTAACATAAACACTTTAGCATATATCTTTTGCATAGAGGTGATGAGTTAGTTATAGAACATAGCATGATGTGAACCTTGTATATCACTTTACAATGATTTTCTATTAATGATGTATTTACACTCCTTCATTTAGAGCTTTTGTATTTTATTTTATTTCTTGTTCTCACTCTCAATTCTCAATTTTTTCTTACGTTGTTATATTTGTGATTCTTTTGACCTAATTACTTATTAAGTTCTATAGGGGAATCTCAACAATAAATATTATGATTATGTTTAGAATTACGTAAAGGGTGGATAAATTTTTTCTTGTGAGGGAATCATCATGAATAAAGTTTGTTTAGTTAACCATCGCAAATGTTTAGATAAGTTTTTTGTAGAATTGAAGAGTTAATTCTATTATCTATCTTAATTTAATAAGAAAAATAATGTTTTTATTATGATAAAAAAAAAAATGAAACCCGGGTTGGTAGGAATCCCACCTCTGACATGTGAGTGATTTTGTGGAAAACTTGCTAAAAAACAATTCTGGAACTTTCTTAGGAATCTTATTTTTCTAAAGCTTCATTACACCTAGTACCTAATTATTTACAATTGTTGAGTTTGGTACTTGACTTTTTAAAAAGTTTAATTTGGTATCTTAATTTTAAAAAAATTTTACAATGTAATTCATTCCATCCAACATATTTAATAGAGGTAATGGAATGAAATACAATATTATTCACTTTGAAAATTAGAGTAATCGATTGAACTTTTTAACAATTAGGTACCAAATTGAACAATTGTAAACAAATAAGGTATCACCAAGATGAAGACAACTTATCATTATAAAGACAAAAATCAATTTATACCAAAAAGAAAATATACCCTCCTCTTTATTTTTTCTCCTCGTATTCAATTAAAATAAGAGAATTAAGAAAAACGATTAATACAACCATGAGTAGCAATAGCAACTCTCAAAAGGAAAATTAAGTGTATTTAACCCCCTCCCCCAAAACATAAAGAGAAAAATATTAATAGAAACATAAAGACAAGAAAAAAGAAACTAAAAAAACTTAATAAAAAGAATATTTATACAAATACAAAGCATCATTTGTACTTATGAAAGAAGAAGTTCTATTATTTAACTCAACTCTAAAGAGGTAGAGAACAAGTTCATTACAAAGACAATGTAGGAGTGTGAAAAGAAAGATATGATTGATTGACATCAGTTGTCAAATTTAGTCAACTAACATATTTAATAACTTTATGTATAACAAAAAATTGACTAATCTAACAATTGAATTTCATGATATTATCTTATTGATCATGTTTATTAAATTTAACATAACTTTGGTTTTTTTTTTAGATATGTTATCTAATAATGAATATTTACATAATTTTAAATATCATATTATACATTAAAATTAAGTAGTGTAATGAATTATCAAACAATTTTTATATATGAAATTTGTATACTCAATCTAGTTAATATGAATATAAAACTCAAATATTGAATAAATATTTATTCTACATAAAGTTATTAAAGTTGTAAGTTGATTAAGCTATATTTATTTTTATTCTCTTAGTTTAAGGGTAAATATAAGAGACTTATTTTTATCATTATAATTTATTTTATTAAAATTTAATAGTTAACATTATTTACTCTGTATTATCATTAGATTTCAATAAAAAATAAAAAATGATAAAGATGAATAATAAGTCTTTTTTTTATATTTACTTTTTAAAGTAATCCTCCTATTTATTGCTAATGCACTAGGTATATTTTAAGATAAAGTGGGTTGTCAAGTTATAACTAAGGATGATGTTAATAAACAAAAATGATGTTGTTAGAGTGACTAACTATTGTAGTCCTTGAAAAGTTATAATTGTTAGCACTTAGGTCCCTGAAATTTTTTTTAAAACAAATTAGGATCAATTTGCACAAAAACAAAAATATCAAAGACTAATTTATCTAAAAATTTCTATCAATTAATTAAGTATTAGCGCTTATAAATTTTAAACACTAAAATAGTAGTTAAGTTAGTATTGTTTGTTAATGTATTCCAACTTTAAAAAAAGTTTATATGCATTAGCAAATATCTATGACATTGCTAATACACACAATCTTGTTTTTTAACTAGGATGAATTAGAAAATTATAGTTAAAAATTGTCTTAAAGAATAGCAATGGAGTGTACTTGTGTGTTTTTTTCATCTTTAAATAAAAAAGTATATATTTAAAAAGAAGAAGTATTGTCTTTGGCTTTTTATTCATTTAACTTCTCTTTGGCTTTTCCCACCGCTGATTTTTTAAGAATAGTGTTCACGTGCAGTTCTTTCACTTAAAATATTCATAAAAAATATTTGTCCCAATAAAAAAAAAAAAAAAACTGGTGTTGTCCTCCACAGTACAATTATTTTTTAAAAATAAAAGTAAAAATTTATAAAAGCTAAAAGAGAAAATAAATTTACATGTAATTTATAAAAATTTGAGTATTTCAATTTTTGTGACGAATTTATATATTTTACAAAAATTTATGATATTTTTTTACTAAACCGCCATTCAGGTATTTGAAAGTTAAATACATCAACACTTAAATTTTCTGATAAATACATTCTTAATGATTGAGAAGTTATGTAAGTGGGTCTTTAGAACACTGCAAATAGCGTTATAAAACATTGCAAAAAAGTTGCTAAAAACGTTTTAAGAACTAATAAAAAATATCTTTATGTTATTTATCAATCATTTCTAACATCTTTAAATGATCACTTTAGAAGTTTATACAATACTTTTTATGAAAATATTATTGCCCGTATTCTTCTCCACAAAGCAATTTTTTTGGATCCACCGTAGCTAGTGGTGGTAGGGTTGAAGGTGATTTAAAGGAAGCATGTGAGCGTTTAAATAAAGAGCGCAAGGAAAGAACGGGTTTAAGACTTCAGGTCAGTGTCTTCAAAAATTAAAAAAAAAAAACATGTGAGCGTTTAAATGAGAAGGTGATAAAATGTTGGCCAAGACAGTTTGTTACGCTCTGTTTTGCGAATTTGAAGTAACATGTACTTTTTTAAAAAAAAAACATTTAAAATTTATATTTTATCTTCTATTTATTCTCTTTTTTACATTATCTTTTTTACTTTCACTTTGTTTCTTCTTTTCTTACCTTATATTTTACCTGTTATCTCTATCTTTATCTCTTACTTAGTGTATACATATAATATATTTATTTAATATTTTATTTTTTTAAGTATAATAACTTAATTTTTTATTTTTTATATAGTAATTTAATTAATTTTTAGTGTACTTACTTTATTATTTTTAGTATAGTTGTTTAATTTATTATTTTTTTATTATAATAAATATATATTTATTATATTAAATTACGTGTTTAGTATAATTATTTAATTAAATATTTGGTTAGTATAATTAATTACATGTATTATAGTTATTTAATTTCTTATTTTTTAGTATATCAATTTAATTAATTTTTAGTGTACTTAATTTATTATTTTTTATTATAATAATTATATGTTTATTATATTAATTTTCTTAATGAACTATGTATTTAGTATAGTTATTTAATTAAATATTTGGTTAGTATAGAGTAGTATAATTATTTAATTTCTTAGTGAATTACGTTTTTAGTATATTTATTATTTTTTTATCTCTCTTACCACCGGTTGCTACAAAACAAAAATTAAATGTTTTTACTCTACAGCAAATGGTTGCTCGAAATTAAAAAAAGATTCAAATTTTTTTACTCTCTGACAAACCATTGAAGAATAAAAAAATTTTCAAATTATAAATTCAAATAAAAAGTCAATATGATGATTGAATAATTAATTATCTATGATGATATTTAAACTGAAAAATTTCAAATACAGTATTCAAAGACAAAATAAAATCAATATTAAAGAAAAAAAAGAAAATAAAAATATCATAAACAAATATTTCAAACACATCTATTCAAACTAAGAAAAAAAAACACAAAACAAATAACAGCTTCTTTTTGTACTTTTTTCCCCCTTTTTTTGTGGCTTCCATTTTTAATAAAAATATGTTAGAACATATCTCAGTTTATTTTGAAAATTATAAATTAAAATAATTAAAATTTTAGATACATTTAATTATAAAATTTAGAACAATATTTGTTTCAAATTTCAAATTTTAAAATAAATTTCGCACATAAATAAAGAAATATTAAATATATTTATATATTAATAAATTATAAAGATAAAAAATTCATAGCTACTAATAAATTTGTATTTTTTAAGAGTTATAATAGTATTTATTTAAAATAATCATGTATTTAAAACTCAATAAAATTAATAATAAAACTAAGACAATCGTATGCTTAACATGTTCCCATTAACTTATTTTTTAACTTCTTTTTGCCTTTTTTAACTGCTTCTTCCATTTAAAAAAAATATTATAACATATCTTAATTTATTTTACAAATTATAAATTAAAATTTTAAATAAATTTAATTATAAAAATTAAAATAATATTTATTTCAAATTTTTATTTATTTAAAACAATATTTATTTCAAATTTTAAAATAAATTTCACACTTAAACAAGGAAATATTAAATATATTTATATAGTAATTTTTTGAAGAAAATATTCAATATATTTATATATTAATAAATATAAAGATAAAAATCTATTATCTATTAATTAATTTTTTTCTTTGAGCTTGTATTTTTAGGAGTTATAATAGTATTTATTTGAAACAATCATGTATTTAGAACTCAATAAAATTAATAATAAAACTAAGACAATTGTATGCTAACAGATTCCCACTAACTTATTTTTTAACTTCTTTTCCCTTTTTTAGCTGCTTCTTCCATTTTAAAAAAATGTTATAACATATCTCAATTTGTTTTATAAATTATAAATTAAAATTTTAAATAAATTTAATTATAAAAATTAAAATAATATTTATTTCAAATTTTTATTTATTTAAAACAATATTTATTTCAAATTGTAAAATAAATTTCAAACTTAAATAAGGAAACATTAAATATATTTATATATTAATTTTTTCAAGAAAATATTCAATATATTTATATATTAATAAATTATAAAGATGAAAAAATCTATTAACTATTAATTAAGTTTTTCTTTAAATTTGTATTATTTAGGAGTTATAATAGTATTTATTTAAAACAATTGTGTATCTAAAGCTGAATGATTGTGTATTTAAAACTGAATCTCAAAATTAATAATCAAAATCAAACCATTCCACGCTAATTGAGCATTTTTTAATTTTCCTATTAAATAAAGACATATTCCACTAATTTAGCACTAATTGAGGTTTTTTTAATTGAGCACTAATTTGTAATTGAGCACTAATTGAACAATTATTTTACTCTTGGAGGATGCATTGGCGGAGAGTAACATCATTGAAAATTTAGTAGGTGTTCAAATTTCAATTAACACTTACCCTAATTTAAAGTAACAATTGCTCTTTTTAAATTTTTTTCCTAAATTTCTATTTTACTCCTGATTCTCTATTTTATCTTCCTTAGATATTTTTGTCCATCTCCGCTCTCTCCTCACCTTATTTTTTGTCCCGCCTTGTTTCCTCAATTGTCATTCTCATATAAATATATTTAATATTTCATTCTTTTTAAGTGTGAAATTTATTTTAAAATTTGAAATAAATATTGTTATAAATAAGATAAAAAAATTGAAATTTAAAATAAATATGGTTTTAATTATTGTTTTAAATTTGAAATAAATATTATTTTAAATAACTAAAAAAATTGAAATTTTGAAATAAATATTATTTTAAATAACTAAAAAAATTAAAATTTAAAATAAATATTGTTTTAAATAATTAATAGTAAACCATAAATATTAACATCTTAAAAACTATAATGAGATTTTTTAATAAAAAATAATAGTAATCATGAAAAATGTTCTTTTATTAATGGGCCTCTACTTTATTGAAAGATGACATCATATAGTCATTAATTAACAATTAATGCAGATTTTTAAATGACAGAAACTTTAAAATTATAACATATTCCATTGCCGGGAATCGAACCCGGGTCTCCTGGGTGAAAGCCAGATATCCTAACCGCTGGACGACAATGGATGACTGATACTCAAGCATATATTTTCATTATTTGATATGTTATAGATTTATAACTTATTTACCAAATGTTTAAATAAAAAAAAAGGGCAAAAAGAATGAAAAAAAAAAAAAAAAACCGATGATATCCAAAAAACTAAGATGTAATCTTTGGCTTTTAGTTACATTTCTTAAATGCATATTTTCTTTGTACCTGATACTGTTCTATCACAAGGAAATTTTTAATTTTCCTACATTTTATGGTATTCATCTACCCTAATGAACGTGTTGCGAATGGAATTTGTAACCACAACTTGAATTTGGAATTAATTAAATTTGATTTTGCTTTCACCGTATCTTTCAAAAAAAAAAATAAATCAACGGGATTAATGGTTAAAATTTGAGTTTGTTACGATGCAACTTATAATAACTATTACGTTGGATATAACTATCTTATATTAAATTTTTCTCTTAAGTTTATGAAAAAAAAAACATACAAATATCTTTTATCACATTATTTCAAAACTAATTTTAGCTAAAATCAAGTTTTGTTAATGCTCATCTTCAGACTGAATTTGTCTAACTCTCGTTTCACGGATAACTAATGTTCATGAAATGAAGAAAGTTATGGGGAATTTAATCTCTAAGTGTCAGTCAGCCTTCCTGCTAGGTAGATCGATACTGGATGGGGTACTGGTAGCAAATGAGATAGTTGATTGGGCTAAACGGAAAAGGAAATCATGTTTCCTGTTTAAGGTGGATTTTCAGAAGGCATATGACTCGGTGAATTGGGATTTTCTGGATTATATGTTGGCTAGGTTGGGGTTCGGGAGTAAATGGAGGAAGTGGATGAGTAGCATCGTCAGGAACAGTCACATGTCCATTCTAGTCAATGGAAGTCCAACGGAGGAATTTAGGCCGGGGAGAGGCTTGAAGCAGGGAGACCCACTTTCCCCCTTTCTGTTTCTAGTAGTAGCTGAAGCCTCATCTGGACTGTTCAAAACAGCGGTAGGGAAATGGGTGTTTAAGGAGATACAGGTTACTGAAGAGGCAAAGTTTTCAATACTGCAGTATGCAGATGATGTCATTATGATGGGGGAGGCTGATTTGCAGTCGGTGTGGTACTTGAAGGCGATACTCCGTGGTTTTGAGCTGACATCGGGGTTAAAGGTTAACTATAGCAAAAACAAATTCTTTGGGCTAAATGTAGATATCTCATTTACAAGCGCTGTCAACAACCTTCTGAACTGTGCTGTGTCTTCACCACCATTTAAATTTCTGGGAATTCCGGTGGGAGCGAACCCGAGGAAGGTAGATACGTGGTTACCAGTCATCGAGCAATTTCAGCAGAAATTGGCCGTCTGAAGGGCAAAACATATGTCTTTTGCATGAAGGTTAGTTATGATTAATTCAGTACTGTTTAGTCTCCCGCTGTATTTGTTCTCATTCTATAAGGGGCCTAAGAAAGTCTTAAAAGTCATGACCGGCTTACAGCGCTCCTTTTTGTGGGGAGGGAACCACCAGGAGACCAAAATTGCATGGGTTAGCTGGGAAAATGTGTGTCGGAAAAAGGAAGAAGGGGGTTTGGGGGTAAAGTGCTTAAGGGACTTCAATTTGAGTTTACTGGCAAAGTGGCGGTGGAGGATCTTAACAGAGCCCAACGCAATATGGGCGACTTTGTTGAAAGGTAGATATGGCCAGACATACAAACTTAATGAACGACCGCAGAATTTATCTACAGTTTCCCAGTGGTGGAGGGATGTATGGAATATTGATGGACCGAAAGTCAGAATGCCAGATTGGTTTCGGAATAACGCCATTAGAAAAATTGGGAACGGTAAGGATACTCTATTTTGGGAGCAGAATTGGAAGGGAGATGGTCCTCTCAGCTTAAGCTTTCCCAGGCTATATGGGCTAGCGGTAGATAAAGGCATTGCTATTAGTGACAAAAAGGAAGCATCGGGCTGGTGGATTTGGGTATGGAGAAGGGAGCTTTTTGTATGGGAACAAGATCAGATCTGTATGTTACAAAGTGTGCTGCAGCCAGTGGTTCTTGTAGATTATACGGATGATAGATGGAGTTGGTTGTCTAGTTCGGATGGTAGCTTTTCAGTTGTCGGGGCTTATTCGATTTTGCGTTTGCAACAAATCTCATCCAGACTGATTGAGGTGGAACCCAAAGCTCTGACACGAATGTGGAAAGATAACATGCCCTCCAAGGTTATTGCGTTTTCATGGAGACTATTGTTAGACAGATTACCAACCATTCAAAATCTGTTGAGGAGAGGTGTTACTATTCCACCTGACGATGTAGGGTGTGTCTTTTGTAACAACGCTATTGAAGATCGCAATCATTTGTTTTTAACGTGTGTCAAGGCTCAAATGGTGTGGAATAATATCATCAGCTGGCTGGGAATCCAGGGACCCATTCCGGGGGATTTGTATCAGCTTTTCCTTTGGTCATCAGCATGCGTGGTTGGAAAACAAAGGAAGAAATGCAGGTATGTGTTCTGGCTTGCTGGATGCTGGAGCATCTGGAGTACTAGAAACCAGATTGTTTTTTATAATATACCGGTGGATTCCGTTGACGTTATGATGTGCATAAAATTGATTTCATGGAAATGGTTATCATATTCTATTGGGTTCAATAGGGGGTGCGTCTTCTCGGATTGGTACGCCAATCCTATATTGTGTCTATTAAACATGAAATAGGTGGATTAGTTTTTTATATGTTCCAAATATCATATGAAGGCATATGTAAGGTGTATGTTCTCTTAGAAACATTTTGTTTCTGTTATTGAATAAATGTTTAGCCTATTTTTCAAAAAAAATAAAATTGTTATTCAAGGGGCATAAGATTTCTCTGATGATGTTGTTTTGTTGATTTCTCAACCTTGAGGAATTCCAATATGTTTTGTCCTGAGTTTTTCTTTTATTCTTTTATAAACTCCTCGTAGCCATAGCCAAGGTAGTTTGAAGCTGTTTTTCAAATGTAAACGGTTATAATAGATAATCAAATTAGAAAAAAATCTTTGGAAATTTCATGCCAGCTTTCTAAGCAAATATGTCATCTGTTTAATTACCAGTGATTAATCGGCTTTAGGTTACCATGAGCATGTGGACTATCAAATTTTGAATTTTAAAATCTTAGATACGCAATTGTGTTAAATATTTAGATGTAAAATGCGCCATCAATAATTGTCTTGTTTAGTTTGAACAAATTGTTTCCAATGGAAGATACTTTTAATATCAGGATACTTCAAAATGAGAGTGACTCAAGCTTCACAATACATTTGAATATCACTTAAAGGAAGGAATTAAATGTAACACTAATACAACCAATATGCATCTACTTTTGAGTAGCATATTACTTAAGAACTTCATAGTTAGATGTGTTTGACTTAGATAAAATATTGTATGTATGACCGACCTTTAAGGAAGTTTTCTCCTTAATGTCTTAGTGAGGAGAAAATGTTGAACATAATTGTGGATTAATATCACTCAATATCTTTTATCATTAATTGATAATTTAAAATATTATTATTGTACCTATATAGTTATTTGAACTTAAATTAAAGTGAGATTAACTCTGTGATGAGTTAGGTTAATAAAAAAAAGTCCAATTAAAAGATATCTCTGCCTACCATGTGTTTATAAATTTGTCATCCCATTAAGCAAATTTACATATACAAAAACTCTCTACTACAACCTTCCTATAGATCTTTCTAAAGAAAACTCATGGATATGAATGTTAATTCATGTACGCATTCATCTTTTGAATATAAAATATTGATTGATAATTGATGACATACTATAATTTGTGTTTAGTATAACATTGATTTAAATATAATTAATATTTTCATTAATCTATACTATTAATAAAGGGAATATCCCCTTTTGATATCAAATTTTCAAAATATTTATTCTATCCTTACGCCTATTTTAAAATTAAAAAATAAATTACTTTCTCACAAAAGGAACTCGAACTCATAACCTTTCATTCTACAAATGTAAATTTTTTTACTAGACAAACCTTATAACTTTAAATAAAAATTACTTTAAAATATTGATATTTAACATACATAATTGTCCAACTATATATATAATTTATAATATACTTCTATACTATTAATAAAGGAAATACCCCCTTTTGATGTCCACTTTTCAAAATACTTATTCTACCTTTACACCTATTTTAAAATTAAAAAATAAATTATTTTGTTATAAGAAGGACTCGAACCCACAACCTCTCAATCCCCAAATGTAAACTTTATCACTAGACAAACCTTATAAAATTAATTTAAAATATTGATATCCAACATACATAATTGTCCAACTATATGTATAATTTATAATATATTTCTATACTATTATACTATTAATAAAGGAAATACCCCATTTTGATTTCCACTTTTCAAAATACCTATTCTATCCTTATACCTATTTTAAAATTAAAAATAAATTACTTTGTCATAAGAGGGACTTAAACCCACAATCTCTTACTCTCCAAACGTAAATTTTACCACTAGACAAACCTTATAACTTTAAGTGAAAAATTACTTTAAAATATTGATATCCAACATACATAATTCTCCAACTATATCTATAATTTACACCTATTTTAAAATTAAAAAATAAATTAATTTGTCATAAAAGGGACTCCAACCCACAACCTCTTACTCCCCAAACATAAACTTTACTACTAGACCAATCTTATAAGTAAAAAATTACTTTAAAGTATTGATATCCAACATACATAATTTTCCTACTATATCTACAATTTCTAATAGAGTTTAATTGATATATATTGTCAATGCAAAGATTTTTACACTAGTATTCAATCATGACTTTTCATTCATCGTGAATTTGTTGACTTTTCAATCATGATTTTATAATATATGATATTATATTATATACTATATCTATACTATTAATCTATACTTCTATAATCTATACTATTAATAAAGGGAATACCTCTTTTTGATGTTCACTTTTAAAAATACATATTTTACCCTTACAACTATTTTAAAATTAAAAAATAAATTACTTTGTTGTAAAAAGGACTCAAACCCATAGTCTCTCATTCCTCAAACATAAATTTTACCACTAGACAAACCTTATAACTTTAAGCAAAAAATTACTTTAAATATTGATATCCAATATACATAATTGTCCAACTATATCTATAATTTATAATATATGATATTATATTATATACTATATATTATATAATGGAAATATGACATTTTTGTGTCCACATTTTATGACTATTTTACCTTCTAAACATTTTATGATTGTTCTCACTTTTGAAAATATAACTTCTCCTAGTAATGTATGTACATTTTCACAATTTTTACTTTATCACAAATCAATCTTCCTTAAACATAATTAATATATGTATACATTTCATAATAAATATTCTTAACAAAAATGCAAATACACAGGTGCCACAATATTTTGAGTTCTATTCAAACTCTCTCCTCTTTCATATTCATTACATATTTTTATCATGTTATCACAAACAAAAAATATAAAATTAACAAAATATATTTCAAAACATTTTACATAATAATTTAAATTTCAAAATATAAGAATTTACAAAATATATTAAATTAAAACATTAATATTATTATAACATATTAAAATAGAAATATGAATACAAGCGCCTGTGTTTTAGCTAGTTGGTATTAGAGTCAACCTAGATACATTTTATTTTATAAACCCTATTTATTTTAATTTCGTTTCTTAAAGTTATGAAATTATTTTGAGGTTTATTATTTAATTCAATATTCTATTACAAAAAGATTAAAACTTGTTTCACGAAATTTAAAGACGCTTTCGCTGATAAGGTTTATTAAAACTGATACGTAGTTTTCAAGCAGATTGAAAACTTCCTTCATGAAAGCAGGTTTATTAAAAGTTACTTCATGAAATTTATTAAAAGCATATCAGTTTTATGCTTTACATAAAAGAGAAAAGAAAAACTCTGTGGAACGTAAAGTTTCACGATACAAGCGTCCCGATTCGATTTTTCTCTCCTTCTTGAACAATTTGGGAATTTTCATGAAACATTTTATTCCCCGTGTCATGACGATCATTTTGATGGCCGGATCGCCTCTTTCATTGCCGAAGCAAGAGATCTCGTTGAAATTTTTTCCGCAGGTTAGCAACATGAACTGGTTCATACTTTTCTGATTTCCCTAGTTTTTATCTAGAGAAACTCAAAATTGATTAACGATTTTTGTTCTTCACATTTAGAGGATCAAAACGAGCCTAACAGCGTCCAATTTAATTACCGAAAACGCTCAAAATCATCCCGAAACAATGCCGCATCCTCTAACAGTTAAAGATGAACTTCAATTCCATGTCCACTTGCGGCCTGGGCAAGTGGGGACCCATGAACCCACTTTGAGGGTCCATTTTTTTTAATATTTTCAAATTACTAATAATCTTTTGTGAAATTTTATTAGAATTTATTTTTCATAAGTTAAAATTTCAATATATTACTATTAAAATTTGGGTCTAATTTTGTTGTGATAACTACGTTTCGTATTAACATTCTTCATTTATATATGATATCTTTTTTAATATTGAATTATCATTTATAACATAATTATAAGCCACCTTATTAAATTATGCATAACCTTAATTGACATATTTTGTGTACATAATTTTCTCTATTAATTTGCACTGTGATGACTTGCCTATCGTAGACATGATGATGTGAATTTTGTTTGTCATATTTTAATATGATCAAAATTATTTAAATTTATTTGGCAATAAGCACGATTTATCCTTTTAAATTACATAATTGTAATTTTACCTATTGTGAATGCATTTGTGTGAATTTTGTGAAATAAATGTTATTGATTATATTAGTGATAATTATACTCTATCGGTATGTTATTATTAGTATAATTTGTAGTAATACAATAAATTTTTCTTAACTTATGTTAATTAATTTTAGTACCCTATCGGCACCAGGATTTTATTAACATTAAATTATAATGTATTGTAATTTGCTTAGGATCTACCTTTAAATTGAACTTTTAAATCACATTCTTGTGATGTTTAGCTTTTTTTTTCTAATTCTATCAAAACTCTGAATGGGATAAATGATGAGGACTGGAAAGATCATTAGATCATTGGGAATTTGGACTTAGCATTGACGACCACAAAGTTTGTGCCTCTTATTGATGAGTCTTTTGAAGCTCAAAGAATTTATCATGAGAAATGGGAACACTCCAACTAGGTGTGCCTGAAGGTGATTAAATTCATCATGGAGAACTGTATTAGACAAAGCGTTCTAGATCTTGAGGATGCCAATGAATTTCTGAAAGCAATTTGTGAAAAATTTACAACTTGATGTTGTTGATGTTGTCCCATTAAGGCGATCTCAGAGAATATAACGATCTTCTATACCAAATGAGTATGTTGTATACCTTCAGGAGTACAAACACGATCCACATAATGATGATAATCCTATCACATTTCAGGAAGCATTTTCTAGTTCTCATGCTTCTGATTGGCTAAAAGCTATGCATGATGACTTTTCTTCCATGTCTCACAATAATGTTTGGGATCTTGTGGATCTTCCCGTAGGTTGTAAGCCCGTTAGATCTAAATGGGTCTTTAAGACAAAGCGTACTCCAAATGGAAAGATTGATAGTATAAGGCTATATTAGTGGCTAAAGGTTACAGTCAATGGGAAGATATTGACTATAAAGAGACTTTTTCACCAGTTTCAATGAAGGATGCACTTCGAGTTGTCATGACTTTAGTTGTTCATTTTGACTTAGAGCTTACCAGATGGACGTGAAGACAACTTTTCTTAATAGAGATCATACTGAAGATGTCTACATGGTTCATCCTGGTGGTTTTTGTTGAGGCAGGCAATGAACATTTGGTGTGCAAACTTAAAAAAGTCCGTATGTGGACTGAAACATGCATCTAGGCAACAATATTTAAAATTTGACCAGTTGTCACCTCTTATAGTTTCAAGGAAAATATTGCAGACCAATGCAGTTACTTGAAGACTAGTGGGAGTAATTTCATCATTCTCATTTTATATGTTGACAACATTCTTCTTGCTAGTAGCTGTATAAACCCATTAGTTGAGACAAAATCAACGTTGCTTAGTCACTTTGATATGAAATACCTTGGTGATGCTTCTATTGTTCTAGGCATCCACATTTATTGTGATAGGTCATGTGGCATGCTTGAATTGTCTCAAAAAGAATATATTGAGAAGATTCTTAAAAGGTTCAACATGAATGCTTGTTCTCCGTGTGTTGCACCTACACAATGAGGTGACAAATTATTTGAAAAACAATGTCTTCATAATATGAAGAAATGAATTATATGAAAAAAAACCATATGCTTTCATTTTTTGTAGTTCGATGTATGCTTAAGTTTGTATTCATCTCGACATTGCCTTCATTGTCAATCCCTTAGGAGATACTTAAGCAACCTAGGTTTGAGTCATTTCCGTTAAGAGGGTCATGTGATATTTACAAGGAGCCAATGATCATATATTGAATTTTATGAAGTTTAATCAAGTTCAAGTCACTAGTTATTCTAATTCCGATTTTGTAGGTTTCCCTTATGACCGCATAAGTCTACTTTCAGGTTTATATTTATGATGGCAAGAAGAGCTATTTCTTGGAAGAGTGTTAAACAGTCTTTTACAGTTATCTCTACCATGGAGGCAGAGTATGTTGCTTTTTAAGGCCCTTCGTCAAGCCATGTGGCTTAAAAATTTGATATATGATTTTCACATAGTTGAAAGCATTTTCAGGCCACTTGTGATATATTATGATAATACTATTGCTGTGAGTTTCTCTCGAAACAACAAAAGTTCTTCTCGTTCAAATCATTTTTATATTAAGTATTAGTTTGTTGGAGAGAAAATTCAAAGTTTTCAAACTCAGATTGAACACATTGATACCAAACAGATGTTAGCAGATCCACTAACTAAGGTTTTAACTATTGGAGTTTTTTTAATTCATGTAGCTCATATGGGTTTAGTCAAGGTTTTTGATGTATTAAGTCAGTGGAAGTCTAATTTTCTATTTTCTTTAGAGACATACTCTAGTTGACGTCATTTTCATGTTTCTTATTAACATTTTATTTATGCTTGGACCATTGTTGTGTCGTTTATTCGACTACATTATACCATATACTTTATGAAAAATATTTGTTAAATGCACATGATATATATGCCTATCGGATGTTATTTTTTGCTCAAATTTTTCATATTTTTAATTAATATATGATATGATATATTTGTAATTGTCATTTTAGCTTAATAATTTATATTTTGATTATTAATTGATACTATCCAAGTGGGAGAATGTTGAATATATTTATGGATTAGTATCACTCAATATCTTTTATCATTAGGTGACATTTTAAGATATGATTAATATTGTATCTTATCATATCTATGTTGTTATTTGAATTGATATTACAATAAGATTGATTCTATGATGGGTTAGGTTAATAAGATAAAAACCCAATTAAGAAAGGTCTCTGCCTTCTTAGAGGGTTATAAATTTTCTATCTCATTAAGCAAATTTATGCATAAAAAAATATTCTTTACAATAACCCCCTGAAAGGTGGCTAGAAGGACCTCCCTAGAGATCATATTCCAAAGAAAACTCATGAACATGAATGCAATTCAAGTACTCATTCATCTCTTTTGAATATAGAATATTGATTGATGACATACGATAATTTATGTCTAGTATAGTATTGATTTAAATATAATTAATGTTTCCATCAGAAAACACATTGAAAAGTCCTATGTTAGTGTGAGATTAGTCATTGATCGTGAAGGCTATCAAACATCTTGAAAAGGACTATCCAATAAGGATTCTGAATAATGGAGATCTGAGAATTGTTACAATACTTGTAGTCCAGACCATGGTTATCAAACATCTTGAAAAGGACTATCCAATAAGTATCTAAATCTTACAAGTTTAAAAGTCACTTACACTCCGCGAGTTAACTTGTAGGCAAACTCTCTTTCTAGTAACTCTGGTTAGGTAAACTCGGTAGGTTCTATGCAAACTATGTAAACTTTTGAGTTTACTACCGAGACATCGAGTTAACAAATTGAGTTGTTTTTTACACATTTAGAGTTTAACATACTTTTATTTAATGTGTCGTTCTTAAATTGAAGAACAATCACTTTTAAGAACATCAAACATTCATTTCTCAACAATATCAAACATTAATGAAAATGCTTGACATTTATTTTCAGATAGTGATGCATTGTTAGATTTAGTTATTTAAATATTGTGGAACTTATGGTTTACTATTTTTATTTATTATGTTATTGAAATGTTTAATTGTATGTTATTTATAGATATTTTTTATTTTTTTTACATAAAGTAAACTCCTACAAGTTTATGAATCGAGTTTACAAGTCGAGTTTATCAAATTTTCATGAATCTGCGTAAACTCTCGAGTTTTGGTCTGACCCAAAAATGAAATTGGCTTTTTGTTTTCAAATTCTTTCATTGTATCATTTTCTTCCTCCCAATCATTTATAAAGTCAAAGAATGAATTATTTAGTTGATGATGAAGAAAATTTTTTGAAATGAGATATATATTTGTTGTGGTAGACATTTGCCTTCCCAACCAAATGTATGATCAAGACAGACTTGGTGGCTGGAAGGGTTATGTTTGTTTCAGGAAAATTGCTAGGTGTTCAAAATTAATGTAATTAATTAACCTTTCTTTAGTATAGATCTAGGTATCTTCTAATGCAAATAATTTCTTTTGAACTATGGACTGCACCTGACTCCAATCATTCCTAAAGTGAAAGTTGTAAACTACCTTTTTCAGGTAAATCTAAACCCTAATGGCCTAGGTCCTAACTCAAAACAACATCGTTGTAAATGTGTAATGGCTAAATAAGGACATCTATGTGATATTGTGAACTTGTGTGTGAACTCACGAATTTACATGAGTTCACCGATATTACCACGATTTTATCGAGTTTACTCAAAAAACAAGTTTTTTACTCATGATTTATAACTATGAAGGTTTGCCTCTCAAGCAACTAGCCCGGGTAAGGATGCACCTTAGGCACAACCCAGAAACAAAACAAGGTATCCTTACTAGACTCACCGGCTTAGTAACCTCATCATCACTTTGCTCTTTGGCAGTGGTGGGGTTATATCCATAAAGTGAAAGGTCCAAAATACCCTTTTCAAGTAAATCTAAACCCTAATAACCTAAGTCCAAGCTCAAAAAGGTAAACATTATAAATAGAGGGTAATAAGCATGATCTGACCTAAGGTTGAACTCACACTGACTCTTGAGCATTAGAGTGTCACTGCAGCTACCCACCTATGCAATTGCACCTCCTTCACTGCTCCATCACTATCACCTTGCTCTAAGTGTAAGATCAAAGTCCAAATCAATTTTCATCTTTCTTTTGTATAAAGGGACTGAAAGAGAATGATGTGGTTAGTGTTATTAAAATCGAATCAAATTCATGAATTCAACTAGAAAATCGACTTATATACCAACTCGGTCCACTGAAAGGATTAACATCTTATCAGAGTGGGTAATGTTATGTCTAACCGGTACCCACCTATGCACATTCGGATCTGTTGACTTGGATCCTTGCTAGGGTCAACAGACAAGGAAAGAGACTCATACAAACACTAGTACTTACTATTATGGATAAAAAAAACAAATGGGTCACGCCGTGTCATATTCACTCTTAATAATATTTATTTTTCTTGTTAAAAAACAAAAAACTCTCGCTTTAAATATTCAATAAAATTGCATCACAAGACTCAAATTTAAAATTACTTTATGTTAGAACAATGTAAAATGTACAATAAATTAGATCGAATTTTGACTTATAAGCTAGAGTGTTATACATTTACATTCCTTTTTCATTGCCTTTCTTGTGAGATTTTTTTATAGCTTAACTTAATAGTGGATTATAATACAATACAAATAGAGAATATGATTTGTTAAAAGAATAAAGAGAGTTGGATGAGATAATAAATGTAACAAAATAAAATTGCAAGAGGAGTTATGGAGAGCTATGAGAAGCAATGAGTTTCTAACTAGACAAAAATCAAGATTCAAATGGATTATGGAGGGAACTGGAATTCAAAATTTTTCCATTCTATTGTCAATTGGAGAAGAAAGAAAGATTCATTGAAAGGCACTTTGATAGACAAATCTTGGTTTGAAGAGCCAATAAGGGACAAGGTGGAGGTCAAGTCCTTGTTTCAAAAAATATTATTGGAAAGTAAAAAGGATAGGCCATGTCTAGAGGGTATTATTTCAAAGAATCTCTCAAGAAGACAACAATATGTTAGTAGCAAGCTTTAAAGAGGTTGAAATTGGGGAAGCTATTAGGGAATGTGCCAACATGGTGACAAGAATATGTGGGTTTTAGTGAGAGATAATTCTAAAAGTCATTATGTCAACTCAACCTATAAGGTAAATTAATATGGTTGATATGCAAATGAAGGATATTTTTGTTCATTTATGGAAGATTAAGGTATCACCTAGAGTATACAATTTTTTACGTGGAAAGCAATGATTGATAGATTACCATTACTGGATAATTTGATAAGAAAGAGGATTATAGTTCGACAAGAGGGGATGGATTGTACATTTTTTACGTGGAAAGCAATGATTGATAGATTACCATTACTGAATAATTTGATAAGGAAGAGGATTATAGTTCGACAAGAGGCGATGGATTGTACATTTTATACGGCAATAGAAGAAGACTTGAATCATGTTCTATTTCATTGTATTCTTGCAACTCGAATCTAGAACTTTTTTTTGGGGAAAAATGTCTCTTTTGTTGCTATCCCAAATTCTATAGAACAACACTTTTCCAACATTTTATTGTTACAAGATCAAAGAAAACAAGTAAAAGATGGAAGGTCTTTAGGTGTACAATATATTAGGTACTTTGGAACAATAGGAATGCATCAAGACTCAGGGGTATAAAAGTGAAGAAGACAAGACCATACAATAAATTCTATTTTGCAATTAGACCTGACTTATGGCTGCAGACATCTTTAATGATTAGTGTGCAGTGGGTTCCAAAACTTCTTGCATGTGTTATTGGGACTTAAGGCTTTTAAAGGTTAGGCAAAAAGGTCCACAATTTCGTGGGAGATAGAATGACATTATAGCTTCTACGTATGTGGGCCAAAAGCATTACAATTTATATGAGGGGTTGGCATGGTGATGCGGGAATTGTATTAGACCATATGCGTATGGGCTGAGAGGACCACATTTTTGTAGGGGATGGCACGATATTGTGGGTAGGATACTAGATCTTACACAAATGGGTTGAGACGATCACATGTCTGCGGGTTTTGGCATAATGTTACGGTACATGAAAAGGATTCAACACATGTGGATCAAGCAGTTCACAATTTTGTGAGGGAAGGAAGAACTTATAAGACTCGTTATGGATTTAAATCATATGAACCAAGAACATCATAGAAAAGTGAGGATGACACAATTATGTGGGGATCGTACCAATTAAAGCATACGCTTGTGGACCAAGTGGATCACAATATTGTGGGGTATGGTAAGGTATTGTGGGTTGTATATTGGATCTTACTCAAGTGGGTTGAGACTAGCTATCACAAGTTTATGCATTTTGGTACAATGATTTTGGACGAAAAAGGACTAGATATGTGGGTTGAGAAGCTAACAATTCTCTAGGTATAGGCATGGATATGTGGGACATGTGGTGTCGTTGGTTTATGGTTTGTGAATGTTAGACTTATTTAAAATTATATTGGGTGGTTTCTAATTGTTAAAAACTTGTTGTTGAGCAACTCTTGCTTATCTTACACTTATATCATCTAAATTATAATCCTAGACTAACCTTAATTTTGATATATGCATTTAGTACATCTTGTACATTTCCTTTGTTCATCCTTTACATATATATATAAAGAGAGATAATCCACTTACTCTTGGAGTAAGTATAATCATTAGATTGTGATAAACAATTAATCTTGTAGATTTTCAAGAAATGAATAGTGATGATGAATAATTATAAGCCGTTTATACTTACTTTAGAGTAAATGAATCCTTCCCTTATATGTGTGTGTGTTACGAGACAGCTTGACCTACTTACTGCAAGAGTAAGTATAAAACTTTTTATCTTAACCAATTAGATTTCAAGAAAAAGAATTATGGGGATAAAGAATAAATATTTTATACTTACTCTTAAAATAACTGATTCTTTATTTATTTATATATATATATATATAGTTTAATTAATATGCATTATTAATGTTTAGAAATTAGGCAAAGAGAATAAAAAAGTAAATAAATCTTAACACTTAAAATTACATTTTTAAAATGTGGTTAACGTATTATAGTTGATAAATAATTTTTCTCTTTAAATGTGAGTAAGGACTAAATCCTTCAACAGTGCATAAAAAACATGCGTTGGGAGAAAAATATATGTTTAGAGACGTTCACTCCAATTTAAAGATATTTTTGGAAAATAAATAATATTTTTTATACGTCTGATTATATGAATTGATATATCTAATCGATTACAATCTTTGCCATATCCAACATTTGATTCACTAATTAGTCTGATTTTGATGGATCTGTTTCATAACCCGGTCGTTTGTTGAGCACTAGACTAACTGCCTACATACTATATAACTGGCAATTGACTTTTGTTCTGGCTTTGCTGAAAGCATATGATGTAACTTTTATGTTTCGTCATGCATGATGTGTATGAAACTAGTTTATAAATTACATTATCATTTGACTTAAAAGCTACTTATAATGAATATTTATATGCATGGCTCTAGTTTCCAAATATACATATATGATATATACAACAGCAAGAAACAAGCACAAAGCCCACGTGCATCATGCAGCTTCTTGTGCTCTGATAGAAGACAATAAACTCCGTTTGACTGTCTCTGTTTAATAATTCAAACAATTTAATTGTTTAATTTATTTGCTTTTCATATGAAATCCTTTCCCATTCTGCTGGTGGGTTAGAATATGAATTTTTGCATATGAATATAATAATATTGGGTGTGCTTTCTAGCTAACTAATAATATATTATTTGTCCTGCAACTTGAAATTCATATTTAATATTCAGCTTTTGCTGGTTACTAAGTATAGGAATCATATCTGACCCGTATTAGAGTTTTATTTTTATTTTTTTTTATATAAGGACTTTAGGACGTTGAAAACAGAAACAAGCAAATTTAGGTCACGTTTATTTTTAGGGTTTCTGTTTTTATTTTTAAAAAATAGAAAATAATAGTGAAAATATGATTATTACAATTTAAAAAATTATTTTTTGAAAATATTTTCAAAAAATAATTAAAAATAGAAAAAATTTATTTTTAATATACACGACATGAAAACTTAATAATAATATTATATTTATATAAAAATAATATATAAATATATTTTAAATTATATGTAAATAAATTGTAATAATTTTACTAAAATTAATTAAATTTAACAATGTTATTTTTTTAAAAATAGAAAATATAGGGTGAAAGTAAACATTTTCTAAACATTGAGAACTTAAAAAGGAGAAAACAATTTTCAAAAAATAAAAATAGAAAATATTTTCTCAAACTAAATGTTGTCTTATGTTTTCACTGGAGACATGAGATGAAAATTGGTCAGTTTTTTTAAATTTTTATGAGAAAAAATATTATTTAAAAAGAATAAATATTTATAATTTTTAAATGTTTGATTAGATTTTTACAAAACAAATAGAAGCTGAATATAAGTTGATTTGGACTGAAAGCTAATACATTTATAAAAACATTTTTAAAAATATATCTAAACATAATTTTTTTTTCATACAAATCACTTATAAATAAATAAATTATTTTGAAATTACTTATTTTTTTAACTTAAGAAAATTCCCAAAATATCTTATTAAAAAATTTACTTGTATAGTTTTTGCAAGACAAATTTTTGTATTCTAGAGGACGGAACTAGGATTTAATAACCGAGGTCAACTGTAAAAATTATAATGTATCCGATTAACATACAAAGTATTTTTAAAGTAAATATTAATTAATATGTTATGATCATAGTTGGAGAAATAAAAATCATTACCCTTTCATTATCTTGTTATCACTCAAATTCTCGTCTTTCCCATTTTTCTACCTCTTAACCACCTTATTATGATACTTTCAATTTATACGCAATATTTATAATTATATAATTTTTTAAATGATTTAACCATTTATTACTATTCATTTTTTTTTTAAATCTAATGGGGCAATAAAATGTCGCTACTCTTAAATAATAGATTTTAAGCAAATAAATGAAGGTAATCAAGAATGATTATTTTATACTCACTAGGTATTCACAGTCTAGGTTGGTTTGGTTTTGTGGAAAAAATTTGAACTAATTAATTTTAATTGGTTCTTATTATTTAGATTACTGAATTTTTTTCTCTTAATCTTGAACCAAACAAAATCAATGATAATTGGGTTGGTTCAATTTGGATCAACAAAATCTGATAACAAAATTAAAAAAATGAAATTTTTTACACTTGTTTTACACCTTGAGCAGCAATAAATAATTTAATATCATTTCACCTATGACTAAGAGATGCAGTAAGAAATTTTAAAGACTTTTCTGATAATTTAGAAACAACAAAATTTGACCCCTTCTAAACAATTCCATATTGTATTAGGCAAACATGTCGATAGTATAAACATGAAAATCCTTGACCCTTCTAAATAAAGAAGATGGTTACTCATTAGAATAGAACACATAAAAGTTAGGGAAGAAAGTGAGTAACGGTGCTGCAGTGGAGAGAGTAAGAAACAAGAAAAAGTAGAGGCTAGGGTATGTGAGACTGTGAGTGTTAAGAGTTCAAAGTTGAACAATAATAATGAGAGTGAGACTTGTGAGTTGAGAGTAACATGAACCAAAAGCTCAAGAATTTAAACTACTAAGTGTCTCACGAAAGCAAGACATGAACAATACTTTAATATAAAATTTATATATATATATATATACACTAATCAGTTAAGTTCAATGTTTTATTGGATTTTTAAATCCTAAATCCACGAATCAAACCAAACTTAATAAGTTTTCATCAGTTTGGTTTGGATTTGACCTAAGCAAAAAAAATCTGAATCAATTTAATTGGTTCAGTTTAGATAACCAAGTTCATCAGATCAATTCGAATCGATAAAAACCGCTAATGCTCAGGGCATGTGGGGATAAGTTTTTATCAAGGAAAAGTTGGATAAGAAGATTTTAGAGTTGCCTAAGATCATAACAGAAGATCAATTGGCTGATATTCTCACTAAAGCAGTTCTAAAATCAGTGTTCTCCAAATTTCTAAGCAAGTTGGGCCTGACTGACATTTATACACCAACTTGAGGGGGAGTGTTGAGATTTCTAATTGATTCACTGTATAGTAAATTACCAAATACAGGTTGATTTATTGCATTAGCTAATTTTCAGGATTAGTTAGAGGGATTAGCTTAATTTTAGGGATTGGACAGTTTTTTGTTTCCAGAGATATATTCTCTCTACTGCTCTACATATATGTATTTTCTGTAATCATGAAAATATATCTTTGAATGTCATTTCACAATAGCTTCATCATCAAAGACTAAAACATCCTTCTTGTTTCCTCATTTGTTTACCAAAAAATTTGTTGAG
Organism: Psophocarpus tetragonolobus; assembly: GCA_037954015.1. Taxonomy (NCBI): domain Eukaryota; kingdom Viridiplantae; phylum Streptophyta; class Magnoliopsida; order Fabales; family Fabaceae; genus Psophocarpus; species Psophocarpus tetragonolobus. Next base: position 13,375,746 of record CM075694.1, read on the forward strand.
TCTTTCAAGTATAATGTTTGTCAACTGTTGAACACCATTGTACATCTTATCCCGTTAGTAATAATAAAAATAATTCTCTATTTAAATTAATTCATTATGATGTCAGAAGTCTTATCTTAAAATTTATTTGTGGTGCAAAATGATTTATTACTTTTATTAACAATTGTACATGTGTCACATAGACATGCATTATAAAAAGTTAATCTCAAATCTCTTAACTTTTGGGTCATAACAAGTTTAGTGGTGCTCTCTAATTTAGAAATAGAGGGTGCCGCATCCGAGGCAAAGCAAAAGCTAACAGCCTCTTTTTTTTCATCCTTACTTTAATTTAGTTTTAGAGTATTCTAGTTCAAAATAATTTTTTAAATACCCCTAATATTGATAAGTAGTATATATTTATTTATTTATTGTTAAAACGTGTTAACAAATTATAATTCATAAATTTCTTAACATATAACACATTCCAATTACGTGTATACTTGTGTGCTGACTTACCATACCTTTTTTTAAGGAAAGGACCAATTGGAGTAATTGAAACCATTTAATACAGTGTATTAAATATTTATACGTTAAAGTCAAAACAATAGCATCCCTTATTTAATGGTTTTCATTGAACGATGCAAAGTTGGACCAAAAGTTAAGATGCAATTATCTAACTGTAGTGTGCGATATTGTTAATATTATTCTTTTAAGATATTTATATAAAGGATACAAAAGTAAAAGAATTATTAAATTTTGTATATTTTAATATTATTAATTGCTGATGTTTTTTTTCTTTTTACTTTCATAGTCAGTCCGTATGACTAATGTTTGCAATACTCCTTATTTGATTTTTGATTTTTTTTCTATCTTATTGTTATATGTCAAATTACATGAGTTAAGAAATTTTTATTCAGTTTAGTATGAAAATAAACATTAACTGTGTGTTTGTTTAAGATCGATTATCTTAAAATAATTTTTTTCAAATGTGAATGTGAAAATCTTAACTCTAAACCTTAAATATGGTTATATTTCCATGTTTGATACAATTATACAGTGTATAAAAGAATATTTTGAAGCATGATTCATCATTTTCAAATATGTATATATTACTCATGTTTTATGTTATACATATTCTACCTTTATTTTTATATTTTTATTTTTGAAATTAAAATAAATTTATAAATATTTCAAAAAATAATAAATATCTAGCAAACATTGATGAGAATAACATTTTGGTTTTTGAATAATAGTAACAGTATCCTACTCTCAAGTTTATCATTCTGAAAAAAGTTAATGCCGTGAAACAAAAAGTGAAAATTATGATTTATTCTGGAACTACTTTCATCATATATATTAAATAAGGATAGTTTAAACTAAATAGGTAGTTTGTGAATAATATTAAATATTTCTTAAGTTGTTTACAATTTTTTAAAGAGAAATGTAAGAGTTTGATGGGTTTGCTTTTGTTTTTTAATTAGTTTTTGAAAAGAGTATTAAAAAATATTTTTTTAAAAATATTTTTTAGAAAAAATAAAAAAAAAACCTATTTGTTAAGATTATTTGAAAATTATTTTGAAAACATAAAAATAAAAATAAATGTTTAGATTTACAAAAATATTGTTAAAGAAAAGCAAAAACCAACATATTGGCATTGTATCTTGAATTTGCAAAATAAAAACTGAAAACTGAAAAATAAAACTATAATTATTTTAATTTTTTTAAAAAAAAATAGTAATCAGATGAATTTTTTATTTTTAAATACTAAAATAATAAAAAATAGTTTTATAAAACTATTTTAAAACAAGCACTAATTTCATTAATTTAAAAAATTTATTTCTCTAAAATATTAGTTTTGTAAAACTATTGTCAAATAAACAATAATTTCATTAATCTCAAATTTTACTTATCTAGAGTGCAAAACTGCACTTTAAACAATAAAGTGAGAAAATAATCATTAATTTAAAAAATACATGATTAAGATTTGAAATATAATTAAAAACATATTAAAAAATATAAAACTAATTATAAATTCAGAATCTCAATAATTAATTTTCAAATCAACAATTATTAATATAACAACCTTCTAAAATGCATTTTTTTAAACTTTAAAAGAGTCTAATCCTCTCTCAAATAATCTATTATATTAACTTATATTTATTTAAAATGATCAATTTTAGTGGAATTTCATTCCTCATTATTGATTCTTTCTTGATTTGGAAGTCTATTCTAGAATGATTTTTACTAAACTTCATTAATTCACAAAGAAAATATTTGAAAAAACTTGCTGCATTTTTAAAGGTGAAAAATAAATATATAGTATTAATTGTAAGGGAGAGAAAGTCATTTTTTGTAAATAAATTAAATTCATGTAAAAAAAAATTACAATAACTCATTAAACTGTTCAAGTGATGATGCACCCATTAACATAGAACTATCCTTAATTACATGTGTTTGTTGCCCATGACATAAATAATAATGAGTGGACAGAAATAAGTCAGGTACTTTTGGTTTTTAAGTTGTTTTTTTATTAATGAAATTAATTTAAAAAGTAAGACGTACTTATTGTATTATTTTATATTTAATTTTTCTTCTAAAAAATACAGTATTTTATATTATTTATATTCATTAATTTAGAAAAAGACAAATTGAAAAAAAAAAAAAACATAACAGAGAAGGTACGATTGAAGCACGTGTGTGACATAGGATCAAGCTATCAAAAAGAGAATGCGCTTCAAGTAAATTGTTGTCCGTGACATTTATATTCCATTTGCAGGGAAAGGACAAACGTGCATGCCACGACAATACAGGTACGGTTTTGTTAAGCATGGTCTTGTTCTACTCTTCTACTAGTAACTAGCAGAAGAACCTTCACAGAGGAAAATAAAACTCTTTTATAACAAATAAGAATATTAGTAAAACAGTTTATGATGTATTCTTTATATATATATATATATTATTGTTTCTACTTGGTAGGTAATTTGATAAGTAACTTTAAATGTTCTTTAATTTTGAACCTCGAAGCATGTTCCAACTGTGGTAAGTCCAGGAACTATCTGACGTAAATTTATTTTTAGAAAAAAAAAATCCAACTAAATGGTTACACACAAGTTAATTACTCTCTAGTCTCTAGGCTCATTATTTCAAGCAAAAATAAAAAGAAATGAAAGAATATTAGAGTTTGATTGGTTTGATTTTGATTTTATTTTTTGAAAAGAGTTTTCAAAAATTGTTTTTAGGAAGAAAAAAAAAATTATTTGAAAAGTAATATTTGAAAACTATTTTGAAAATGTAAAAATGGAAAAATTTGTTAATGTTTATTAGAATTTCATTAATGAAAAGCTAAAAACAACATATTATTATTGTATTTTGAGTTTTAAAAAAAAAAACAGAAAACTAAAAAACAAAACTACTTTCAATTGTTCTAGTTTTTTAATTTTTAAAAACTAAAAAACCGGAATTGTTTTCGAAAACTGTTTTTAGAAAACACTACTCAAACAAGTTTTTTAGTTTTTAAAAACTAAAATACTGAAAACAATTTTATAAAACTGTTATAAAACAAGTACTTATTATTTGTTTTTTAATTGTCCCATTTTAGCAAGAATTTTATTCTTATTTAATTTTTATTTTCAAAGTTTAAAATAAAATTAAGGGTAAAATGTGTTTAATTTTTATATAAAATGTTTTGGCAATTAATACAATATTAAAAAATCGACCTATCTTCGTACAACAAGTTTATTTTTGTTTGGGTTTGAACATGTGTCATTAAGTTAGCCGTAACTGCCTACGGGGACATTTTGACGTACGGGAATAAACAAATAATGTGGTTAACCTATTATGACGCAACACGTTTGGTTTATCAAAATGTAAAAATTTTTAATACATTCAATTAGTTGTAATTATAAAGTGATAATTTGACATTACATTTAATAATATTTTATTATATTTAACGACACTTAATTTTTAATTAAGTTTTATGTTTTCAAAATTGTTTAATAAAAATTTTATTAAAATTCTTAAAACTAATGAAGATACAAACGTTGTGACAACTTTATATTCACATTTCTATTTATGATAAAAAACATGTATTAATAATGTATGTTTAAAGGAAGTTGATTTGTGTGTGAAGATTTACATTTATTATTCTGAGAGAAGTCATAAAATATTTAGAAAGGTAAAACAGTCATTAAATGTGGACAATAAAATTTCCTATTTCCATTATATATTATTATTGTATATATATCATAGATCATAGATTATTGATAGCCGAACAATTATGAATGTTGGATATAAAAATTTTAAAGTAATTTTATTATTAAGGCTGTAAAATTAGTTTAGTGACAAAATTGATGCTTAAGAAATAAGAGGTTGTGGATTCAAATCTTTTCCTTCCAAAACTATCAATTACGAAGAAAATTTTACTTAATAATTTTTAGATTCGATAATTTTGATGACTTTAGTTCATTTTAAAGTATTATAATCTTTTAAATTTTTTATTTATTGTAAAAAAAATTATTTAATTATTATAATACTTTAAAATGAAGTAAAATTACTAAAGTTATCAAATCTCAAAATTAGAGAATTTAGATACATATGATGACCCTGTTGAAAACAAATTTATAAAACCAGTCAATTTTTTACTATTGTAATTAAAAATAAAAATGGTCAAAACATTTTATATGAAAACATATTTTATTGATACATTAAATATTATTTGATTAATTATAGTTTTAGGTATATATAATATGTAAAGTAGAAATATGAAAGTATAAGATAAGAAAATTGATGAGTATATATTTAATTTGGATGAATGAAATAGAGATAATACTAGAGATATACAATTTGAAAAGAAAATGACAGAAAAAGAAGAAGGGTGAGTTAGGCCTTAGGGATGGTGGTACGCGTTTGAGTTGAATACATGAATTGAATATGGTGTCGCTAGCGTAGCACAATGGAAAGAGATTCAGTATTAGAACAAAGTGCATGCAGGGCATTTTAGTAGAACACATGCAGGGGAAGCAAAGATAGAAAAACACAAGTGTGACAGTGGCAATAATGCTCCGGTCCACAGTCCACAGTCCACAGACCACAGACCACAGACCACAGACCACAGGGCGGAACCAAGCAGCGGGGTTTGACACAAACGAGGTGTCTGTGCTGACAAGGGAAGAAGAGGGAAGGGGGGTTTTATTGAAGGAAACAAAAGCAAACAAAATAAGCTTCAAAGATAGAAAGTTGAATGTGCAGGGACTGCGGGAGTGAGTGATGGGAACAAGGTAAGTTTGTGTAAATGTGTGTTGGAGCGTTGAAGAGAAGGGGGCAATGGGCCCCCGAGGGGACCTCAATCATTGCTCACGCGCAGGTGTGTGGCCGCATGATGTTCCATCTAGTGTCAGATATGTGTAGCTTTCCTCTGGCACTACATTCTAAGTTACCGTCTTTGACCACTTCTTCTGAGACTCCAAATATCTCATCACTAGGCATCAGCAACGACATACCACCCGTCTCAAACCATCTTAACCCGATGCTGATTTTGCAGCCTGAACTAGCTGGTTGAGGGACTAGAAACACTTAGTCATAGCAATGGCTACAGTAACTCTCATTCCCGCATTAAAACAATGTTATGTAATTTATTAAAATAATAAATTAATATCTTTTACATCAATAAATATAATATAAAAAATAAATTATAAAATATTTCCTAATGTTATAAAATTTATATAAAATATATTATATATCTCTTTTTATTCTATAATTATATTACTTATTATGAATTATATTTTTAGTAATATATAGGTGCGGAAGTGATAAATTAGATACTATACTACTTATACTTATACTTGTTACATATCTAAATAATTTATGTTGTTCTAGACTCCATTTTTGTAAATAATTTACTTGCCTTACTTTTTATGTAAGTTTGAGTTCATTTTATTATCCTAGAAACACTCTTCCTTTTATAAAGATTTAACTCAACTTGTTTACAAAAGTTTTAACCTTTTGAAAATTTCAAGGAAACATTAACAAATTTTCATACCCAATGATGCATGCAATGTATTTTTCTTATAATTAATAAGAAAGATATAGAATTGAGAATATCGTGTAATAAATGAATGTGGTATTATAATTATCATTACACTTAATCAACATGGATTGAAGCATACTAAATTAAAATTGACTGGTAAAGTGCATGTTTCCAAGTGTAAAGCCTACTTCTTCGCTACTTTCCGCTGTTCCCTTTCTGCTTAAAGACAGAAGAGAAGATTATAAAAGCCACCCTTGGCTTCACATTGTCATTGGGTCCGATTCCATTGAAAAACATGCTTTTGTGATTTTACTAGGCCAAAAAACGGAAGCTCCTTTTCAGCAAGTGTGAAACCTTTTCCTCATCCTGTTCCATACTGCACATGCAAGTTTCTTTTGTTCCTTCTTTTCTGTTTTGTTTCCTTGAGAGAGAGAAGAGAAAAGAAAGTAGAAAGAATCAGACAGGCTAGCTCCATGTCAGACTCATACCTGACTTTCTGTTTTCTTTCTTCCATCCTTGCTCTTATTGCCATCATCTGCTTCATTTTCACAAAAAGAGAGAAACCAAACCTTAATCTCCCCCCTGGCCAAATGGGGTGGCCCCTTCTTGGGGAAACCATAGGGTTTTTGAAGCCTTACCCTGCTGTTACATTAGGAGACTTTATGGAGAAGCACATAGCAAGGTAAAATCACCCCCCCAATAACACACGGCATGAAAAGCTAAAAAGAAAAATAAGACTCAGTTGAAACTGTTTAAATTTGCAGGTATGGTACAATTTACAAGTCATACTTGTTTGGAGAGCCAACCATTGTGTCCGCAGATGCAGCTTTGAATAGGTTCATATTTCAGAACAATGGGAAGTTGTTTGAGATCAGCTATCCGAAGAGCATCGGGGAAATACTTGGAAAATGGTCTATGTTGGTCTTAGTAGGGGACATGCATAGAGACATGAGGAACATATCACTCAACTTTCTCAGCAATGCCAGGCTCAGAACACAGCTTGTGAAAGAGGTGGAGAGACATGCCCTTCTAGTTGTCACCTCATGGAATAAAAATTGTACATTCTCAGCTCAAGAAGAAGCAAAGAGGGTAACTAAATATCTACTTAATAGTTCTCTTCTCTTAATTTGATTATTATTATTCAAAGAGCACAAGCATTAGTTAAAAGTTGCTTTGGTTAATTAATTAATTAATTAAATTGCAGTTCACCTACAATTTTATGGCCAAACATATCATGAGTTTGGATCCTTGGAATGTAGAGTCAGAACAACTGAAGACAGAATATGCCTGTTTCATGAAGGGTGTGGTATCTCCTGCGCCTTTGAATTTGCCCGGAACAGCATACGGGAAAGCATTGAAGGTAATAATAGTCAACTGATATTATTTAATACTAGTACTTTAAAGACCCTTTATTCGAGAAATTTTATGATGTTGTCTCTGACCAATAATAACGATAATTTAATTTATCATCTATGATTTTATTAGAGTGTAATTTGTATAATTTAAAAAATAAGTAATTTTTTTTAAAAATTTAATTAAATTGATTAATTTATTATATGTTGTATTGTTTGAAATCATAGATAACCTGATCGTGCATGACTATAATATTCTCTCCCTTTTCCCATAATTAATTGGTGGTACTAATGTTTTCATTTGAATAATGTTGTAACCTTTCCTTTTACTGCTACATGTTTTACAGTCTAGGTCCACCATACTGAAGATCATAGAGGCAAAAATGGAAGAAAGGGCCAAGAGAATCCAAAAGGAAGATGCAAGTTTGGAGGAAGATAATGATCTTCTAAGTTGGGTTTTGACTAATACAAATCTTTCAAATGACCAAATACTTGACTTGATATTAGGCATCCTCTTTGCTGGCCATGAAACTACATCTGTAGCCATATCCCTAGCTATTTACTTTTTGGCCAGTTGTCCTCTAGCTGTTCAACAATTAAGGGTAAGCAAGTAGCACGATGATACGTGGAATATTTTCTTAGGACAACTGCAACTGCAAAAACAAAAAGATCAAACTTCCCTCCTAGCTAACCAATGGATATTTTTTCCATTTTTTTTTTCTTTTGGAAAATAACAGGAAGAACACATGGAAATAGTCACTTCCAAGAGGAAGACAGGGGAGGTTGAATTGACTTGGGATGATTACAAAAGAATGGAGTTTACTCATTGTGTAAGTCACATAAATATATGATAAATAATTGGGGTTTATCTTGCTGTCATTTTGTGTCTATTTTTAACGTCAGCATTTAAAAAGTATTAGTATTATATGAGGTGAGGTGAAGCCCAACGTTAACATGTTTACATAGCTTAATAATTTTTTTTTTTTTAAGGTTGTGAATGAAACACTTCGAGTAGGAAATGTTGTGAGGTTTCTCCACAGAAAGGCTATTAAGGATATCCGGTACAAAGGTAAGAATGAGTATACTTATATTTTTGGTTGAAAGAAATAAAAACTAAAGAGAAAAGGTAAATTGGCTTAAGGGTTATAGTAAAAGGGAAAGGTGCCAAAAATCTAAGGGCTTGTATATATATATATATGTGTGTTGAAAATGTGTGTTTGTGTTTGAAAGGTTATGACATTCCGTGTGGGTGGAAAGTCCTTCCGGTGATTTCAGCTGTGCATTTGGACCCTGAACTTTTTTACCAACCTCACCAATTCAATCCGTGGAGATGGCAGGTCAGTGCTATTTATAACTATAGAGCATAGCTAGACTCATTGCACACCTTGCATGATTATTATCCTTCCTTCCTTTTTTTCTTCTTCTTTTCTAAAGCCAAGGTTTAAAGAATTTGTATTATTAAGCACTAAACAGAGGTCCCCATGCACCCCCTAACACCTTGAATTCAATTGGTGCTTGCTGTGGATTCCCACATGCAATTAATCACTCCATTCAATTGCTGTGGCCCGTAAATGAACAAAATTCAATTGATGATGGGAGTTGAAATTTTGTCACAACTACCAAAGGGTATATACAATTAGTTGCCTATAGACTATAGTCATAGTCTTGGCTGCACGGATAATTCATAACAATGACATTTTTTGGATGAATTCATTTTGTCTTTAACTTTTATGTATTATAGATGTGACTAGCTAGTATAATAATATATTATTATAATTCATAATATAGTAATTTTTTAAAATTAATAATTTATTCATTATGATACTTTAGAATTTTAAAACTTATTAAAGCAAGTGTTCATTTTATATGTATGAAAAAGTTTTAACAAAAATGTACGTAACTAAGAAAAAGTTCAAACGGTGCGTTCTTCCATACCAACGCTACTAGTTAAACTTGATTAAAAATGATAACTCGTGACAAGAAAATTCATCAAATAATAAATATGACTATTACCATGTGAGGTTCTTAACAAAAATATTGAATTTGTGTCTTATGAATAGAAAAACAAAATTGAAAAGGAAGAATTAGTAAAGATATATAACTAGACTTTCCTCTGTTTTAAAATATAGTTTTTTAATATTTTTTTAAATTATATTTGTTTTATATATCTAAAATTTTATTTATAATTTTTTAATTATATATTTATTTGCGTTTATAAGTGCATTAAATTTTACAAATATTTAATTAAATGATTTATACTTAACGATGTTTTATACAATACAAATTACACCAAATAATATTTTTTATAAATATATTAATTAATATTTTTTAATATACATTAATAAAATATTACTTTTTCATTATGTTTTATAAGAAAAAAACACATAATTTTTTTTCCAATATAAGTAAATTTTAACTTCTTCCTTTAAAGATACTCTTTCTAAAATATCTTTGCTTTAATACTTTACTTTTTGCAGTACATAACTATTTTTCTTCAAATAATTTTAGGAATATTAATAACATATTATAAAATTTAATGTGTCAATTGATTTCTTGAATATATGTTTAATTCCATTTTTATACGTATAAAAGAGAGCTGGAAGTACAATATGGGAACAGAGAACATTTTATGTTGTATTCGAAATTTCTTCTCAAAATAATTAACTAGCTTTTCAACGTAAAATTAATTTCTTTACTTATATCCATGATAATATAACTAATTTTGAACATATTATTAATATAAATGTTGATTTAATAATAGCAGTATTCTCTTTTATATATGTATTAATTTTTTAATACGTGGAAAACATGCATATGAGGGAGTACTATAACCCAAACACAATGTTATAAGTTAGAATAAATTCGTGTGTCTCTAGTTATATGGCTGAGTTATAGGTGCTAGTTTTGATTTCTTTTTCTAGCTTCCTTTCTACTTTATAGTACCACACTTTACATTCGGCGTTTCAGAGTGACGCCGGCCCCCCCACACGCCGTACAACTTTGACGAAGCCGTAAACAATGCTTCAACCTTCTTGTTGACTCAGTCCTAACTAGATACTTCTCTACTCTACTAAGATACTCTATAATAAACACACTTTCCCTTACCAAAATAACTTTACAATCAAAAAATTAAGTTCCTGTTTGGATGGTTTTTAATTTTTTGAAATTTTTAAAAATAAAAATTAGTTTTACTTTTAAGTTTTCAAAATTTTAAAAACAATATTATTTTTGTTTTTAAATTTTAAAACATTGGTTGGTGGTTGGTGACCATCAGTTGAAGGTGGTGGTTGGTGACCATTAGTTAGAGGTGATCGTCAGTCGAAGATGACTGTCGGTGATCGTTGGTCGGAGGTGCCGGTTGGTGACCGCCGGTCGGAGGTGGCAGCTGGTGACCGTCGGTCGGAGGTGGTGGTCGGTGACCGCTGGTCGAAGGTGACGTCCAGTGACCGCCGGTCGGAGGTGGTGTCTGGTGACCGCCGGTCGGTAACCGCCAGTCAAGGTGGCGGTCGGTGACTGTCGGTTGAAGGTGGCGATCGGTGACCGTCGATAGGAGGTGACGACCGGTGATTGTTGGTCAGAGGTGGGGACTGGTGATTGCCAGTTAGAAGTGGTGATCGATGACTGTCAGTCATGTCATTACAGTTCGATATAACTATCATAAATCATAGTTAATGATCAAAATTAAAGCAAACATTTTTGGAGTGCAAGTATGAGTTGAAGTCTCATATTGATTAGAAATTGAGTAATATATAAGTGAGAAGATCCCTATCTTAATGTCTTAAGGTTTTGGATTGAAAGTAGTGTATGTTCTTTTATATATGAACTTGTGACTAACTGTTGTATATTTTTCTAGAGTTTAACTAAGGTCCTTGTTTAACTTGTAACTCTAAGCCTTAAGATAAGGGATAGAGATGGAAAAAAAAATCATATTCACAAGTGTTTTCAGGAAAAAATCTATATAAAATAATAAACTAAATTTAGATACTTGAAGAAGTGATATTGTACATGAACCTACCAATTATTCATGTTTGTAGATATTTATATGTGAAATATTATAAAACTTTTTTATTATATATGTAGATATATTTATATATTTTTAATTTATATATTTAGTTTGATTTTAATATATTTCAAATGTGATATATTATTTTTAAAGAAATACATATTTTAAAATTTTGCATATTTTCTTTTAAAAATATCTATAAATATAAAAAATTCATGTGGTCCTTAAAGTCTGATGAAAATAATTTAATAAAATAAAAATTGATTAGTTTAGTCGTGAATATTAAATTTGTCTTAATAAATTAATATATATAATTAAAATGATTGGTAAATAAAAAAATTAATAAATTATATTTTTATATAAAAAAATCATAGACAAAAATAAGCAAATATTATAGTTTTCTAAAATCTTCGCGTGTCAAAAAATAAAATTAAACTAATATAATTCTTTATAACATCCTAGTTAAAAATAATATTTGGTTTTTTTATAATATCAAATTTGTAATGTTTTTATATTAATTAAATTTTTTAAATCAAAATAATTATTAAATAAGAAATTATAATTATAATGAAGAAGAAATTATAATTATAATGAAGAACATTTAAAAGGAAGACAAATAAATATTACTATAATACAGGAGTGACAGTAACAATGATAAAATTTGAAAAAAAACACATATATTAAAGAGAAATTTAATATAACAAATAAATTAATTATGGTTGAATCTTTATTTTTGTCCTTGTTAATTAGAAGGTCCTATATAAGTAAAAGTGGAATTTAAAGAGTAGTAGTTGATTTGAGAAATAAGAAAGATGGAGAGAGAAAAAACATAAATGGAAGAGTAGGTTAGTAGGTCTCAGATGAAGTGTCGTAATCAGGGGAGAAGGATCTTGGGAACATCAAGTGGGTCCCACACTGTCACTGGATGCGAAGAATGATGATGAACAGAGCACTTTTTGTGCACGTGTGGGCAGGGCCCTGTGCTTCCCCTTCTTAAATGCCCGTGTGCACATGCACGTGCATCTCTTCTTTTTTCTTCATTCCTTTATCATTTATTTAAACACACACTATTATACCAAACAAACTAGTTAAAAGGTTGTGTTTACGGAGAAATGATGAAAATAAATTATTTGTGAGGAATGAAAATGGGTGAGAGGATTGATTTGATTTCGATTTTTAGTTTTTAAAAATTATTTTTTGAACGAAAAAAAAATTATTAATTTGATAAGTATAGTTTAAAAAATACTTTAGATATGTGAAAATAAAAAAAAATTATTCATATTTAAAAAAATATCATAATTAAAACGGAAAAAACTTCTTTTATGAGTTATTTAAATTTTTAAAATAAAAGTGCAAAACTAAGAATCACAAAATAACTCACCGTTATTCTTTCTTAATTTAAAAAAAAATTAAAACTATTTTAAAAAAACTAAATAAATTTTTTAGTTTTTAAACTAAAAACAAGTTCTTAAGTTTCTAATCAGTCAAGCATTAAGTTAACTTATTTATTTCATTTTTATAAAAGAGAGTGTAAATGAAATGAAAGAGAATATAAGAAAAGATAAGCATAGTTAATTTTTATTTTTTTTCGAAACTATAATCTATCCTTTCACTCCTTTTCATCTCGTTTTCAGTTATATTTTTGAACATAGAACTCACACCTTCTACGTCTAAATTATTCCTACCAAAGAAATCCAATTTATATCTTTCGTTGGAACTCATTCTAATTCTATTCAACTATCCCTTGAACCAAGCAAAGTAAAAAACTTCAAAATAAGAAATTTTACCGGGGTTTAAATGAAAAGTTCGTGTGAATTAATACAAAAACATATTAATGATATTTTATATATTTTTTAATTAGTCTCTTGTGATGCAGGTTAGCATTTACCTTATTTTTTAAGAAAATAAATAAATATATTTTCAATTTTTAAATGTCTTTCAATGTTTTTTTAGTCTAAATTATAATTTTGTATTTGTATTTCCATTAATTCTTGACTTATGATTTTTTTTTCCTGTGATTTTCGTCTCTATATTAAAAAATTACAATTTTGACCAAATTGTTTATTTGACATGTTTTTTATATTTTTAATTAATTAAATTTTTTTCATTGGTATAGTAAATGCATATGTTAAATATAAAGTTCAATTGGACTAAAATAATATAAAATATAAAAAATTGAACAAAAATTATAAATTTTCTAAACAGAAGACTCATCAAAACATTATAGGAGACCAAAAGTTCAAACAAAATATTAAAGGGAAACAAAATTTCAATTTCGCCTAAATTTTAAAACAACTCTTACTAATGTCTTCGTTTTATATTAGCTGTTGTTTTAATTCTTAATTTTGCTTTTAGCTAATTAGTGCCTTACTGATACTAATTAAGGATTTAATATGGGAACGCAACTAAAAATTATAGGGTAACATATTTGTCTTTACCTAGTACCTTTTTAGGATACTATTAGCATTTTTCTTTAATTTATGTTCACATTGCTGACTTTTTTTTCAATAAAATATTAAAGTTTGTATTCCAACTTAATTTTGTCTAAAGCCTCATATGGGCTAAGAAATCTTGATTCTATGCGTGTCCATCCGATGGTAATCAATTATTTATGACCCAAAATAAAAACTGAGTCCCTTTTCTTAGACTAATGCTATTTCCACTTCTTTGTATTATTGTTGGTGTACTTTTCTTTAGATTTTTCTCCATAAACCACCCAATAAATTATATTTCCTTTATTTTTTTTTCAAAAGTCTATTTAAAGAAAGAAAAACTTCAACACAACTATCAATGATGACAGAGATATTGTTGACGAATTTAGGAGTGACAAATTCATAAGATGCATATTAAAATATAAAATTTAAGGCCTTCTTAAGATGTTTTTTATCTTTTGGTTTTGAAATCTTTAAAAGCTAAAAATATTTTTTTTTATTTGTTGGTTTCAGTATTTTTTAGTTTTTAAAAATTTTGTATTAATTGAAAATAGATACCGATAAGTCAAATATTCTATTTTATTTCATTCCATTATAAAAACATAAATGTTGACACAATTAAAAATTAAACATCAAGAAAATAATAATAAAATTTAAAAATTGACTTGATACAAATTTTAACAAAAATAAATGTATTATAACTATAAAAATATCATCAACACATATAACACTAATAATAATAACAATAATACATCACTAGTATTTACACAGTAAAAGTTGAATCACTTCCAAGAATTGAATATAGAATTATATATAATTAATCTGTCAGTTTCTTTAAGTGTCAATATTTTATAATTTTTTTGTTTCTATTTATCTTTTATTTGTATAGTTATTTTTTATTTGTAATACATTAATTTTTTTTAATTATATCTTTATTTTTTGTAAAGAGAGAAAAAATAGCTACTTTATTGCAGAAAAAAGATAAATTATTATAAGTGATTTTCAATGGAAAGAAATGTAAAGTAGCAAGAGTAGGACTAAAAAAACTAACAAATTTATAACAAATATTTTTTTGATGATTTGTATACACAAACCATAAACGTCTCATAAACACAATAGTTGGAATAGGAGTTTATCACTTCCCGGATGAATCACACAAAGTTGAATCAGGAATTAACGGTGCAGCCACAACAACAAATTAATTCCGGTAATAAAAATATCAATTGCATAACACATTTTATGATCAGATTGTAATTAAAGACGAGCATCTGATAGAGATTATAATTGAACACAAGTAATATTTTTTCATGGAACTAAGAATCATGAAGGCCAATTCACTTCTTTTAGCATATATGTCAGTAAAAAAACAATCATACATAATTTATAAATACAGATATCCAATGCCCAAAACTCAAAACTACTCCAATTGGGGCCTAAAATACTTTGGAAATTGTAATACATAAGAGAAAAAAAAATATTTAATACAATTGAGTAGAGAGGTTTTTACATTCTAAAATGTGGAATGTAACAATTTATGAAGATGTATATGCGTGAATATAAAGGATATTCTATTTTCATTCGTACTTTTGAGAAAAAAATTAAAACAAAATTAGTGTACTATTAGTAATAAGAGAGAGTGAAAATAGCAAAACCTTTTCTAATGTCAAGTTTGGCCTATAGCATTCACCATGAAATATAGGTCCAATTGAAATGTATAAGTCATCTGTTAGGCAATTTCTTCGTGCAACTCTGAAATTTCTCGAGCACCTCATTCCGAAGATTATTTTTTATTTTGGATTGGCCTGCCTGAAAGTGTAATATAAAGGTGCAGGAAGAAATTAATGGGATGAAAAGAGAAATTCCGCGCTTATATTAATGGAAACAATCCACAAATTAGGTTACAGATTATTTAACAGGAGATTAAGCGTGTGTTTAATTTAACACTAAAATAAATTAGATAAATTTAATTTCAACTAATAGATTAATTACATTGAAACTTAGTTTTTTAGTTAAAAAAGTGTGAATTAATTTGCTTAAACTGAAACAGCAAATTCTCCACATAAATGGATAAACCAGACAAAAATTAGCCATAGCCAACAAAGTAATTACCCATAAAATAATTTTTATTGAAAGCTAACCCTATTTTTTTATGAACAACAGAAGAAAGTATTGCTAATTTATAAATTATGATAATTCTTTTTCATTTCTTAGTTTTCCATGCAGTTTAGTTTTACTTCCTCTTGACCTATTTAGTTGATTTATAATGAGTAAATTTGTTTCAAGTTAAGGTATATCTTTTTAGGAATCTTATTCTTAGGAATAATAAAAATAAAAATATTATATTTGAATAAATTTAAAATTATATTTGATTATTTTTTATATTTCTTAAAATATATTTAAATTTTAAAATAATATAAATAAAAAAAGAAAAAAGGTTACTTATATATTATAAGTAACTTTTCAATATTCAGCTTATAACATTCATAAGAATAAAATATATTAAAGAATGAAACTTTAAATACATTTTTAAAAATAATATTTTAATGTATAAAACAGAATGATATTTTAATTTATGAAACGAACTCCCCAATGATAATTCTTTTTCATTTCTCCTAGCTGTGTGTAAGTTATATATTGTTCTCCTAGCTGTGGGGGTACCTGGTAAACACAAAGGTTATGGTTAACATGTATTGGTAGGTTTTGAAGTGGAAAATGTTGGTAATGTTAAGCAGTGGTCTTAACTTTTAGCTTTGGGAATATTAATGATGTGGTTGGAGGTGCAGGAGAAAAACAAAAGTGGAGTTTCCCAGAAGGCGATGAATAACTTCTTGCCATTTGGAGGAGGATCAAGGATGTGTTCAGGGTCAGAGTTAGCCAAACTTGAAATGGCTGTGTTCATTCACCATCTCGTCCTCAACTACAACTGGCAAGTCGTTAAAGGAGATCAACCTTTTGCATACCCTTACGTCGATTTCCCCAAAGGTCTATACATCAAAGTTCAAACCCACTCCTGCATGTGAATGAATCATTTATCCACCCATCAACACCACTATATCCATCACACTCCATCTCCTAACCCTCCTCATTTACTACCTACAACAACATTATTAGCTTTCCTTTGCTTCAACAAACTGGTTTCTATATTTTTTTATTTTATTTGCATGCTATTATTCGAAAATAAAACTTATGCTTTCTTAGAGTAGGTGCGTCGTTTCCAATGTGTAGCTAGCAAAAATTAAAATATAAAGTTGTTTTTAGTCTATTAGTTTTTTATAAGTTGTAAGTTTATGAAATAATTATATAACAAGTGTATGGTTATATTTTGATTTTGTATTTCTTATTAATAAATAATTTAATAAAATGTCTTCATCTTTATTTATATATATATATAAATAAATATACAAGTTGATGTGTTTAGATAAAGAATTATTTAAGTTTTTTGTCTCTCAAATTTGATCAAATATCGCTTTGTGTTCCTGAAATTTAAAATATTTTTTAGTTCCTGAATTTGATTTTTGTATTAACATTGTTCATTTATAAGTTTCATTAGTATGACATTGAAATAGCTAAAAATGAGATTCACGTGGATATAATTTTTAAGCGAATTTTAATTTTATAGTTTTGACTTATTATTCTTTCTGTCATGAGTAGTATGCACTGTTTGGATGTGCATCGTAAAAAAACATGTTCCATTGTGGCTTAAACACATGATGCACCATCAACTTCTGTTAATTATCTCAACAATTTCTTAACGGTGTTGATGGGAAAAGAAAAACTAAAAGTGATTCAGGGACTAAAAAAATACTTTTAAATATCAAAGACCAAAAGTGATATTTGGTCAAATTTAAGGGACAAAAACTTAATTAAGTCTTAAATAAATTTGTAATTTCAACTTTAAGACTAAGAAATTCTATAATTCATTAATTATAGACTATGATGGATTGTTTGTTTGGATATAAGTATACAAGAGAAAGTTTATGCAAAAATGTCAAACAAAAATTTTTGCTTCAGTTTTGTCCCTCAAGTTTAAAAAATGTTAACCCCTTCCGATTCAAACTTTAGACCTCTTTGTAATGCAAAGTAGCTCATACTACTACACCAAGTGTCAAATTTGGTTTTATTTTGCAATTCAAATTTAGTTAATCTTTAATTAATGTTAGTTTCAAAAATAATTAAAACATAAATGTAAATATACAACAATAGAATTAAAACTAAAAGTTAAAATTAAAAACTAAAATTTTAATTTATATATTTATTAATAATAAATTTCTAGGATTATAAATTAAGAAAAATGTAGTAGACCACACCTCATACCACTATACTAAATGTCAAGTTTAGTTTTATTTTACAATTCAAATCTACTTAATTTTTAATTAGTGTTAGTTTCAAAATAATTAAAACATAAATATAAATATATAACAGTAGGATTAAAACTAAAAGTTAAAATTAAAAACTAAAAATTTAATTTATATATTTATTAATTATTTATTAATAATAATTCCTAGGGATTATAAATTAAAAATTAAAACTAATTAAAAACATAAATTAAAATTATTAAAAAATAAAACTAAGAACTAAAATAAAAATAATTTTAATTTAAATTTTAATTCTTAATTTTAATTTCTATTTTATTTTTAATTTTAGTTCTTAGTTTTATTTAAATTAAAATTTAAATTAAAAGTTAAATTAAATACATTATTTTAATTCTTAAGTTAAATTAAATTTTAATTTTTAATTTAAATTAACTTAATAAATAAAATTAAAAATAAAATAGAAATAGAAATTAAAATTAAGAATTAAAATTTAAATTAAAATGTAAATAGAAGTTAAATTTAAATTACGAATTAAAATTATTAACAAAATTTAATTTAAATTTTAATTCTTAATTTTAATTTCTATTTTATTTTTTATTTTAGTTCTTAGTTTTATATTTTAATAATTTTAATTTATATTTTTAATTATTTTAATTTGTAATTTATAATCCCTAGTAATTTTTTATTAACAAATAATTAATAAATATATAAATTAATTTTTTAGTTTTTAATTTTAACTTTTAGTTTTAATCCTACTATTGTATATTTACATTTATGTTTTAGTTATTTTAAAACTAACACTGATTAAAGCTTAAGTAGATCTGAATTGCAAAATACAACTAAACTTGATACTTAGTGAAGTGGTATGAGTTGTAATCTACTACATTTTTTTTTAATTTATAATCCTAAAAATTTATTATTAATAAATATATAAATTAAAATTTTAGTTTTTAATTTTAACTTTTAGTTTTAATCCTATTGTTGTATATTTACATTTATGTTTTAATTAATTTTGAAACTAACATTAAATAAAGTTTAACTAAATTTGAATTGCAAAATAAAACCAAACTTGACACTTGGTATAGTGGTATGAGCTACTTTGCATTATAAAAAGGTCCAAAGTGTGAACCATGTTAGGACATTTTTCTTTCTATATTTTTCTAATTATAATTGTCACATCATCACATGTCACTAATTACGAAGTCAACATTTTAATCTGATTAACGATCGAATTTTGACAGAAGGGGTTAACATTTTTTAAACTTGGGAGGCAAAACTGAAATAAAAATTTTTGTTTGACATTTTTGCATAAACTTTCTCTTGTATACTTATATCCAAACAAACAACCCATCATAGTCTATAATTAATGAATTATAGAATTTCTTAGTCTTAAAGTTGAAATTACAAATTTATTTAAGACTTAA
Source organism: Psophocarpus tetragonolobus (assembly GCA_037954015.1). Lineage (NCBI taxonomy): Eukaryota > Viridiplantae > Streptophyta > Magnoliopsida > Fabales > Fabaceae > Psophocarpus > Psophocarpus tetragonolobus. The sequence continues at coordinate 13,395,274 of CM075694.1, forward strand.
TTAAGTTTTTTGTCCTTTAAATTTGACCAAATATCTCTTAAGTTTGAATCATGCTGGGACATTTTTCTTAATTTATAATCCTATGAATTTATTATTAATAAATATATAAATTAAATTTTTAGTTTTTTTATGTTTTAATTAATTTTGAAGCTAACATTAATTAAATCTTAAGTAAATTTGAATTGCAAAATAAAACCAAACTTGACACTTGGTGTAGTGGTATAAGTTATTGTGTATTATAAAGACTTCCAAAGTTAGAACTATGCTAGGACTTTTTCCTTTCTACATTTTTCTAATTAAAATTTCCACCTCATTAGATTAATTAACTCTTGATTTCAAACCCTAACGATACCACGTCAATAGGTGATTATAAAGCAATTTGTTAACATTTTTTAAAATTTGAGGCCAAAACTGAAGTAAAAATTTAAAGGGGGCAAAAAGCTAACAAAAAGTAAAACTGGGGACACTAAATATAATTTAGCTTATAAATAAAGAGTTGTAATGAATTGTCAGTATAAAACTATTTTACACTAACATTATATAGGTATTAAACTCAATATATATATATATATATATATATATATATATATATATATAAAAGTTGAAGTGTTTTAACAAATTTGTAATTTCAACTTTAAGAACATTAAAAAAATTATAATCACTACTACAAAATATGGATTTAATAAGGTTTATATTTAGCATTTCTCACGATCTTAATCCCAACAAAATACATTTTTGACGATTCATGTTTTGTTGCTAAAGCATCTGTGAGAAATACTTTAGCAACGGTTTTTGCCAACCCTTGACGAATACTTTAGCAACGGTTTTGACCAACTCTTGGAAATGCATAACTTGCCTCTTGTGAACTCCCATTATTGCGATAAACATTACGAGCGGTTATGAAACTTGTGCAATTTACTTGCAAACTTGTGGTTGTAAACTCCTGTTAATGTGTAAGCATTTTCAATGGTTAGGGAACCCCTACAATTTACTTGCGGTTATCAAACCCCATTAATGCGATTAACATTACTCATGTATTTTTACGTGTTGTTATAAACTCTCATTAACATTGTATTTTACCTAAAGTTCCATCAATTCCATAAGCAATCAAATTATATTTTACCAACGACTTTAAAACTCTGTTAACTCGTATGACCTATGTATTGTACCAGCAGTTATAAACCTTCGACAATATCATAATGAATATAATTTTGTTAACCCTTTTAATTTCTAGCAACTTTTAAATCTTACAAAATATTTTTAACGTCATATATGTTATTCATCCATAAAATCTTATTCATGAATAATATTATTGTATTTCATAATTTGTGTCCTAATTAAATTTAAATTCCTAAGTTTAAATATGAAAATGTGTAAGTTTAATAAATATTCAAAAATTAAAATACAAGAAAATAAGGAATCCACAAAATTAACGAGTAAATAAATTACCAAAAACATTTCATCCAATAGAATCCTTAGAAAGTAACAAAATATATATAATTTTCTAAAATAAAAAAGTCAAATATTTCTAGTATTCAAATGTAATCCTATTTTTCGTTGTGTTGAGAATCATTTGAAAAACAATCAAGTTAGAAAACAAGACAATTCTTCAATTCTTTCCTACAAACTAAGCGTAATGTTCTCAATAGTGATGGTAGCAACCGAAAAAGGAAGTCTTCTCTTTCAGATCTGTTTTCAACATTTTCTAATAATACATATATAATACTATAGCTATTGATTACAATTATTATTACACCTATTTAATATGTAAATGTGTTTGTACTTTTAATTTCAGCCTCCAACTACCATAACAACCCTTTACTATCTATTCCTAGCAAAAGTTATTTTACCAAATTCTTAAGTTATACTAGTTTCAAGAGATTCAATCCCTAATACTAGGATGCATATTTCTAACTCCTAATACTGCCATAATACTAGGATGCTTATTTCTCATTCCTAATTCCTAAATAGTAAATACAAATTTATCTCCCACTATTTCCATGCAATGGTCAAACACTGAACCATGTTTGATGAAAATTTGAAGCTCGTCCTCTACTCAAGTGTGTAGGTACTAACTACTAAAGTTAACCTCACTTTTTATTTACACCAGTACCAGGCAATGTCCAAGTTTGCAAAATTAAACACTTTTTATTTTTATATTTATTGTTTCCATTCAAGTTTAGGCCGCTTCTCATGTCATTTTTACTGTGAAACTGATCATATAAACTGCTTTTTAATTACTTTATCTTGCTAATAGGTGTCATTGCATATACATCCTATTCTTACAAGATACATGTATCTTCTAAGGATACTAGTTTCTAATTACAAAACAACAAAGCAAAACAACTACTTAATTACCATTGCATCTACTTCACAATTATCAAATGAAAATAAAAACACAAATCTTAAAGTACCAACTTGGTTTTCATTAAGACATTTTATACATTCTCAATATTGAATTAATATATAATTCTAGATACCCTAAAAAAAAAAAGACAGAAAAATATGTAATAGAACAACTATATAATGGATCAAGGGTTTAGGGAATAAAAATTTTATTGAACAATATATGAGAAAAATATGAGCAATTGGAAGAATTTTGGAGATGGAAAACAAAATTGTGAGTGAAAGATTGAAAGAGAGGCTTACGAGAATGCAACTTAGTCGTGACAATGGCTTGGAACAACGATAGTTCAATGCAATAGCTGCTCTGGTGTGAGAATGCAACTTCATTACTGGTCCAACAACGATCTACTGCATCAATTAATTAGGTGCCTTATGACTTGCTATGACAAATGTATGTGATGGAGGTGAGCTTGAATGTAGTGTTTGAGTGTTTGTCGCGACCTAGGGATTTCAATTTTAACCTTGCTTTATCTCTCTTGTGTATGTGCTGTTTAAGAAGGAGATGGGGGGGGGGGGGGATTAAAAACAGGGGAAATAAAAAAGTGAGGGAATATTATTTAGAAATAGTGAAGTTTTGAAAAAAATTAAGAATAAAAAATTAATAATTTTTCTACAATTGAGTAAAAAGCCCCAATAAATATTGGGTTTCTAAATGCATTTTTTATAGTAAATATTCAATAATTAATGAGGTGTTTATTTTGATAAAAGTGTGAAACAATTACACTGCAAGAAAAGACAAAAGGACTGATGACTTAAACGAAGGGCTCAAGGGGCGTTTGTATGGCAGGAAGATCACATTTGTTCCAATTGACAAATAAAATGGGTTTGTGGAAATAAAAGTGTTTGTGGGAACAAAGAAATTTACAAGAATGAAGGGGTTTAAGGGACAAAGGGGTTTGGGTTGCATGAAAGTGAGACATTAGGGTAAAGGTTACAAGGGAGTGACAACTTATGCGATGAGAGAGAGGTATATAAGTGGCGGGGCAAGTGTAATAGATGAGTGTGTGAGTGTAATATGACTAGCTTTTGAGTTGTGATCAAGATGAGTGTGAATACCCAATACATATTTTTGTTTAAGTATTTTTTTTAAATTTTTTATATAACTTTTCAATGAAAATTTAAAGTTATCTATCGATCATTTTATCTACAAAAATTTTGTTAGATAACCAACACTCACATTTCTCATTGAATTTATTAAAGGAAGATATGTAGATAACATCATAAAATCATTATCTATTGTAATATTCTTGTTTATGATAATTCCGTAGATAAAATGCTTGTTTGACAAAAAAATTATAAAATTATTTTTAATATTTTAGTATTTAAAAATTAAAAGGTTATTATTTTCTTAAAATAGTTTTTGAAAATAATTTTGCTTTTTTAATTTTTAAAAACTAAAAAATAGAAACAACTCTAAGAAGTTCTACTTTTTATTTTTTTATTTTTGTTTTAAAAACTTAAAATACGAGAATATGTTATTTTTTATTTTTCATTAATTATAATATAAATAAGTTTTTTTATTTTCGTATTTTTAAAATAATTTTTAAATAATACTTACCAAATAATTTTTTTTCTTTTAGAAAATAATTTTTAAAAACTCTTTTAAAAAACTAAAAAACAAAACCAAATTAATAAATCCCAAACCGTATATAAATTTTCTAGATAATAAGTGTTTTCTTGTATTCAGAATTTATAAAAAAATTGTCAAATCAATATCTTTTTTTAAAGAAGGGAAAGGAAAAATAAGAGAAAAATAATTAAACAAAGACGTGAATCCCATAAAAAAATCTCTTTCAAAAAATAAGAATAATGGATGTTAGAACTTAGAAGTTATAAATTTGTGTGTCCTTTAAATATAACAAGATCAAAGGCAAACATTAATTTCTGTAATGTACTTTTTTGTTTTTTAAATATAAGGGATGGTAGATAAAATATTTTTAGCAACAGGAAAAAGTTCATGTATAAATATGCATTCTTTTTAGTTTAAGGATATTTTTTTTTTTTTTAAAAATGAAACGCTCTTCTTTTTTTTTTATTTCTCTTCTATTTCTTTTAATTCAAATATTTTTAAAATCTATTCATTTTTCACCCATTCTCTTGTCTCATACTTCTTTCTTCCCTACTTGTCTCTTTATCCGAACAAAATATAAATCTTGTTCTCTCTTATTTAAATATAATGTATCATGTTTTGCATGATATCATGTAAAATAATGATATCATAGTTTTCTATCTCGAGAAGACTAGCTAATTAATGTTCTAGTGAGAACAAGCTTAAAAATAATTTTAATGAAATTTTATAAGTTATTTTGTATAACTTATTTTAATTTCAATGAAACAAAAACTTTTTTTTTTTTTTACGTTTAGGGTAATGGAAAATGATGATTCCATTTGAAGTATCTTACATACATAATAATCTAAATACACACTATTCCTTCAAGTCAAACAAAGTTTGGATACAGAATTAACTTTCCTTAACAGTAATACATTTATTTTTTATTTTTTTCTACTAAAACTATGTTTAGAAGGAGATAAAATTAATTAAGGTACATTTTCACTGTTGAATAAATTCTAAACATACTCTTAATCTGTCATGTAGACTATTCATTCATATGATATTGAAATCTGCATTTTTGGCAGCTGCGGTGCATCTGAAGGCTACGTGGACTGTCTATATCATGTCAGTCGTGGCCAAGATCACACCAGCCACCCTTGCCACGTGTCCTTTTTGGAGAAAATACCAAACAAACTGGTTCATGTTCAGCACACGTTGTTGTCACGTTCAGAAATATCCACAAACCAAAAGTGTGATTATAATTAATCTTTGCATTCCTAACATGTTCCACTAGTTCCTAATAATTTGGATTAATGTTGAATTTATTCAAAAACAAAAGTAAAGTTCAAAATCAATTTATCTACTACTTTGTGTCACAAGTTGGCGTGACATTTCTTCTATATATTCCGACCATACAATTTTTTACTTGACAAAACCGTAAAATTAACCGGGTGAAAAGTGAAAACCGAACCGGAGACTAAAAAACATTAACATAACAGCACTACATATAAATTAGAAAAGAGAGAGAGAGAGAGAGTGGCCGCAAGGCTAAGCGAATCGCAGAGAACGAGAGAGTGTGTGTCTGTGCTTTTCGGAATGTGGCGGTGCGTGGCTCGTGCGATTCGCGTACCAGCTTCGGAGAGATCCAAGCCTAATCTACAACCACTTATTAGATCTCATATTTCAAGATTTTTCTCTGTATCAATCTATCGATTCAACTCTCTTTATCCGTTGTGCATTTCCGATTCGTTTCTGGACAGTTTTTTTTTTTTTTTTTTAGTTTTGCTGAGCGGTGTCGTTTTTGTTGTTGTGCAGAGTGGTGGGAACTCGTCGTACAACGTTGTAGATCACAAGTACGATGCGGTTGTTGTGGGTGCTGGTGGTGCAGGGTTGAGAGCCGCCATTGGCCTATCGGAACATGGCTTCAACACTGCTTGCATTACTAAGCTGTTCCCCACTCGTTCGCACACTGTTGCAGCTCAGGTACGATATTTCTCCATCTTTTCGCGTTTGTGTTTTCTTATGCATGTTACTTGTTCGTCGTAATTCAGAATTTCCCCCCTTCTTTTTTTGGTTCCTTTTGTTTTTGGGTTATTTTGGTTGCTTATACTATGACACAACTTGATTAAAGATTAATAGTATAATTTGGTCGTTGGTCATATTAATCGTTAAATGATGGACCAAGGTTTGTATTTTGTTCACCAAGCTAGTCTCTGCGGAGCTTGAGATGAGGAGTGATTTGATTTGGTTAAGAAATACACATTTAAGACATTGAATGTAAGTTCCATTTTTTCATCGGAGTTAATAAGATGACGCTATAGCATAGATGGGCTAACATGGCTATTTGTTTTTTATAAATAAATCTATTTATGGACCACTGAATGAGGGTTATTGGTGTTGGTTTCAACTATATGAATAGCAATGGTAACTTGACTAACTTCTTTTCAATTTATTATCTCTTTAGTGATCAAACTTACTCAGAAAATTTTAGTCATGTTATAAATTTGATATTACCCTTTAGTTGTAGTAGGTTTCCTGATGTAATGTATAGCCAATAACTATTGTCTTATGGTCACTCAGATACCATCAATTCTTCTTTGTTGGACACCTTTGTAGGAGATGAAAGACGCATAAAGATTATTTATGTTGGTTATTGTTTTACAATATGAACGTGGATTTTATTTGCTTTTACATATATATATATATATATATATATATTTTATGGGCAATTTGCTTTTATATACTATATCAATATGTTTTATCTGCATGTATTATTAGTTTGCCCATTGAAGTATATTGGATGATGCACTCATACACAAAAGAGTCTTAAGTTGGCCTAACCAATCCAACCTTTTCTTCTTAAATCTTAATATAGTGGTTCTCATGCGTGGCAATAAATTTGTGTATAGGGTGGTATAAATGCTGCTTTGGGAAATATGACCGAAGATGATTGGAGGTGGCACATGTATGACACTGTCAAGGGAAGTGATTGGCTTGGTATGAACTTGCTCAATCTTAAAACTTTACTTTGCATTATGTCCTACAAGATTTTCATACAACTAGAAGTTGAGTAGTTTGTCATTATTATGAATATCATGGCAGGTAGAGATTCTTTAAGTATTGTGGTTGTTATTTTTTTTGCTTTTGTGAATGTGAAAAGGCAAGCTCTGTGTTCTACAGGGGACCAAGATGCTATCCAATATATGTGTCGGGAGGCACCAAAAGCAGTCATTGAGCTTGAGAATTATGGATTGCCATTTTCAAGAACTGAAGAAGGCAAAATATACCAGCGTGCATTTGGTGGTCAGAGCTTGAACTTCGGAAAAGGTAAATGCAGATTATGGAGGAGGAATATTAGATTTTTCTGTCTGAGTTCTGATTTTGACTTCCTTTACCTTACGTTGTTATTCTACAGGTGGTCAAGCATATCGTTGTGCATGTGCCGCTGATCGAACTGGGCATGCTTTATTGCACACTCTCTATGGCCAAGCTATGAGACATAATACCCAGTTTTTTGTGGAATATTTTGCATTAGATCTATTAATGAACAGTGACGGTAAGATGCTGTAGAAAAAAAATTACTTTCAATGAACAATTTGCAATTAATTAATTGAACAAGGTTTCAGCATTCATAGAGAAGGATTTAATATCATATGATGACTAGAATTTTTCATGCACAATGCTACTGGAAAATTGTATCCTTCAAGAAGATATTATTTTTTTTTCTTTCTCAAAATCTTTTCTTTTTTTAGTCAAAACTTGAAAACAATTATTCGCATTGTTGAGTTTGATTTTCCCCCAATTCTTCAAATTCTCTTGTGCTATTTGTTTATAATGCACCAAATTCTAACAATACTTGTATTGAAAGAGAAAGGAAACCCCAGTTTTTCCTAAGCTACAACATGAAGATAAATAGTACGTTCACAGGGAAGAATTTAGCAGCATATGATGACTAGAAATTTCCTGCACAATGGTGTTGGAAAATTGTACCCTTCAACAGGATTTTATGCATCCACATTTGTGTTTTTGAGTCCCCCCCTCCAGAGAAAAGGAACGAACCACAGTTTTGCCAAAGCTATAATACAAAGATAAATAGCACATATATTTTCTTTGAGTAGTTTTTCTTCTGTGACACTGGCTATTATAAAGCAATAAGGGAAAATATGGATTTATAGGAATCATACATTACAATGTTGGTATGCGTATGGAAGCAATTTTGAAAGTCAAGATTACAACGGAGATTTTTCGCATGCTTTGCCCAGCCAATCTGGAAAATTGAGCTAACCTATACAATGTTAGATAGTAAAAACCGAAACTTTGTTTTATATGCATATCTTGGAAACCTAAAGAATTTGGATTTTATTCTCACGTGGCTACTTTGGTCATATTATGACCAGAATCCAAGCAAGTAATGAGTAAACTTGTTTAACTTCATTGTCGCAAGGTATCTGTTGTGGACCATTTTTATGAATGGTACACAGAAAAAGCAAAAAACTACTCTTCCTTTTATCTATATTCAAGATTTAAGATGTGAGATTACATTGGTTATATTTTATCATTTCTCACTTCATATTTCTTGTCCTTCATATCTATAAATATGCTGATACTTGTTTGCCATGCTCACTGCTTTCTCCAACATCTACCCTGGTGAAAAAAAAAAAAAAAAGATGAAGGTATCTGTGTGTTGTAGTTGATGATAAAGTTAACTAATTTTCATATTGTAAATACAGGTAGTTGCCAAGGAGTGATTGCCCTGAATATGGAGGATGGAACATTACATCGTTTTCAAGCTGCTTCAACAATTTTGGCCACTGGGGTAAATGATTTTCTTTAGTATGTTTGACAAGTTTTTATACTTCTTGTGGACATATATATGTCGGTGTTAATCTTCTGTTTCACAACAGGGCTATGGTAGAGCATACTTTTCTGCAACCTCAGCACACACATGCACTGGAGATGGTAATGCCATGGTTGCACGTGCTGGGATCCCACTTGAGGTCTCTTTTTGGGTTTGAAAATTTCATTGTTAAGCTGAAATCTTACATAGCAAGTATAAAGTATTTTATCACTCACGTTTTCTTGTAAATTCCATAGGATCTAGAGTTTGTGCAATTTCACCCTACAGGCATATATGGAGCAGGCTGCCTTATCACAGAGGGTTGGTGTTTCTGTTTCTTATTTACACATAGGCTCTCGCCTTGGGTTTTACACTGTAATGTGCTTTGACCAATTTAGTTGAAACATATACTGCTTCTTATTTTCTTTCTTGGACCTTGTAGGTTCTCGTGGTGAAGGTGGAATTCTTAGGAACAGTGAGGGTGAGAGATTTATGGAACGATATGCTCCTACTGCAAAGGATCTTGCTTCAAGAGATGTTGTTTCCAGATCAATGACTATGGAAATTCGGGAAGGCCGGGGTGTAGGTATGCTGGCTCTAAATTAATATTTTAATGTTATGATAAAAAAAACTTGTACTAACATATAATTAAACTTAGTTTGTGCTTGTATATAATTGTGGTAATGTACATAGTTGAATGTTGTTATGTCTTGTAGAAACTAGATATACACGTTATTCTCTTGAAGCATGCCTTTTTATTCCCTGCATTGGAATATATTTGACCTTTGCATAAGTTATACAATTTTTTTTGACGGTGAAAATTGTTTGCAGGACCCTTGAAAGATCACATCTATCTCCACTTGAATCATTTACCCCCAGATGTTCTCAAAGAGAGGTTACCTGGTATCTCTGAAACGGCTGCTATTTTTGCTGGTGTAGATGTTACTAAAGAACCTATCCCTGTTTTGCCAACAGTGCATTATAACATGGGTGGTATTCCCACAAATCATCATGGAGAGGTACACCGTTAAAACTAATTGTTTAATCTCCATTAACAAAAAGAAAGAAAAAAAATATAAGAAATAGATGCAAAATAGGATAAAATATGTTTTAATTTTTAAATTCTCAAAATATTAAATACACCCCTAAAATTTTTTGTATGTTTTTGTCCCTCTAATTTGGAAATATAATATAACACTTTTAGTCTTCCAAGTGGTTTAGATAGTGTCTTTTTAGAAAGATGAAGTGATTTAGATAGCGTTTGGATGACTAAAAGTGGTTTATTTTTAAATTAGAGGAACCAAAAGCATATACAAAATTTTTTGTGGATGTATTTAATATTTTCAGAAATTTTCAGGGACCTAAAACATATTTTACTCTTAAAAATAAAAACAAACACAGAATAATCAATCACTGTCATTCCTATGTGTTTTTTTTTTCTAGAGAAACTGTTTATGGTTATTATAAATTAGTGCACTCTGCTTATTTGATGAATAATACTTCAAACTGAATTAGTGATTAGACGTGTCCTTTATATAATAATCAATCTTGAATATCTTCTGAATTCGTTTTTTTGTTAACAAAATACCCTTTAATTATAAGTCATTTTTCTATTTCCATAGATCATGTAGTCATCAATAATTATTATTTATTGGAGTTATAAGGTTGGTCTAGTAACAAAGTCTACATGTGGAGAGAAAGAGGGAGTGAGTTCGAATTCTCCCACTAATAAAAACTAACATATTAACAACTAATATTTGGCGTATAAAAAAATAATTATTATCTATTTGATTTCTCAAATTGCTTCTCCTGGAACTTGAATATGTACGACATTTGTTTCTTTCTGTACCCCTGTGTCTTTCAGATTGCAAATAGTGATATTTTATTAATTTTTGTTTGGGTCATGCTTGATCTTGTTTGGATTTAATGAGTCAATCTTATACTGTCATGTGTGCATTTAGTATAAGAGATATGATGTAATGTGTACAAAATATACCTACAGGGAAGCAGTGGTAATAGTGGACCAAGTGTAGATATCGTACCTAAAAAACTAGGATATTTAATATTAAGAATTAAAGATTCTCGTGTTTCTTTGGAAGTAAATTAGATAATGTTTGAATTGAATAAAAAGAAATTAAAATAAAGAAAAGAAAATAATGGGTTGGAACAAGATCTTGAATTTAGAATATTAGGGTCATGTTTCCCTACGTAATGACTACGTCACATTCAACTCCAATTAATTAAAAAATTATCAACTACTTCCTCTAAAATAACCAATCCCCCATGATCAATCAAGACTAGTTAACCTTCCTAATGGAGATGATCCCTATTTGGTCATGGAGAAATCTAATACTAGTTAGGGTCAAGAACAAGGAGGTTGAGAATTTGGTCATACACTCACGTTAGAAGCTAAGAAACATAGTTTTGTCATACAACGAATCTTAACCTTGGTCACTTTAAAATGTACCAATTAACCAATAAAGGGTAGGTCACACCCTAATTGATATGTATCAATTCACACATTAGAGGTTTGATCATACATCTAATGCACTTTTAGAATAGTAAAATAATATAATCTTGAAAGAAACATCATGCAAGAACCAATTAAAAATCAGAGGGGTTCCATATAGTGTTATATCATAATCCAAATCAATTACAAGAAAAAATAATGGTAAAAGGGTCTCTTTAGACAAGGTTCCGTATGATTAACCTCTTCTAAGTCAGGGAGTTAAACCCCAGAGACTAACAAGACAAAGGCTAAAACTTCTTAATCTTGAAAAGTCCTCTAGAAAACCTAATTTTTTCTTTATATATAATTCTAGTGCAATTGCACTCTTCTTTAGGTTTATGGACCTTGCAATATCGGTTAAGCATGATCATGCTAAAAATAAGAATGTCATTCTCACTTTTTAGAAGCACAGAAATTTGCTCCTTTTGTTTATTTTTCACACCATTTAAATATAAAGGCCTTAACCTACAATAAAGCACAAAATTAGATAATTCTAACATTAAAACATAACAAAAGACAAAATTCAAGTTGATATTATCCTAAACAAATAACTAATTTAGGGTATCAAGATGCAACTTTGCTCTTTGGATTTGTTATATTTTTTTTGGAAAAAAAAGAAAGAATTGTAGTTTAATATGCCATTTTTCTTATGCAGGTGGTTACGATTAAAGGTGATGATCCAGATGCAGTAGTTCCTGGATTAATGGCTGCTGGGGAAACAGCCTGTGCATCAGTCCATGGTGCCAATAGGCTTGGAGCAAATTCACTTCTTGACATTGTTGTTTTTGGTAGAGCTTGTGCAAATAGAGTTGCAGAAATCAGCAGGCCAGGCACGATTCATGCCCAGTTATTAGATAGATTGTGCTGTGCATACTGAAACAAGGTGTTAAAGATGCACTTGTTTTTCATTTTGCAGGAGAGAAACAAAAGCCTCTAGAGAAAGATGCTGGTATGAAAACAATTTCTTGGCTGGACAAATTGAGAAATTCAAATGGGTCATTGCCAACTTCAAAGATTCGGTTGAATATGCAACGAACAATGCAAAGCAATGCTGCTGTATTCCGTACCAAAGAAACATTAGAAGAAGGTAGTACTTTGTTCATAAAAACTACTCGATCTTTTTATCCCCTTCCTTTTCCCAACGTACATGTTGCAAAGACCCAATGTACATGTTTATTAAAAATGCTCCTACAATTATCTTCTTTCTCTGAATTTCATCTTCCCTGGGGTAGGTTGTCAGTTAATTGATAAAGCATGGGAGAGCTTTCATGATGTTAAGTTGTCGGATCGAAGTTTGATATGGTAAAACTTTGGCCAACGTCACTTGGATCCCTATTATTTCTAGGAATATAATCTCTGTTAATTTTAAAAGTTTCTTGGCTCAATTTTCTCAGGAACTCTGACTTGATTGAGACGATTGAGTTGGAAAATCTTTTGATAAATGCCTGCATCACCATGCACTCTGCTGAAGCAAGAAAAGAGAGTAGAGGTGCTCATGCCCGTGAGGACTTCACGGTCAGTATGAAGTATTGTGTTACCTACTGTGTAAATTTTACCCCATTAATATGAATACATGGTCTGATTGAATATGTTGCTTACTTTTAATTTACAGAAAAGAGACGATGAAAACTGGATGAAACACACTTTGGGGTAAGTCATGCTTCAATTAATTTGGTATTTACATCAGTAGACATTTGGATGAAGTTGGTTCTATTAATTTCTAATGGGAATCCTAATGCTTTTAGGGGGTGTTTGGTACAAGTAATTTTTATTCTTGTCCAGGAATCATGATTCCTAGGAATTATGAATTCTGGAAACAATGAATCCTGAGAATAATGATTTCAGGAAGGATAAAATCTGTTTGATTGGTCATAAATATTCCTGGGAATATTTATATAAATATTTTAAGGAACTTAAATATTTACCATGTTAAATGATTTAATAAAAGTAATGTGATACTTTATTGGAAATGTTAATTATTTATAACATTAAATGATTTTAAGATTTCCAGGAATATAAAAACTTACTCCCTATCAAATGTCCCCTTAGTGTATACAATTCTGTTGACTATTAAGTGCACTAGAGCTAACGTCTTGATAAGCTAATGCTGAAAGTGAAATAGTATTTTTGATTGACATTATCGGGTATTTGTAACACTTCAAATTAAGTATTATTGGTTGAAACCCTTCATCACCGGGTATTTTCCTTGGCAGAAAAAGATGAGCATGGATGTGATTCAGGGTCTTTGCAGTCTGTTTGTAAATGTTATTTGAAGTGGAGACATTATACAAAAACGAGTTTGCATTGATTTTTCGTGGTAAATTGCGATAAATGTTTCTGTTGAATTTGGTAATTTTTGTTGAAAATTCCACACTACAGTTTGTAAGACTAAGAACAATGACGTGGTTATTTTTCAATCTACTAGAGAAGTTGAGAAGCTTGTAATAGTTATGTAGGCGGTGAGGTATTTTGATGGTGTTGCTAATCATAGGCATGGCATATGTTTTGGTATATGACCCGTTAGGTTTTCTGATTTATCAAGGCAGACTTGTAATATGGGAGGGCTTGTTGGGTCATCTACTAGCCTGAAACAAAAAGGAATATGGTTTGCTGCATTTGTTACAGTAACACTTTCTATGATAAAATACTTATGCCTACCGAGTTGCTCTGCTAAAGTTAGCTGAACTTTTGTGCATTGATTTGCAGATATTGGGAGAATGAGAAGGTCCGGTTGGATTACAGGCCGGTGCACATGAATACGTTGGATGATGAGGTAGAATCATTCCCTCCTAAAGCTCGTGTTTATTAATAAGCTGCTAATTATTACAATGCATGATTTCTACGGATTGTTTCACAAAGTATTGCATTGTGGAAATAGCAAGTACAAGTGAAAATAGGATTTAATAAAATGACGTAGTTGCTTGACTTTGATGATAATCGTTTCATTCTGTCATCAATGTCGAACTGATTGATTCTGGGGCATCTTCAATGATGTACGATGTCTGTATTTAAAGCTGAGAATAATAGCCATGATTCCCAATAAGTGTTTCTTTGTCGATCAACTTTGACTAGTGTACAATTTTGTAAGTTTATTATCTGCAATCGAGGAGTTTTAGTCTGTTTTAGATTCATCTTTATGTGGAAGAGATTAAAAAAATAAATAAATTGCGGAAAATAACTGAAGCATTATAAATATTGGGAGGTTGTGAATCAATTTCCATGTGATTAATATAGTAGTTTGGAGTTCATGTTCTGTTCCATGTCTTCTGCTGTGAAAAAAGTGCGAGGGTAGATGCTGTAAATTACATTATGATAAAATTCAGTTTATTCAAACCGTTCTTAAAATTGAAGTGCTTTTGATTTTTTCCAATACTTAAGTTAATTGTTATACAATAGTATAGTGTGAGAGATGAAGAGACTGCCATTGGCCAAATTGAGATGGAACTTTATTTTCGGAACTTGCTACCGAAATCACTTACGCAACTTACAATAATTAGTTTACGAAACATGTTTTTTTTTAGTAATGATAAATTTGAATAGAATAATAAAATGTTAAGCACAGTAATATGATTATATTTTATACTCTATTAAATAACTAATTTTAATAATTATACTAGAATATAAATTGAAAGACTTATATATAGTAGTGGTTATACATAGAGTTATCGGTATTTATAAAACGTGATAAAAAAGTCTTGAGTATAAAATAATTTTTAAACATTAGAAAATGGTTAATGAAAGCACCCTTTCATGTCAACCCATGCAATAGTTTAAAACAAAACATAAGGGAAAAACATTTATTATTGTAAATATAAAAAAAATTTTACATTAACAATTAGTTATAATATTTTATATATGATAAATTTATTGACTTTATCGATTAATACTTTAAAAATCATGCAAATGAAGGATTGTGATTAATTTTTTTGTAAAAAATTTTTACACTAACTATATATAGATATTATATTCATAAATATTCCTATTACTTTTCAAAACCTGAGATTGATCCTCTCATTTCTCATGTTCTTCTTTTCTTCCATTAGCCTTTACTTTTGTGACTTTCCTCTCCCATATCTTTTTCTTCATTTCCTTCAATATTGATCAAAGTCCATTGTTTACATCTTTTGTTATTTTATAATAGTGGGGAGAGTGATTTGACGGAGGAAAAAATAATTCTCGATTCTCTATTTTAGCTATTTAAAATAAATCTTTAATTTTTGAGATAGATAAGTCGGATTAATTTTAGGTTTTGCATTAGATACGAGGAATTTATTCATTAAGATTATGATATTTATCTAAGAAATCCTAGACATTCTGAATTTCGAGTTTTTTACTTATATGACTCACTAGTATCTTGTTTCTAATGTCTAGATTTCTTGAAAAATATTATAGTTGCTCTTATGTTTTGAGTCCTCTTTGTGTATGAGTAACTACTTTATCTAATGACATTATTTAATTGTTCTTAGGATAAGTTAGTGACACCTTTCAATTATTTTTAGGGGAAGTAAGTTTTAAATAAGTTATTTTAATGATTTTTATTTATACTAGTAATTGAAAATGAAGAATAATATTTAAATTTATTTAGTTTGATTTGATTATATGTTATTCTTGGTGATTTAATGAATATTTTAACAATTTTGATAATGTATTTTAAAACTTTTTATATATATATATATATATATATTTGAATTCACCACAAAGAAAAAAAAATGTAGCATAATTTCCAAACACATAATGTAGTATAATTTTTGTTCGCCATAAAAAGGTAATATAGTATAATTTTCTCACAAGATAATATGATTCATGTATAGTAATAAATGAAAGTTAGTTATTTGAATTATAAATAAATTTAATTACATTTTTATGAGTTTTCAAGGAAGAAAATATTATATTTTGAAAGTGATATGTACTTATTTTGAAATATAATTTTTAATTAATTTTGAATGAGAAACATTGACTCTATATTTGTTTATCCTTTTTGTTTACTTTTTATTTTATACTCTCCTTAAGTTTATGTGGTTTCCTCATATTTATTAACTTACCTAGGACTTAATAGTGATAAATGGTATAGAAACCACGGTATGGGTAAACATTGAAATAAATGAAATCTCTTTGATATGTAAAAAATATTTGTGGTTAAAGGAGAATTTGTCAAATTTTTGTTTGTTGTGTTGTTCTGGGGAAGAATCTTGAAGGATAGGATAGACTCTTTAGATTTTAAAACTTCTTTTTCAAAATCTTGCTTACAAAATTTCTTTTACAAAAGTTGTTTAACAAAATTTTATTATCAAAGTAAAAAGTAAGACGATTTCCATAAATGATATTTGGCCTTCATTCATAAAAATTAAATTAATTTAATTTTGATATTATTAAGTAAGTAATTTAGAACTAATTTATAATAAGTATATTTAATAAATTAATTCTAAATTTATATTTTTTAAATTATTTTGTACTTATAACATTCTCAAATCAGATAGTCTTTCACAATTTTGCTATAATTAACTAGCTGGATTTGTTAAAAAAAAAAGGCTGTATTTAAATTAATCTTCAAATAAAGAGTTTTATTATCTAAAATAATTTTGAATAATACTATATTCTCTGAATAATTAAATTGTAGCAAGTTTATTTTATATTTTGAGTAAGATATATTTTAAACCTATGATGGTTTTAGTGATGGTTTTAGTAAGAATATATCTTGTGAATTATGTGTAGTTGTATTTAAAACTATTATTAAAAATAATTTAAATTATTAAAAAAAATGTAAAATAAAAAAGAAACTAATAAAAATTAAAATAAAAGGATAAAAAAAAAATAATGTTAAAAAATATATTAGAAAATATCCATTATCTATATTAATATTAAGTATGCTATAGAAAAAGAAAGATTTTATTATACTATACATCATCATATAGTTTTTTTATGAGGGATGATACAATAGATAAAAATATAGATATATTATCTGGAGAATTTCTCCCTGTACTTTAATAAGTTTTCCCTACATCTCTAAAATTTTTTAAAATGGAAAAAAAACTCTTAATAAAAACAGTAAAAATTTAATTACAATCCACCTCTTTTTTTTCTCTTTCATTCACACCTTTCTTTTGTTAGCATCTCTCTCATTAGCTTCTCTTGCGAGATTTCGTTTTTCTTCTCACTGAATCAATGATTTTCTCTTCTTCTTTGTGCGTTGTAATTCATCCCTCTGCGTTTGCTTTGTTCTTTGTAGTTCAACTTTACGTTTATCTTCTCTCGGTACATTAGTTTTTTTTATAAGTACGGACACCCTAAGTAAAAAATTTTACAAATTTTTTTTACAGGTCCAGATACCCCTTTCCATACTAAGTCTGAACACCTCTTTTCGGACTAAGTCTGAACACCATTGTTCGAACTAAGTCCAGCCACCCTTGTTCAGACTAAATCTGGAAACCCCTATCTGGACTAAGTCTGGACACCCCTGTCCGGTAAAAAATTTGCAAATTTTTTTTCACAAATCCGGACACCTCTATCTGAGTTATTTTTTTACTAAGGTTATTTGAGATTTTTTCTACCTTTATAGAGGTGCAGGGAGAAGTTCTCTATTATCTTGTTAAATTTAAAAGGATTATTCAATATAAAAATTCTAACGACATAAGAGTAATATTAAAAGAATGTAATATAAAGCTATTAGATATATTTTTAAGTAAATTTAAATTTTTTTGAAAATGTAAATATAATTTATTGGATTCCAAAATATAAATAAATATATTGGATATATTTAACACAACTTTATTTTAATTAAACTTAACTTTGAAATGAAGTTGTGTTAAATACTCATTAAAAAATTATTTTCTTAAAAAGTGTAAAATAATTTTAACATTTTTTTAAAGAGTTTAATTGGTATAAACTGTCAGTGTAAAAATTTTTACACTGACATTGAATCACAGTTCTTCATTCATGGTAAATTTGTTAACTTTATTTATTACTACTTTAAAAGTCACATAAATGAAAAATTATGATTCAATATCAATGTAAAGATCTTATTGGATATACCAATTAAACTTTTATTTAAAATTCAATTGAGTTAAAAACTTATAAAATCAAAAGTACTCATTATTATTTTATCTTATTAAAAATCAGGTTACCTCTCTTAAATAATACTTTTAATGTTTCTCATAAAAGAAACTAAAATTGAGTTTATAATATTATTTAGTAATTAATTTATAGATATTTTATCATATAAAAGTATTTTATTAAATTATTTTTTATATATGTATTATATGTTGATAAAAAATTTAAATTTCTGTTATATAAGTCCTAATAAATAAAATTGTATTATTTGTAACCATATTTATAAATTATCAAGTCTTTAAAATATAACTGTGTTAATAATTGTAATTTTTTTTTGTAGTTCATAATGATATCAAGTAAGATTGTATTTTATTAATGATATTGGAGGTTATTTTAAAAAAAATTAAACTAATTTCATGCATGATATTATTAAGTAAGTAATATAAAATCATTTTTTTGTAAGAAATTGATTTAATAAATTAATTTTAATATATTTATTATAAATTTATATTTTATCGTCTAAGATAAGAAATTAATTACGGGTGAATATCTCTCAAGCTATTGAGTTAAATATTAATCTCACTGATGTTATATGATTGTTACTAGTGTAAGCAAATTTTACAAGGAAATATAAAACAATTTATGCTCGAACAATAACATTAGATAAATATTAATCAATAAATATTAAAAAATATAATTGTTTTTGTTAACTAATTGTATTTAAAGTATTTTTTTGTGTAAGTAACTTTATTATCTCTAATGATTTAAGTAATATTGTCTCACATAAATTATATTAATACTATGATTTATTCTATAATTAAATACAAAGAAAATTTATTTAAGATGTTTTATTGTGTTGGATGGGAGTTCTCAATCCTTTTATTTACAAAAAAACTATTCTATACCATAAATAAATCTAAGCAAATTTATTTTATATCTATGATGGTGTTGAGTAATATTATCTTCCATAAATTAAATGTATTCAAATTCAAAGTTAATATTAAATAATAGTTTATAATATTAAAGGCACACAACCCATGTGCACACACGACCCACCCATAGAAACTTACTTAGTATATTGTTTAGATTGATTATACATACACAAACACACACTTACGTAGTAGACTTGCTTAGATTGATTATACACACACTTAATAGGCTTGCTTAGATTGATTCTTGAGTGTTGCAATTCTTTTATTCCTTAACACTTGAGTGTGGTGAGATAAGTACTTCTTTTGGCAATTAACTGAATTTCTTGGCTCAAAGTCTAATTAGGATTTTTGTGAGAAAGTTTCTTTTTTAAAAATAATAATTTTGCTTCACCATTGATATTCTTTACTAGTGAGTGTTTCATTTCAGTTGAAATAATTTGAGGACAAGTAATGTCCAAGTGTGGAGAGGTTTGATAAATCGATTTTTGACCTTATTTTTATCACATTGAATGCTTGTTTGTAAGGAAAGGTTTGATAAAACTCATTTTTTAGTGTTTATTGTCCAAGTGTGGACAAGTAATGTCCAAGTGTGGAGAGGTTTGATAAAACTCATTTTTTAGTGTTTATTGTCATTGTAGACAAGTACTTAAGAAACAGGAAGAAAAAAGGACAAAAAGGGTCTTTATAGAACAATTGTTGAAGGTTTAGGACAACACGATCATGTTCCATTACAGCACATATAGTCAACTCAGCTGAAAAGTTAGCCAGAGGAAGCACAATCATGTTTTAACTTAGCATGGTTGTGTTGTGATTTTATTATCTCCGCTTCGGATACGAGTATGATCATGTTACTTGAATTTTGAGAAGTTCGTCAAAACAACATAGTTGTGCTCGCTTAAGCACACCTGTGCTAAAAATAAGCATAAACCCTTTTTATAAATACTAAAAGGTGATCAACTAAAAGGAGTTCACTTTTGCTAAAGGCGAGGAACAACAAGGACACATTGAATTGAGTCAATTCATAGTACTACACATCAGTAATTCTTTTTTTTTTTTTATAAAAGACAAAACTTTTATTCATCAAAAGTAAGAAAGTTTCTCATGTCACAAGGTGTAACGGAAGGAGAGCCATACTACAAAATCAAAGTAGGACCAAACATTTATCACAGTACAGTAATTCCCCTATTAACACCCCATATGATAGAAATACCTAAAGGAGAACTACATCCCATTTAAAATAAATACCCTTAACACTAAGCAACACTTTTTGAAATTTGATCAGTATACAGAAACAAATGAAATGACCAATCAGAGAAAGAAATGACAGAAGCTTCGTAGAACCCTTTAATCCATACCTATGACCTTTGAAGATAGCCAAACTTCTTCAACAATGAAGGAATTCGTCTTAAAACCTATTTCATTCATAGCAAGTCAAATTTCCCACAGAGTTGTTAACCAAATTACACTAAGGATTCCTTTGCTTAATTTTCCCTTTAGATGGATTACACCTAAGTGTTGCAATAAACAAGACTGACACTTAGAAGACAACACAGACAAGAATCGATATGTAACAGTAAATCCACACTTGATAACTAAAAGGATAGGTAAATAATAATGACTTATTGATTCAAGTTTATAAAATGAACTGGACAAAGCACACCAGAAGAAGGAAAGATATTTCTCTTAGCCAATTTAACCCTAGAAGGTATTCTATTATGACTCACCTTCCAAGAGAATGCTACCACCTTTGGCGGAACCTTTGATCTCCAAAAACAGGTGTAGAATGGAGACATACTCCCTTGAGAGACACCAATAGCTACACAATATCCTTCCTTAATAAAATGTTGAGCGTGATACCCGTCCCCTCCTTCCCACCCCCAACCATCCTTCTCCTTTTGCCTCAACTGAACCCCTTCTAGAGCCTTCCCCAACTCCCTCACCCCTTCCTTCTCCCAACTGAATAAAGCCCTCCTCCAACTAAACCTCCATTCCCATCCATGAACACCTCAACCCCCAACCTCAGAGATATTGGATACTCTTTGTTTGGATAGTTGGAAGAGTCTAGGGTATAGAGATTTCAGCCCACCCACCACCCTCCAATCCCCTTTCCAAAACTTGAACAGTGACTTATCCCTCAGCTGAGGTTTTACTTTCCCTAAAAACCCCTCCCTCTCCCCATCTTCTGACGTAACTCTTAGAATATCATTCCACCACTGAGACCACCTCTTCCTCTGCCTAAAAACCAATTCTCGCCTAATGACCACACCATATTTAGCTTCCAGAACCTTGATCCACAGGGAGGGACCCACCTGTAGAATCCTCTAGCGCCACTTCCCCAATAGAGCTTTGTTAAATACCACTACATCTTTCAGCCCGAGCCCACCATGACACTTATCTTTACAAACCTCCTCCTATTTTATCTGCACGATTTTAAGACAATTATCTGAGCCTCCCCATAGAAAATTCCTTTGCATAGACTGAATAGAGCAAGCTACTTTCTTTGGAACCCTGAAGAGAGGCAAAAAATAGAGTAAAATAAAGGAGAGTGAGAATTTGATTAGACAAGTCCACCCTCCCAGATATAATTTTTTTCTTTTCCATAGTGTTAGTTTAGACCTCATCTTATGTAAAACCTATTTCCAAGAATGCTCACATCTCATATTTGCCCCATAGGGATCCCCAAGTAGGAAAACGTTATCTGCAGTACCCCACAATTCAAGATTTGCGTAAAAGACTGCAATCCATCAACTTCAATCTAATTCCCCCTAAAACTGATTTTATGAAAATTAATCTTTAGACCCGATGCTAATTCATACGATCAGAGAATACTCTTTAGAGTATAGAGATGTTGAGGTTTTGGAGATATCATGAGAATAGTATCATCAGCAAACTGTTGTACCACCACCTAAAGATCCTGATCGTCCACTTTTATACCTGATAGTAGATTTCTAGACACTGCCTGCTTAATCAAACCACCAAGCCCTTTTGCCACAATTAGAAAAAGGAAAGGAGCTAGCGTCGGAGCCCTCTTTGCATACAGAATTCTTGGGTGACAACTCCATTCACTAAAATAGACACTAATGAAAGTTGGAGGTATCCCTTAATCCATCCGATCCATTTCTCACCAAACCTAAACCTCCTTAGCATGTAGAATAGGAAAGGTCAGTTGACTGCATCATACACATTTTCAAAATTTGCTTCAAAGATCAGCAAGGGCTTTTGTGCTATTTTGCTTTATGAATCACTTCATTGATAATCACAGTACTGTCCAATAATTGTCTCCCTTTGAGAAATGTAGTTTGTGTCTCTTTAATGATTCTTGTCATCACCTGTTGAAGCCTAAAGGAAAACACGTTAGCAATAATTTTGTAGATCACTCCAGTTAGCGATATTGATCTATAATCCTCAAGACCCCCAAAGGCAATCCTTCTTAGGAATTAATGAGATAAAGGAGGCATTGGCCCCCTAGGGAGTCTCCCATTATGATAGAAATCAAACAAGACCTTAATTATATCATACTTAATGAGGTCCAAAAAATGTTTCACAAATTTCATATTTTAATCATCAGACCCAAAAGCCTTTGAATTTTTACACCCTCAAATAGAAAATTTGATCTCATCCTCTGAAAATTCCTTTTCTAAAGCCTTACTTTGATCCTACGAAAGACTCTTAAACTCCACTCCATCCAATCTTACCTCAACATCCTCTTAAGACTGGAATCTATCTTGAAAGAACTTTTGAACCTCCTGATTAACCTCCAGTGGGTTATCAATCCACTTCCCATCGACCAACACGCCAAAAATACCATTGGTTTTGTAACGTCCGTCGTTACAGTAATAATCTATAATAAAAATAGTAAATAATTTAAAGAAAATAATAAGTTTTGTATTTAAATACATAAATTCTTACATAATATTAAAATATAATCCTCAAATCTAGACCTCTAGAAAACAAAAATAATTACAAAGACATCATATTCTAATTGTTACAAACAAATACTACTTGATTAATAATAACAAACTAGGTCTTCAAGCCTCTTCGATTTCCAAAACTGCTCCATGAACCTCTGAAAATAACACTTTTAATGAGATAATAATCTCAGTGAATAAAACAAGTTTTTAAAAGAGGGTCGCAAATAATGTTGTTCTCAACCGACGCGGAATTCGGAAAAACAACAATGGTACCCGCAGTAATAAAAAGTATCTTTATTTATATATAAATAAATATTTATCCAAATAATTTCTAGCAATAACTATAAATACGATAAAAATAGTTTTCGATGCAAACACACAATCCAAAAATTATCGTGATACTCGTGATCACTCACTCACACTTTACAGTTCCTAGAACTAGGTTTTCAGTAGATTATTCACAAAAACCTATGAGCTCATATTCCATACAATGGTATCTCACTGCCTTCCCCACGCTACTATGGAGGTATCCAGGATCTTTTCTCCATCCCAGATAGAGGTATCTAAAACCTCTTTCCCATATTGAATGGATGTATCTTATACAACCATTCCAAATGGATGTATATAAAATTTCATCCCCATTCCAAATGGAGATATATCACTCAATTAGCGCAACATAAACAATATAAATTTATACTATTAAAGCGGTACACTAATACTATTTCAGGATTAAAAAAAAGAAGAAGATATATATATATATATATTTCATCAGAGCCTGATGGGGAAATATGAGTTTATTGTTCTGGATCTAAGTTTAATTTTATCATTCAAATTATTATTTAATGTTATTCTGTTCTGGGGATGCAGACTGTTTATCTGTTGATATTTCTCATCTTTTCTTCTGAAAACCTGGGTTTTTGTCCTTGATTTTCGAAAACGGCGGTTTTGTAAGCCTTGTCGGGTTGAAAAACTCATGAGGTGTGACGCAGATAACTGGTATTGCGCGGATTACCGCCTTATAAATCCAGCTCTTTTCTGTTTTTCTTCTCTATTAATATTTATATTTTCATTGTAAGTTTTTGTCTATCTCTTTTCTTATTATGGCTTCTTTGAGTAATGATTCATGGTGTGTATCTGGTATGTGGCCTGGGGCTGGATTGGCAGTAAGGCCCGAAGGGAGGCGGTAAGTCTATGTTGCCTATATGCCTTTGCCGGCTGTCTCTACCATGAATGGTTATTTCATTGATGAAGTAATTCTGAAAGAGATGATGTTTTGTAAATATTATGATTCTGTTCGTCTTTTGTATTAAAAAAAAAAAAGGCTGTAACCTGGAAACTGGAATACCTTTGGATGATAATTTTGTGTTAAACCTAGATTTAGATCCAGATTAATAATTTCTTATGGAACTGCATGAAGGCGATGATGCTAGAAGATTTTAAAATATGATTCAGTTTCTTCGCTCCCTCTCCCGACGCTTCTCTCTCAAATCCTCTTCATCCTCTTATCCTTCCTCTAGCAATCCGCTCACTGAGCATGTCCAATTTGTGGAGGAAATACCTCCCAAAAATAATATCTTCGAAGAAGAAGTTTGCTTTGAGGATATCAATCAAGCAATCGACAATTGGGAAATCACTAAAATCCCTCAGGATGAACTTTATATTCCTGATGAATCTAAACATGTCCGTAGTTCTGACTACATTATTAGGACTGCAGAAAACAATATCCCTTTGGATCCCCAAGCTGGTGAGGAATTCCATCTTCTCACTAAACAATCCATAGCTGAACATTCTAGGAAGTATAAGTACCTCCATATAGGATGTGTGCAAGTAGCTGTCAAACCCCTTATTAGGGAAGGTCTCAACGCCTCAATCCTTATGTGCCTTCGCGATATTAGGCACAATGATTTTCACGATTCCCTCATAGGAACCGTAGAAACAGTCTAGGACATGGTCCTGTCTATTTCAATTGTTTTCCAAATAAAACAGTGTCTTTTAGATCGAAATGTCTTAGATTCATTGTTTCTAAATATTCGTCTGCATGGGTTAAACATGAAAGAAAGTTCTATCCCTGCAGCTCTTCTCTATAGAATCCAATATAAGGTGATGAACACTTGTAACTCAAGAGTTCTCCTTAAAACCAATGATCGGGAAACAACTTTGTTTGTCACGGATATGACAAAAGCAAATGTTGCCGTTCCCAAACTCATCAAATGGGATGAGGTAGAGTTACCAACCTCTTGGCAACTCGAAAAAGCCATACCAACCCTTCCTCGTCAAACCCCTGAATTCCAGGAAATTAGACCATCCGAGGTTGGTAAGGTAGAAATTATCTTTGATCGAAGAAATAGTTTCTCTTCAAGATCTGAAGCTTCTAGATCGGCCTATACTAGTGCCAGAAGATCATTTTCTGTAGCTTCTCAATCAAATCGGAGTTCAATTCCCAGAATTATTACTCCAGAAATTAATCTTCAAGGGTTAGATAACTCATCTTCTATCCCTCAAAATATCTACAGTAGGACTGAGGAAGAAATTTCTTCAGAAATTCATTCTCCCACTTAATCTGAAATGCAGTATGGTCAACTATGAATAGTTACACCATAGATAAACCAACCCTTCGTAAGGAATTTTACTCTAAGACTTGGACCTCTCAGAGGAAATGGTTTCTTAGTAATTTTAAGGGTGACCGTAGGTCAGAAGTTATTGATTCCTGTTATCAATTTCTTAATCAAGTCCAAACTCATGTCTGTTTCTTTGATTGGTTAAATGTCTACCTTCATAGGAACCAAATCTATCCTCCTTGGACTATTAAAATGACAGAAGACCTTTCTGTCAATACTCTAACTGTTTGGCACCGTAAGAATGGTAAACTTATTAAATCCGACTTACCTCCGTCTAACAGTTATTTGATTCCAGACTTAGGGGATGAATACTTAGCTTCGCCCTTTAAGCATAAATCTGATGAAACCATAGGAGCCCAAGATATTAAAGCCCTTATGGAACAAAACAATTATACCAACAAATACCTCCAAGTTTTAGGAGAAAACCTGGTAGGAAAAGCCCCATCTTCAGGAACCAAAGACGATGAGACCTCCTCCATTTCCAAACCTTTGTTTCAACCTTTTAGTCTGACTAATGAGACTAGAAATAAATTTAGGCTTATTCATCAAAATTGGACCAAAGCCTTAGAAAAATCCAATCAAGATAACTCTGTTGTTATCCCTGATACCCCTAGTTCCTCACAGGTAGGATCTGTTAAGCTAGGACCAATTACTAAAAGTGTCTCCTAAAAGGACCAATCTCTTAGGATTAACAAGTTAGGAACTTCTTCCATAAGTTTCGAGTCTGACAATGCTGCATCTAGCAGTAAGTCCGTTCCTCAAATCAATCATGTCATTAGCAAGGCTCTCAACTGGAAGCAGCCTTCTAAACTCTACTACAATCGAGCCACTGCTCCTAATCTCCTCCTTGAGGAAAAGAATGATCAAAATTTGAGATCATTCAACGCCAATAAAATCTATGAATGGAACATAGATGGTCAAACTGAGTATAATATTCTTAATACTCTTCAACATATGACTATGGTCTCCACTGCATATCAAACTGCTTTAGATAGCACTGATGAGACTATAGTAGAAATCCTGACCGTTGGTTTTTCTGGCCAACTCAAAGGCTGGTGGGATAATTATGTTTCCGACACTGAGAACCAAGAAATCTTTACGGTTGTCAAAACGGATGCTGAAGGAAACATCTTTACTGATAAAGGGAAGCCTATTCCCGATGCCGTTAACACCTTAATCATGGCCATTGTCAAACATTTCATCGAAGATCCTTCCATCTACAAAGATCGTTCTGGAGATCTTCTATCTACTCTTAAGTGTAAAACCTTAGGAAATTTTAGGTGGTATAGGGACACCTTTCTTACTCGCGTCTACACTAGAGATGACTGTCACCAACCTTTTTGGAAAGAAACCTTCTTAGCTGGACTTCCAAAGTCTTTAGGAGACAAAGTTAGGGAAAAAATCCGTTCCCAGTTTAACAGTGAATCCCCTTATGATCAGTTAAGTTATGGCAATATCATAGCTTACGTTTAAAAAGTTGCCCTAAAAATCTGTCAGGATGAAAACATCCAGAAACAATTAGCCAAAGAAAAAGCTCAGAATCGCAGAGATTTGGGAAATTTCTGCCAACAATTTAGTCTTCCTTGTTCTAAGAATCCGGGAAAGGCTAAATATCAAAAACCTTCTCAGCATCAGCTGAGTAAACCTCATCACAGAGTCTCTAGGTTCAAGACTCGTCATCTTAAGTCCAAGCCCAGTAAGCCTCCTGATCATAATCTTCTTCGGCGAAGTACTAATCTTCCTAAAAAAGATACCAAGCTTTCTAGAGAAACTAGAATTTGTTATAAGTGTGGTCACAAAGGTCACTTAGCAAGATTTTGTCGAATCTCCTCTAAGGTTCATGAACTCAATCTTGATCCTATTGTCCAGGATCAACTTAACAATCTTTTGATAAATTCTTCTGATCATAGTTCCTCAGAAGAAGAAGAAGAAGATGAAAATATCAAGCTATCTTCTGACGACATTCAAGCTAATGATGATTTTTCCTCCTCTAGTAGTGAAAGCTCCGAATCTCCACTCATCAATGTCATTCACAATGATGAGAAAAATTTATTGCTTGATGCTCTAGAATCCATCCAAGACCCTCAGGATAGGAAAAAATATCTTGAGAAATTAAAAGCAATTCTTTCCAAACCTAAACCTTCGCATTCAGAAAATAGGTTTGTTAATAATAAGTTTGATCTTACTCAAACTCTCAAACGACTGGAAAAATCCTCAGCCAAGCCTGTCACTATTCAGGACGTCCAGGCTGAAATTCGTTCTCTTAAAACTGAGGTCCGACAACTCAAAACTCAATCACAGTTGCACGAGACTATCATATCTCAAATAACTACAGCTCTATCTGATGACATGGTTCCAGATGACCATGAAAACTGTAATCAGGATTATGAGTCTGATCATAATTTATCAAACGAAGATACTCTCTTCAACAACCTAATCAATCAGTGTAGCATCCAAAAGTTCTATATTGATGTTACTATTTTTATCGACGACTTTGTTCTCAAAACCATCGCCCTATTTGATACCGGAGCAGATTCAAACTGTATTTTGGAAGGACTTATTCCAACCAAATACTTCCATAAAACTTCCGAAAGGCTTAGGACTGCTAGTGGATTTAAACTAGAAATCCAGTATAAGCTTCCTTCGGCAATCATACAAAAAGACAATCTCCAGGTAGAAACTCCATTTCTTCTGATTAAAAATCTTAAGAATGATGTAATCTTAGGAACACCATTCATCAAATCCATCTTCCCAATCAATATTTCCAGTGTAGGTATATCCACCCAACACTTAGGGAAGACAATTGTATTCAAATTCCTTGATAAACTTGTCCATAGGAACATCAACCAAGTTGATCGTAAACTTAATCAAATCAATTTTCTAAAAGAGGAAATTTCCTTCAAACAAATCGAGAGTCAACTCTCTCTTCCTTATGTCAAACAACGTATCAAGAATCTTTCTGATCGTTTTCAATCTACCATCTGTTCTGACCTTCCTAATGCTTTTTGGGATAGGAAAAAACATATGGTTAACCTTCCTTAAGAAAAGGATTTTACGGATAGACAAATCCCGACTAAAGCTCAACCAATCCAAATGAGTCATGATCTTGTCACTCGTTGTCAAAATGAAATCAAGGACCTTTTGTCCAAAGGATTAATCAGAAAGAGCAAGAGTCCATGGTCTTGCGCTGCTTTCTATGTTAACAAAGCTTCTGAAATTGAGCGAGGCACTCCGAGGCTAGTCATCAATTACAAACCACTCAATCAAGCTCTTCAATGGATCAGATATCCAATTCCAAACAAAAAAGATTTACTTTTCCGATTGCATTCGGCAAAAATCTTTTCCAAATTTGACATGAAATCTGGATTCTGGCAAATCCAAATCAATCCTAGTGATCGTTACAAGACGGCTTTCACTATTCCCTTTGGGCAATACGAATGGAATGTAATGCCCTTTGGTCTCAAGAATGCTCCATCAGAGTTTCAGAACATCATGAATGATATCTTCAATCCTTACTCAAATTTCTACATTGTCTATATAGATGATGTCCTAATCTTTTCCCAATCTGTTGATCAATATTTCAAACATCTTGAAATCTTTTTCAAAGTTATCAAACGAAATGGTCTTGCTGTTTCCAAAACCAAAATCTGTCTTTTTCAGAAAAAAATCAAGCTCCTTGGTCATTACATCTTTCAGGGAACTATCAAGCCAATTTGTCGAGTCATTGAGTTCGCTGACAAATTTCCCAATCAAATTTTAGAAAAATCACAACTTCAAAGATTCTTGGGTTGTTTAAATTATGTTGCTGATTTCTTCCCTCAGCTCAGTAACGTTGCCAAGCCTCTCTATGACAGACTCAAAAAGTCTCCCCATCCGTGGACTGATGTTCACACTGATCTAGTCAAACAAATCAAACAGCAGGTCAAAGTGTTACCCTGTTTGTATTTACCTAATCCCAATCTCCTTAAGATTGTTGAAACCGACGCCTCCGACATAGGTTATGGTGGTGTCCTCAAACAACGCATGCATCATACTGAGAATTGCATAGCATTCACTTCAAAACATTGGAACAAAGCCCAACAAAATTATTCCACTATGAAAAAGGAAGTTTTGGCTATTGTTCTATGCATAACCAAATTTCAATCTGATTTATTAAATAAAAAATTTTTAGTTCGGGTTGATTGTAAGTCAGCCAAAGAAATTTTACAAAAAGATGTAAAAAATCTTGCATCAAAACAAATTTTTGCCCGTTGACAAGCAATCTTAAGTATTTTTTATTTCGAGATAGAATACATCAAAGGTACTTCAAACACTCTCCCTGACTATTTGACTCGTGAATTTCTTCAGGGTCAAAGAGTATGATATGACACCTCCAAAATTGCGAGTGAAAGTCGCCTCCTCCAGAGGCCGCGGGAAATCAGTGCGGGGATCATCCTAGGCGCAGAAATCATCTTCCTCAATAGAGGATACTCAATCTACCCAGATCACCTTACAAACTGGGCATCAAGGGTCATCCACCCAGACTGAGTCATCGACTCAGCAAGCCATTATGAAATCCAAGTCATCAACTCAGAAAGCCATCACCAAAGCTGGGTCATCTACCCCACAAACAACCAAAGGGTCTACTACCCTGGTAACCAAACCATCCGATTATGCGATGGCCTTTCCTACTCTTCAAGCCCTTCAAGACTGTGGGCTTACCAATCTTCCATCCAAATCTTGGAAGCAAATATTTTCAGAAGAGTCTAATGACCCCTTCTGGAATCAGAATCTGAAATCTATTATTTCAGAAATAGCCCAATCCCAAATAACCTTGCATTCAAAAGAATTGGTTGAGCAGCCTCAACCGATTGCCCAAAAATAGCCTTCTTCCTATCTGCAAAAAGAAGGAAGATTTTATCCTACAATTCAAATGGAACCCGAATTCTGGGATTACAATCCAAACAAGGTCTGTGGAAAAATCTTTCCACCAACTTTTTTATTTAAACCTTTTAGTCTTAATAAGACTAGGAAATTTTATGAATTTATTCTGGTGGATTCAAAATCTGTTTCAATAAAACACAATTTTGATAAAAATGATAACCAAGTTATCACTCATTCGACGCTTGAAATTTTAAAAGTTTTAACTTTTAAAGATTTTGAAAATAAACCAAATCAAGTAAGAAAATTTTCCCAGCCTTTTGACCCGATTGGTTATACATACTGGGATTATATTCATGCTTGGACCAATATTTTTTTGTTTCAAAACAAAAATCATCGGCACTCTTGGCAGATATATTTTAAGAAAAATGTTTGATATTTCTTCCCTCAGTGGTTTGTTGAGTGGTGGGATTTCTTCAGACCAATTCAATCCATTCTACCTGACGAAGTCAAGACAGACTTCAATCAGTTCAAATCAAGAATTGAAGAAGGGAACAATCCGTTTCACCCATCTCTTCGGTTCTTCTCAATATTTTCCTTAGCATGGATTTTTGCCTGACACCATCAGTACCAGAAAAACGCAACAAATCCCAAGCTTCTGCCAATGTTAGGGAAACAGGCTTCAGTCAAATGGTGGGATCAGTTTAATGCCTCCCACGCCAATACTCATGGAGTGGCTTTATGGTTCCAGAAGAACCCTAAAAGCCTCAAATCGGCAGTCCGAGAGAGTTGCCAGTTCCTCAATCGCAAAGCCAAGATTGTAGCTGCTCTTGCAGCATCAGTTAATGATGAAGCCTTGGCCCGGAATCTTCATCAAATCTTGAATCTCCTTTCGACAGACTCAGAAGCCAGTTTGTCCAAAGGCAAGGTCAAGAAAGAAGCCAGTTTGTCTTCATCCTCTTCCTCCGGTTCATTTTACCAGATCGAAGAATCTGACGAAGACTGACTCCAATCCTGCATGCATTTTTGCGAAAGGTTACTGTTCACTGTAGCGGAGCCGCCGTTCACTGTTCAGTACTGTACACTGTTCACTCTAGCGGAAATTTAAGTTACTGTTGAAATAGTACAATTTACTGTTGTAATAGTAACTTTTAAAATTCTATAAATTGTAATCTCCTGAGAGTAGAGGGACAAGTTTTTAGGACCAGATTTTAGAGTGAGTCCTCCTCCCCCTTCTCTCTACCTTTGTAATTCTCCTCAATCAATACAACTATTTTGTATTATAATCTGCTGCATTCTCATAGCATCTTTGCATAACACCCGGTATTGTGTGGACTACCGCCGTGTAAATCCGGCTAAACTGTTGCATGCATAACATCTCTCCTATTCTCTCATTTTAGTTGTTAGATCCGTGGGTTTCTATATATATATATATATATATATATATATATATATATATATATATATATATATATATATATATATACAAACACACACACTTTTTAAAAGTCATACCATGGAGGGTTTTAAAAGTTGTTTTACTCACTTCTTGAAGCAAGATCTCACCACTTTAATTCTTTTGCTCCTATGTCTCTCTTTCTCAACCTTAGAAGAATCAATTAATCTATGATATTCTAAAGGAACTAGTTAACCCTATATATATTAGTTTATGGTTGGTTTTACTATTTCTATATTTTTCTATAAACGATTGATTTTTCCATATTAAATCCAAAATAGTATATTTGTTTTATCTTATTTCTATTTTAAAGGGAATATTATCTGAATCTTGTTACTCAAAGATATATAAAATATTTTATTTGTTTTATCTTATTTCTATTTTAAAGAAAATATTATCTTAATCCTGTTTATTCAAAATTTCTGACAGTTTAATCTTTTAATTAATTTTTTTAACAACTTAATTTATCTTCTCTTAACTGAATTATTATTCGAATATTTGTATTTTAAATTTTGGGATGTTACAAGTTTTCCTCTTCCAGTTGATGTACTATGTAATTCTTAGGATATACTATATACAATGTAATTCCTAAGATGTTTGGCTTTATATTATCCATGTTCGGCTAAGTTACCTTTTTCTAGGTTGTGATGTAAATTGTTTGTAATCTCCCTTTATACTTTCAATGTCATTTATTGCTATTCAGTTATTAAATTGTTTCACTATTTTATTTGTCAATGTCTTAATTATTAGAATATTCATGATCATTAATATCTCTATAATTGAACTGTGAAACAATTGAGTTTGTTCTGATACAATTGACCAAATTTATTGGGTAAACTTCCAATTGATTAATAATGAACAAATTCTAAATTGAATTCTTGCATGACCAAATTAACTTGTTTTTGTGAATGACCAAATGCACAACAAATTCAATAAGGTATTGATAATAAATGAATAACAAGAATTGAATTGCTTAGTAAATAGAGGATAAAAATATTGTAATTGAAATCACGCTTTAATCCATTGACTTTCAATCCTATTACTCTCTACCTATTTGTATTCTATTTGAATTATCAAACACACACATATTACATTATTTTTTCCCCTAAATTATTCTTTTATTTTATGAATTGAATTATTTGAAATTATTTTTGGTTTTTTGGATACGATATTCAGACTTAGGTTTGATGGGTGGAAACAACACTGACAGTAATAGAGATGTGAACAAAGCAGTGGAAATAAATTCCCTAACTTGCAAGAATCTATGAGGAGTAACAACAAATACACAAAAATAGAAAATCACAAAATAAGACACCAAGATTTTAATGTGAAAAACCCTTCAAAGCAAAGGTAAAAACCATGGGTTGTCCAGACCAAATAAATAGCTTCACTATTATCAATAAAGAGCACGAGAAAGTCTCACTTAAGTGCACAAATCAGTGCTAACATCCAACCAAATAAATAAAGCAATAAAACTTACAAATAGAGAACAAGGAATATGAAAAATCCCAAAAACATTGTTTTTGTGTGAACTAAATATCTCTCAACTCAGATCTTGTTTCAACAATCTGAATGGTCAGAATGAAGAACTAAATGTTAACCTTTTGTCCAAAAACTAGCTCGATCAAATGGTGAACAAATCTACAATGATGAATTTACGGCTACAATTCTATGTAAAAATAAGAATGAATTTTTATCTTATTTTCTCTCAAATTAGTGGTGTATTTCTCTAACTAATGAACTTATCTTTATCTACCCCTCTTTAAAAGCACCTTTTTAATGAAATTATCTCCATCCAAAGTTTTAAGCTCCAAGAAGGTGGAAGATGGAACGCTAGAGAATGGTGGATGGTGACACCACTTCCTCTTTGGGGAAGATGAGTAAAAAATTATATGATGCTAAAATGCTTGCCACAAGGGAGAAAACCCTTGATAAAAGCTTTAGAAATAATTTTTGAAAAGACAGGAAATTCAAGACACTTTACTAAGAAAGAAATTTTCTCCAAAAGATTTTTCTATTCAATCATTCAAGTGTGTCAATACATGAAAGTGAGATGGGTATGTATAAGGGGAGAATGGGTTTGGGCTTGATTTCCTAGGCAATGTGGGACTTGGCTTAATTAGCTCTTAAAGCTAATTAATCAAGTCTTACACTCCTAATGACTAACGCCTAATCTAATCAATGAGAGGGTTGCTAAACCTAACCTAGGGGGTGAAGAGAATAGCTTAACATGCCTAAGCTAGAAGCCCACTCACTAAATACACTACTCAAAGTAGCTAAAGGCACCTATATGACTAAACTAAGTGAAAATGGCCAAAATACATGGCCAAGAGAAAAATACAAACAAACTAATATTTACAATGAATTAATTCAAGGACAATGACCTATGATCTTCACTTCAAGGAAGAGCTAAGGTCTAGCATGCTTCTACCTTGCCATGTCTTGCTTTATCTTCCTAGCCATGACCTTAGTAATAAGACCCTTGGTAGGTAGGATTGCATTATCTCCTCCTCCTTGGGAAGGATTTGGCCTCAAATCTGAAGCCTCGTGCACCTCCTCATGAACACCTATAAGGGGTTAAATCACAAACATTAAATGTGGTGTTGATGCCATAATCCTCGGGAAGGTCTAACCTATATGCATTATTATTCACCTTCTGAAGGACTTGAAAGAGACCATCTCCTCTAGGGCTAAGTTTGGATTTCCTCTTAGAAGGAAAATGATCCTTTCTTAGGTGAAGCCAAATCAGATCCCTTCTTCAAAGATTACTTCTTTCCTACCCTTATTGCTAGATGAAGCATACCCCTTAGATTGATTTTCAATGTTGGATTTACACTCTTATGTAATTTTTTTAACAAACTTAACCCTGGATTCCCCATCTTTATGGAAAGATTGAGAATTATGGAGAGGCAATAAGTCCAAAGGAGTGAGAGGATTAAATCAATAGACAACCTCAAAAGGGAAGTGTTTGGTGGTCTAATAAACTACCCTATTGTATCCAAATTCAATGTGGGCATTATATTCATCCTAAGATTTGTGGTTGCTTTTCAAGATTGCCCTTAATATAGTGGATAAAGATCTATTCACTACTTCGGTTTGTCCATTCATTTGAGGATGACAAGTGGTAAAAAAAAGGACCTTAGTTCCTAGCCTTGCCCAAAGAGTTCTCCAAAAATAGCCAAAGAACTTAGCATCTCTATAAAAAACTATGGTTGAGGGTATTCCATGCAAGTAGACAACCTCTCTAAAGAAAAGTCTTGCAATGTGACTCACATCATCCACTTTGTTGCAGAGAATAAAATGGACCATTTTACTAAATCGGTCCACCAGCTCATAAATGAAGTCTACACCTCATTGAGTTCTTGGGAGCCCAAGGACCAAGTCCATGCTAATGTCTACCTAATGTGTAGAAAGAGCATGTAAAGGTATGTAAAGTTCATGAGGAATCACTCGAGATTTTGTCTGCAAGCAAGCTATGCAACTTATGCAATGTCTTTGGACATCCTTTTTCATATGAGGCTAAAAGAATTTTTCTTTCAAAAGCAACAATGTTTTATCAATCCCAAAATACCTCATGAGTCCACCTTCATGACTATCTTTTGTTAGAAACTTCCTAATTAATCCTTAAGGTACACAAAGTTTTCCATATTTGTACAAGTACCCCTCACAAAGGTAATAATCATCTTTGGCTTTGGAAGATAAGGTAACATAAATGGTTCCAAAATCTTGGTCAGAAGGATACAGTTCCTTAATGTTATTAAACCCCAAAATTTGAGCATTAAGGATGGGAAGGAGAGAATGTCTCCTAAACAAAGCGTCAACAACTACATTTCTATTTCCATTTTTGTATTTGATGACATAAGGGATTGTCTCAAGAAATTCGACCCACTTAACATGCTTCTTGTTCAACTTCCCTTGCCCCCTCAAATACTTAAGTGACTCATGGTCACTATGAATGAAAAACTCTTTGCAAACAAGATAATGTTCACAAGTTTGGAGGGTATGGGTCAAGGCATAAAACTCTTTGTCATAGGTGAAGTACTTGAAGTGAGCACCATGAAATTTTTTACTAAAATAGGCAATTAGGTGCTCCCTTTGCAACAAAATAACTCTCACACCTACACCCAATACATCATGTAACGTTCGTCGTTACAGTAATAATCCAAGGTATATTAATTAAATAATTGATAAAAATAAAAAAAACTTTTGAACTAATAAATGAAAACTATCCATCTTACAAGGTAAAATTCTTAAATGTAGACGTCTCTAAACGAATATAACCAATAACAACAAAATATTCATGAAAGAAAACCTAAACTACAGTTAAGTCTACACGCCTTCTTAGCCTCCACAGCTTTCTCCTCTTTTGACTCTGAAAACAAAGCTTTTCGCAAATAGCGTTGTTATCAGCCGTGCGGAATCCAGAAAAACAAGCATGATACCCGCAAATAAAAGATGTTAAAGACAAAATATAATTTATTTCAAATAATTTCTAATATGAATAATTTAATAAACACGAAAAGAGAAAGGTGTTTCAATTAACACCCTCATATTGCACACAATTGCTGCAAAATATAGTGATGCTCAGGATCACTCACTTCCACTTTACGGTTCCCAAAACCAAGGTTTTTAATAGATTTTTCAAAAGGGTTTATGAGCTCATATTCCATACAATGACGTTCCATTGCCTTCCTCACACTATTATGGAGGTATCCAGAATCTTTTCTCCATTCCGGATGGAGGTATCTAAAACCTCTTTCCCGTATTAAATGGATATATCTCATACATCCATCCCAGATGAATGTATCTCAAGTTTCATCTCCATCCTAGATGGAGGTATCACAAACAAGACAATTACTTAAATAAATTTCAAAACACTACGCCTATCAATTGAAATTATTAACTCATAGCGTCAATTATATAAATTTTAAAACATGATTTAAGAAGGTATTGTGCAATAATTGTAAGCATATCAATTAAAGGAACATTACATGTGCATTGACCTATGACCTTCACTTCAAGCAATAGTTAAAATCTAGCATACTCTTTCCTAATTATATCTTCCTCTATTCTCCTAGTCATGACCCTAGTGATAGGACCCTTGGTAGATAGGATTATATTACTTTCTTCACTTATGTTATATGAGACAACAAGTGAGCTTCTCAATTTAATCCTTTTCTCCACAAAGGAATGAAACTCAATACCTAACAAGGTCCACTGTTATACATTTGCCCTAGAGTAGTCATATTTTACACATCACAACTCTTTGCTAAGCTTCCTCCAATCAAAGCCTAACATGATATCTACGTCATAACCCTTCATAACTCATAAGTACTCATGAATCAAATAAATCGACAAGATTCACATATAACAATTCTCTCTACACTTCCTGTGTCGAAACTAGACTTAGGATGCGAGACATAAGGAATCTCAAGAATTTCCTTGTAAGGAAGAGGTCTAAATAGATTACGTAGCATATCGACATCACCATTTTCCTCTTTCGACATCAAGTCGGGTTATCAAGATTTGAATTTAAGAGGATTCCTTTGTTAGTACAAAGGAAACTTCCTTCTTTCATCAGATTTGTAAAACAAAGAATGCAATTATGCGACCCGCAGACATTGGTGACGGCCAAATTTAGAAGAAGACTAGTATGAAATCTTTGAAGGAGGTAGTATACAAATAAAAGATCTAACCTATATAGGATATCTCATTTAGAGAACCCAAAATATTTTGTTGCTTACAGATAAAAATACATGAACACGCTTGGGGTAGGGGTCATACAAAGAAAGCAATACAACACCTTAAAGTCCCTCATAAAGGGACAACCATTTGGATGTAGTTGTACATGTGTAGGTCCATGTTGTCTCACACATCACTTAATGGGAAGGTTAAGTTGAGGGATTTAAACATGAAGGCATACACGTAGGTGTAATCAAGCCAAATAAAAAGCTTACCTAAGAGGTTTTTGAGGAATGGATGGGATGAAAGTGCACAAAAGAATCCGAGGTAGAAGAAGGCAGAAATAACACATCTTACCACTTCAATTCGCTATTTATAAGTGGTGAAGGGGCACATAAGCAGTGAAATGACACCTCAGGCATGCAAAAATTCACCAAAACAAAGTGCATGTAGCACGTGGGATCTCCCAGTTAAAAAGGCATGCCAAGAATAGGCAAGCAATTTATTAAGCATTGTCCGAACGCCACGTTATAGCAACGAACTTCCCCACGTAGAGAATCATGGGAGTCATATATATGATCAAGTCCATCCCATGAACTCTGCCTATATAAAGAGAATTAAGACAAACTCCCTTAGGTAAGAACGATAACATGATATATTCCATTAACCTCACTAGGGGCTTATCACTAACTTTAGCGAAAGACTCCTTTGTAGTTATAGATACCCCCACCAACATACATGGGTATCTCTCCATACTAGAAAATGGATCATGCTAGACCTCAAGGTCAAGGTAACAACATGGTTAAATTTATAGTGAAAAAATGTCAAAACGAGTTTTCATTTCTTTTTAATTTGTCCAACTAAAGTGGGAAATGGAAGCCCTCAAACATGATTAGGGAAAAGATTTATAAGATTAGTGTAATAGTAACAAGATAGAAGAGATACTGAAGATTTAAATCTTTTTATTAACAAAACTAATATATTAGTATTTGTACATGAAAAAAAATGATTATATGAGAGAGATTAAATAAGTAAATTCTTGAAAATAATTGAAGTATTATTTTAAATATTGCGAATTAGTGTGGATGTGATTGTTAAAGCATTTTGGAGTGCTTGTTCTGTTCCAATTTCCAAGTCTTTTGCTGTAAAGGAGGCGCCGAGGAGAGATGCTGTACAATAAAAATGCGGATTTTCAAACATGTTCTTAAAATTAAAGTGCTTTTGATTTTTTCCGATATTGATCAGTTAAGTAATATACCGTAGTGCGAGACATCTATCTATAATACAAAGGAAATTTACTTTTTTTTTATATTTAATTTCTATTTTTGTATTTATTTATTTTTTATAATTATTTATTTAAAAATAAAAAAATTACTTTCAAAATATATGATCAGCGTCCATAACTGTTATACTATTTTTTTTAAAAAAAATAAATTATTTTGTTAACCATGCATATTCGTTTATCCCTAGTGAAAATGGCCAAATTGAGGATTGAGATGGCGTGAAACTTTATTTTCAGAACGCACACTAAAACCAGTTAGGCAACCTAAAAGAATTAGTTTATGAAGCATGGTTTGGTTAATGCATGATGGCATCAACGTTGGGCGAGGTAATAATAATATCCTCCACGTGCGAAAGGTTTCAAAGCCGGTCTCAATATTTTTTACGTAAGTTTTTATCTATGTAAATATAAACTGAAATAAATTAAATAAAAGAGTGAAATATGTTGTAGGGTTCTTCTTTCCCCTCGTGCTGTCTGCACAGCTTTAATCTAAAACAAAACAACACAGATTCTGGAATAAAGTCATCTGTCTAACCTCCAACCCACATAGGTCACGTTACGTTGTTTTTTTTTTTTTTTTTTTTTTTTTTTCAAGCTAAATTCTATGTCCAGTCTATTTTAATTTGGTAAATTTGTTCCAGTTCTTTTAATTAAAAAAAAAATTGATCCAGTTCTTTTTATGATAACAATCGACAAGCTAGCCTATTCTGTAATCAATCAATTAATATTTTATCACTTAAATATATTTAATAAATTTATTTTTTAATTTTAACACTCAATCTAATTACTTAGATATATTAGATAGTTATTGGATTTTAAAGAATCTAGAATTCAAACTACTAATATAGAGAGTGACCAATAAACTGTTTAAAATATTATGTTTTTAGGAACATAAATATTTAGAAAATAAAAATGATAACGTGTAGAAATTTTATAACACAAACGTTACAACTTAAAAAAATTATACATATATGTAAAACTCATTAATCATGATACAATATATAAAAAAATAAAAATTAAAGATGTAGCTTTCTATTATTTATCACATGCCACAACCGTATGACTATGCCACTAAAAAAATAGGAGGGGCGTGGGAAGAAAAATAAAAGATTTACCTACATTGATGTGACAAGTCTTGTGTTGAAAATGTGTTTAAAACCAAAGTGTATAATACGTTTTCTATTCATGGACTTTATTTTCTTGCACTCTCTCATACCTCTATCAGAATAATCACATAACTCGGTGAATATCATGTATATTTATGATTACAAATTTTTAATTTTATTTTAAGTTATACTTTTAATAATGCCATTAATTTGATAAAGTAGTTTCTTGGGTAACAATTAAATTAAATAAGTTATATGACTAAGTATATATAACTAAAACTTATTTTAATATAAAGTTTGGGAATGCGTCATTTTGAACTTGAGTTTTATGGTAGCGATTTTTTTTTTTTTAACCAGAAAACCTTTGATCAGAGAAAGAGCTTTCCCAACTTAATTTCATAAAGAATTGGTGTAATATCTGTATAAGAATTAACTCATATATTTTTCCTTAATATATGTTCAATATAATCTTACCTATAACAAATTTCTGCAATTTACATAGACATTGTACTAGTGTTCTAGCTTCTCTATAAAATCACGCAAAGAAATTTGTGTGCATATGTTACATCTAACACAGTATTGCCCAATATAAACAAATTAAGAGTGATGGATGATACACGAAACTCATTTAATTTATATATCTAATTAATACTTTTTTTATCACATCATAAATCTTATTATATATATATATATTTATTTATTTTTCACTAAATATAACATAACATAGAAATCAACGTGTATGCATTTTTCATAAACAAATAGGTTAATAGCACAAGCAAACAAGTTTGCACAATCAGAAAAAGGTAAATTAATGTCTGTAAATTAACACTAGATTGTCTTAAGTATCAGAGATGAGAAATAGTCAAACAACAACATATTAATGTAACACTAACAAATCATATTCAGATAAATCAATGTGAAAGAGAGGTTATCTCATCCTCCCTCCATACATCCTCTTTGGAACGCCAGCGAAGAGTAGAAAATGGAAAAATTTCACGATCACACCTGTTTTTGCAGCGAAGGCACCATCCTCCTATGCAAAATATGAGCTTATCCATAATTGGTGCTGGTAACTGGTTTTGTAGAGCTTGAACGTTTATAAGAAAACTATGACATATATTCACAGCCACCAGATGCTCCAAAGAAGTCATGACAGTGCACAACGCCTTCGGGCTTACCAATATATTTCGAATGCTCAACATTTTCAAATTTGGGGTGTATTGAATAATGGCTTTAGCATGCTTTTCTTCAAAGAGGCAACCGTAACTAAATTTCATTTCAGCAACGTTTTTGCAGTATTTGTGAATTGCAGGAAATATGTAAAGACCTGGGACAACGTTTGTAAGGGTAATGGACTGAAGACCTTCCCATGACCTCATTGCAATACTCACTCCAGCCCTTGATAGGTCACCTGTTGCCGGTAGAACTAGTCGTTTCAGATTTGGGGTCCTACAAAAGAAGACATGTACCCTTTGTAATACCAAACATCTTATATATACCATGTATTTAATTTAGACTTGTATATATATAATAGATAGGGTTGGTGTTTTGTTTTAAAAGCTTTTATGATAATCTACATACATGAAGAAATTAAAGGTTTTTTTTTTTTTTTTTTTTTTTAAGTAAAAGAAATTCATTGATGGATAAGCACAAAATATATCTCCCTTAGGTACCGGCAATAAACACTAAGACCTCAACAAAAATTGCCACTTAAACAAAATACAATAGTCCCTTCACCCAACACAAAAATTTGGTTCATAATTCATTTTAAAAGTATGTGTTTGTTAATTTTGATGTTCTACGCCTTTCTC
This sequence comes from Psophocarpus tetragonolobus, assembly GCA_037954015.1. Classification (NCBI taxonomy): domain Eukaryota; kingdom Viridiplantae; phylum Streptophyta; class Magnoliopsida; order Fabales; family Fabaceae; genus Psophocarpus; species Psophocarpus tetragonolobus. The sequence goes on from CM075694.1 coordinate 13,437,283, forward strand.
AAGAGCAAAATTAAAGGATAAATAAGAATAAGAGAGAAATATAACCTTTCAGCGACTGTGATGAACTGCTCATCTGTTAGGTAAATATAATAGTTAAATATTATGCAGGTTGTGTTTCCATTACTCAGACTTAGAAGATACTTCAAGAACTGAGTAATTGTTGAGCTTGATCGCTTGTAAGCTTCAAGTGTTTTGGGTACATTGATACAATAAGAGCTGATTCTGGACAGATCAAGCTTGTCCCAAAGAGATGGGGCACGACAAGCTTCCTTCCAGGCTTTGCAAACCATTGAGGCGGCTGCAATGTCCGCAGCATTGAGGTACATAAAGATGGTTACCAGAATCTCTTTGCACAGAGAATCATTTTGGAATTTTCTCACAATTGAATTTCTTTTCGCCATTGCTTAATGGTTCCTGCAAAACTTATTCAATTTTTTACATTATCATTTTTAATTTCAAATGAACCAGCAAATTAATCCAAATCACAAATCTGTTAACAAGGAGCTAGCTCCTTTGTATTTTTAACTGCATAAGCTACGAATTAATGAAGTTACAAATTTAACGATTCTAACTAAATATTTCGTTTATAAATGCTCGATTCAAGAAGTAATCAGTATTTGATGTGAATCTTAGTCGCAAAATTCGTATCACAAAAATAAGAGGTTTAAAAATCTAACAAAACATACAAGAATTAACTCATCCATCACAATAATATAGAGAATTGAAAATCTTCATTAAATGTCATCATTTTTTGTAAGCATGACAACTTGGGCTTTATAATCTTGTGAATATATAGAAAATGAATTAATTAATTTCTTGATACAGTGAAAAACAAAGATGTTGTTTGTAGATTTCCATTCACTCATATTGGTTTTGTTACTTTTGTATTACTGTATAGGATTTGTTGAAAAACCATTAATTTCCAAAGAATAACATATATTTCAAGTGACAGAATTATGCCACCCTATATGGTAGAAACTATGGTGTGACACCCTTAGTCAGCTTTTTGATGGCCTATATGTGAACACACAAAATGCATATATATTAGCTAGGCAAACCTAATATTTAGACAAAACAAAAAAAATAAATTATAAAATGTGATTTAATTTATAATATATGTTTTAAAATAAATTATATCGGCATAAAAATTATTATATTATGTAAAATATTTTAATTTAAGTTAACAAATCTTATAAATTATTATTAATTTTCTTAATATATAGATATATAAAGATATTATGCGAACTTTTACGGGATATAATTCCTTAATATGAATGAATCAACCCAAAAACATGTATATATATTTAGAATTAAAATCCAAGTCAGTTTGCTTTTGGTTTGACTCAATTATTTAATTAGATGAGGTCTGAAATTATAGTATATGTTCAACCAAATGAATTTAAAACCTTCTAGTAAGCCACTCATCTAAAAACAAAGGGTTAGTAAAATCTTACTAGTGGATCTTATAACATGCTAGCTTCATTGAAATATTAGATGTGGACCTATTATTCACTATCATTTGAAGAAAAAATAATTTCAAAAGCAAACCTTGGACAACTACAAATAAAATAAAACCTATTTATTTTCATGTATAATTTTTTTTGGATTAAGTTTAACAAAATTTGCGTACATATTACTTCATAGATTTGAGAGTCAAGACCGTTTTGATATAAGAATTATAGAACAGAAAAATATTAAAAGAAAACCAAAATGTGGAAGATGTGTACTCGAAAAAAGTGATTAATTATTTTCAAAATGTACTCAATGGAAGGAAATAAGCTTGCCTCCTATACAGTAGCATTTTGATCAGACTTATTAGTAGAGATGAAGATTATATGACATAGATTGCAAAGCCAAAACCTTTAAATACCATGACCTATTTTTCTATGCAATGATCAATGCCGAAGGTCAAGTTATAAAATGTATGTACATTTTTAGCATAATCCAATCAATTAAGCCCATAGTGTGTGAGATGGTGTGGTATTGGTTATTTATATATAATATCCATAAACTTGCTTATAAAAATAAGCCATAAACTTTTCAATAACTATTCTACTTGAAGAAACCCGACTAATAAATATTAGTTGGACCACATAATTTGATGTAGGGTTAGGGACGAGTCAATTTAAGGGAGAACAAAAACTAAATTGGGAGAATAGGCTTGGGTCAACTTGGTTCGAATTGATGCTTTTTTTTTTTTTTTTCTGGTTAAAACTCGAATGATTTTTTTTTGGGGTGTTCAAATCTTGTTTTATATTGGGATTACTTCATAAAAAATGAAAAAAAATGTGGAAAATAGAAGAAATGGAGGAAAACTAAAAGGAATAGAAAAAATTGAACAAATGATTACTCAGTTAGGGTAAGCTAGTAATAGCCCTAAATTTGAGCAAAACAAAAATTAAACAATCCACAAGAAATTGAACAAGAAAAATAGAAACAATGAGAATAAGAAACATTACCGAGCTTCAACGAAGCTTCAATTGGCTTACTAGAACTTGATTACTTGTGAGTTGCGAAATAGAGGAAGAACGAAATCTGAAAACCGAAAAAATACTTGAAAGTTGATAGTTAATGAATTATTATTGAATTATGACAAGAGATGGAGAATAGATGAAACAAATGACTCCAAGAGTAGAAGAGACTCACTATGTAATCCACAAAAATTATGACTAGTATGTCAGAAAAATAGGTGACCCTAAACTAATTCAAAACTTGTCTAAGAAGATTTATTTTAATATATTATTTGTATAAAAAATAGAGGTTGTTTTATTATATAATAATATATACTACTCAAATTCTCCACCACCAACCAATATGTCCTAAAACATTTAAAGTAATTATAAAAATATTTAATAATTCTTAATTACAGTTATTTTTTTATTGAAATGCTCATCTGACCTTTTTTGTTATTTCCATAAAACAAAAGAAACGGATGTCGTGCAGTTTCTTCAAAGTATTTATAATATGCAATAGTAAAATAATATAACAATTACAATAATATCAATTATAATATTGTTAAATAAATTTTTTACTCAATAAATTAAAAGGTATAAAATATAAATAATTTTAATTCTTATTATATTTCGAAATAGTAAATGTATTTATTTTTTAATTAATATTTCTTTATAAATTATAAGAAAATAGTATACGATATTGTAACAGATATAGCATCACTTTAAAATAAAATAATTTAAATGCATCTAATTAATAACTAAAAAAATATATTCTGACTTCTTTAACCTATGTCTGACTTTTACGCAGTTTTAATATACATAAAATAAGAAATCATAGACTTGATTGATGCATCTTCATTTTTATTTACCTAAACGATAATATCACAAACAATAATTCATTTTTATAGTTTTCATATAAACAGCTCTAACAATATAAATTTTATAATTTCAATCGATTTAAAATGCTTCAAATCCATGCCCAAAAACTGGAAAAAACTTATTATTACTAAGTATAAAAATTGTACTAATTTTTTCGATAATTTGAATAATTTAATTTGGTTGATGTTATGCGTATGCTATAATTACAATTATAATAAAATAAGTTGCCAAAATTTATAAGAATAACTATGACTTCTTATATTGTACTTTAATTAATCTATTTTATTTTACAAAATTTTTTTACAAATCAGTTATAATATGAAACTTAAACATATATGGTTTTTGTGGTTGATTCCAAACCCAAATAAAGGATGAGGGTTGTGTTAGCGCTTCGGAAATAAATGGAAAACTCATTGCTATTTCTTTGTTCTTTCCTTTAAGCTTAATCAAACAATCTAATTCAATTAGTTGAATAAGATATGTAAACTATTGTAAACCTCTTAATAATTTATAATTCTTACGAGAATATATAAAAAGAAAAACTAGTCATGCATAAATATTAGTTTGTTCTCTTTAATTAATAATTTATTTAATTGCTACATGCTTTTCACTGCTTCTCCCCATCCCCCTCTATATAAATAATTTAATTGATGCCCTCTTTCTAAGTAATTTGAATTAATGAGTTTTAGTAAATGAAATTAATAAATATAATAAATGAATACATTATAATTAAATGAATCAATGCATTCAGATAACAAAATATTAAAATTTATTATTCTCTTTGCAACTCCATATGTATTTAGGGTTAGGTATATGGATTTATCTGTTGTACTAAAATAACTCCAAATGCACTCAAATAACAAAATATTAAAATGTCTAATATTTTTTAAATTAACTAAATTATAATATATCATTACTAAAAATTATATCATTATTTATAATAATCTAAAATATTTAATATTTTCTATATTAAAAATGTAAAATATCATAATTACAAAAAGAAAGTCACAAGATTAACATAAATTAATAGCCTAAATGATAATTTTATCTCCTTAAACGGGTTATAGGTTAAGTCCATGAACCCACAGATTTAGCATGCAAAGTCCACGGGTTTCAGAAACCGGACTTAAATTTTTCCTATAGTTATGATTCTTTAAAAAAAATGTTCAAAACCTGCACTCCTTAAAGTTCTGTGTGAATCCATATATATATATATATATATAATAGTCATTAAGACTTCTCAAAAATCAATAATTTTTATTTCCACACTACGTTAATTTTTATATTTTATAATAAAGTATCAATTTCCTTATTTTGCACCAATATGTCCCCCTCCCCTCTCTATAATTATTTATTGAATTGGTGCATGCTTTGTACCTACTTCTCCCCCTTCCTCTCTCTATAATTATTCACTGAATATTGATTTGCTAGTAATAGCAATTAATGATTTTTTATAAATTGAATTAATAACTCATAAATATAATAAATGAATATGTTATAATTAAATAAATACATTAATTCAAATAAATAAATATTTCATTCGTCACAAAACAAGCATATAATTTTTTTTATTCCAAAATAAGTTTTTTGACTTTTTAATATAATGTCAATTACTTTTTTTCACTAATAATCCTAATAGGATCACTTTAATTTTTCAATTTAATATTAATATTAAAATTAATTATATAAATTGACTTTTCTTGATGTGCAAAACAACGACACTTATTTTTGAACTGATAGAGTATTAAAATCACTAAAATTTGTGATGCTTATTGCAATATACTCCCTCTGTAGCTATATAATATTCCATTCGTTTCTTTTTTAAGTCTTTGATTTTTAGAATATTAAATTTTTATTTCTGGTAAACTGTTGGAGGTCAAGAAATTTGTGATGCTTATTGCAATAAACTCCCTCTGTAGCTATACTTTAAAATAGTTTAGTATTTGAATAACTAATTGATCATTTTTTTATTAAGAAAGTGTCATGGTATAGATGGTTATTACATTAGATATTACATTACCATTTTGCAATATTTTGAAAATGAGAGATTATGAGTGAACTTCCTCCTCATTCATTATTCTCTTCCTTACAAAATCTACTAGCCTAAACCTTCAGCAATCCACTTTTTATTTTTATTATTTTAAAAATCATTATCTAGCCCTAGGTTATGAGTTTGATTTTTTTTTATATTTATGGTTTATGTAGGATTTGAAGGATTTAATTGCGAAAAGATTTGAATTTATGGCAGAGAATGAAATGTCTGCTTATTTCACCTTTAAATCAATCATGGTTGGGATTAAGTGGATTTTTCCATTTATAAATAACGTTGAGATTACCGTAAGATATGTGGTTGATTCTGTTAATTTAAGTTGTTTGTAATATGTGTGATGAAATGTCTTATTCATTATCTTTTTAATTTGAGCACGTCATTTAATTTTAATCTTATCATTGCTTTTGCCATTAGTTATAAATGACAAGGTGCAATCCTATAACTTGCTACCTTGTTCCTCTGTTGACTAGCTGTAAAGAATGCATAAAGTTTTTTTTTTTCTCATGAAGTTGATCCTAACGTTATAAAATTAGAATAATTTTCTAATTTCTAGTCTTTCTTTAATTTATCATAATGTGATTTTATAGCTTTTCTATTATACATAATTATGTGAAAGTATGTATTTAATCACTATCAATACATTTGTTGGGTCTGATTTAGACAATGAAAGTGGAAATTATGGGAACAAAACACTTCTAACAATTCAATGGATTGCTTTATACTAATTTCATTGGAGACCCTCAATCAAGTGAAGATCAACATGACCTCACAAAAAATTCTTCTATCTACCATAAAAGGCCTTCCCTCGAGTTCCAAGTGTAACTAGTCATTTAAAGGAATTCTATTATAAGCTTTGGCTTCTAAAACACTATAAGTGATATAGCTTTCTTATTATTTTATTCACTAAATAGTGAAGATTTGAGAGAGCTTGATTACTTGTACAAGGCTAATCTTTATGCTGATTTATATGCAACTTAATTCTTAAATTATTAGGTGTTATAAAAAACCGTGAAGAAATATGACAAGTTCTCCTATATGATTAAGGACCATTGGTTGTAAGTTGAGTTTGGTGCTATGATTTGTCTAACTAAAACCATTGCAGGTCACTTCAAGGAATGCATCAAAGCATTACTTAAAGATGGTGGATAGTTCATATATGTTGGTAGCTTAGGTGAGGTTATATCTTAAAATCATATTCCATTGTGTTCTTTTAATTAATCAAAATTCAAATTTCTAACAGGTTTTTCATGTAATGTTTAGGTTAATGGGCACATGCATTAGGTGGAGCATGCCTTCATTAGGCACTTTGTAAAAGGGAATCGCAAGACAATACATTATATTGTTGGGACAAACTGAGGGGGTTAAACACCGGGGATAGTTCATATATGTTGGTAGCTTAGATGAGGTTATATCTTAAAATCATATTCCATTGTGTTCTTTCAATTAATCAAAATTCAAATTTCTAACAGGTTTTTCATGTAATGTTTAGGTTAATGGGCACATGCATTAGGTGGAGCATGCCTTCATTAGGCACTTTGTAAAAGGGAATCGCAACAGAATACATTATATTGTTGGGACAAACTGAGGGGGTTAAACACAGGGGAGATGTACAACCATGGGACACAAACCCATATATAAGAGAATATGACACCACCTTCAACCCAAAAACCTTAAGGCATTAAGTTATGGGTCTTTCTCACTTATATATTACTCAACTTCCCAATTTCTAACCAATGTGAGACTTCAATTCACACTTGCACTCCAACATATATGTGGTATTTTTTTTTTCATTTGAATTTATTGAGGTACGCTTGAAATTGGTTCTAGGATTTTGGTCTTATTAAACATAGTATTATAACAAATAACTATATATATTCAAATACCTTATTTATCGTTGCTTGTGAAATGGATTTTCTAGGAGTGAAATTCTCCAATGAGCTCAAAATGCTGAACTCTGAGTTTATGGTTATCTTATTTAAATGATATTCAATTTTATTCATGCCACCTATTTATGCAAAACTTGTACTAACATTGTCATAAGTAGAATCAATTTCAGTTTTACGAATACCTCAATTTTATTTCTAGGTTGTTTATATTAGAATTTTGATTGACTAGAAGATTTTTAAAGAGGATTTTGTTTGTACAACTACCATTTATATTATAAAAGTCTTTAGTGTCGTAAAGTTGATTTATGATCTAATAACTAAATAGGGAACATGGTTAGAAGAAATGGTCAAATATGGATTTTAGAGTAGTTTTCTATGTGTTGTTTGATAAACATGGTTTTACTAGTGTTTTCTTTTTATTCTCCAAAATTTTTATGACACTGTTGTTTGACACCTTATTTAACTTTCAAGATTGAACATTAATGTAGCTTGTCAGAGTTCATGCAAACACTTCAACCATTGTTTGTTTTGCGCAGTGTTAGTTATCGAGAGAAACTAAAACAACATGGGATAAAGAATGAATTTGGATAATTTTGTATCTTCTTTGTTTTAGTTAAACACAATCTAATTGGAAATAAGGGTTTTAATTGCACCTTAATTGTTTCATCGCCCTTGGTATGATTCCAAAACATTCAAAAAACCCAAATTTCAAAAACCATGGGGAGTGCTACTAATGTAAATTACCAAGCTCTGATTGGTGAGGTGGATTCTACGCTTGCTATTTTGACCAACTACATGTAACAAAATTTCAAAAAACAACTTTTCGGATACTTTGATATGTCATCTCCATAGTTTTTCAATCAACCAGTTTCATGTTTCCAACAACAAATTAATAAAATTTCAATACAAGTAACAATAAACAAAATGATTAAAAAACACATGTTAAAAAGACATACAATAAACTTTTTTGCTTTGTTAGATACAAATTCTCCTTTTGTTTTGTGTACTTTGGAGTATAATTCATTATAAAAAAATAGGTTTTTTGTGCTTCGCCTCTTTATAAAAATATATAATAACATTAAAATTATTCTTTTTTAAAATTATGCAATTTTTTTAATGAAGGTGATGTATGTTAAGATGTGATTCTTAGTTTCAATAAGTATTCAAGTTATGCAAATTAGTTTATCCTGAATTGCCAAAATAGTGAGTACTAACAAAATTAGAGTATTCTTGGACAATAATTAAATATAGATGTTGACAAGGATATTAAATTCTAATTTATATATACTTTCTTTTTTTAAAGTATAATTTAAAGTTAATCTTTAGTAAAGGCATTACAAGACTAGTCTATGGTAAAGTGAAAAGGTAAATAGAAAGAGATTACATGTTATTATTTCTTTGTTAACAAAAACTAACATATTAAAAATTAATGTTTGATTTATAAAAAAAAATAAAATTTATCCTTATAGTAAGTAATGGATCATTCGCATACCTTTTCGCCTATAAAATGCTACACTATTTGCACTGCATGGGATGAAAGTTAGTAAATTGATTTATTATTTGCACAGAGATTTTAAAGTAGAAGTTGAAGATTAAAGTGGAAAAAAATTATATTTAGATTTTAATTGAGATATTTTTCCTAGTTGACGTCTAAATGAAATTAGTACGTAGAATATTTGTAATTTAATAAATATTTTTTAGTTTAACCAGAATAGGTTGATCAAGTAAATTTTTTATACTATCATTTTTAACTAGGATATTCGCCGTAAGATAACTTGGTTATGTTTTTTAATAATCAATTAAAATTGTATTTAGAGTAGTCTTTAATTAGTGGACGGATTACTAGACAAGAAAATTACAAATATACACTAACAGTTCTCGCAATTGAGAAATCAATTTCTAATGAATGAATGAAGTATCTTTGTTGCAAATGTTTTCAAAGTTATGGAGAAAGGAAATAATACTATATGTATCTACCACATCACTTTGTTACTTATAGTAATCTAACAAATATTAATGAACAGTCTTTTTTTTTTTTTTTTTAACTATCATTTCGTCTGTTACACTCCTCACCATGGAATACACCACGGAATACACCACGAGATTCACAAAAACTCTAATTAAATGAGGTGTTATATATCAAGTTAAATTTACATTTACAATATGTTTTTTTCCTTTTAAAAGTATATTTTATAATTAAAACCATAACTAAAATTGAAAACATTTTATCAAGTGCTTTTGATATGGCGAATTCGTAGTTAAAGGTAGTAGGTGATATAAAAATTTTGGAATGTTCTTTATTGATAGATTTCTAAATGCAATTCTTCCATAAGTCTACTATATATGTGTGGGAAAAGGTAAGAGTGTTTTCTAGTATTTACTCTAAATATCTAATAGCATGCAGTCAAGAGCCGCCACTATAAATTAACAATTTGTTGGAATATGTTTTAAATATTAATTAGTTTAGTATACTTTATCTTTAAATTTTACAACATTAATAAAAGCATAATTTCTAGCATTTCAATTTCCAACATATTCTGTAGATTTTTGTCTACATTTGTGTTCTTATGAAACCTCTATTGCAAGAAGTTGGAACAATGTTTCGCCATACCATGTGTCAAAGTGATCATACTCATCAATATTTTTAGGTAGCTTTATCATACATGAGTTAATCATATTCCAATTGATTTTGTTTTTGTTTCGGTTTCTTGAAAAATTTTGTATTGACCTTTGGTTGTATATTTTTTGTACATGTTGATGATTAGGTGTGTGCACAAAATCCCACCCTTAAATTTTATCTTTCATACATTAACAGATTGATAGAATATATAAGCAAGAAAATAAGGACACAGTAAGATCTTGTTGTCTCTTATTTCATGTCTGCAAGGAATGCATACATAGGGAAATGTTAATAGACTAAATACAGTTTATCTTATGAGTATTGGTATTTTGCTTTTATAATACTTCAATGAATTATGTTTAATAGTATTAGAATTTTAGGGGAATAAAAAGATTGTATGGAAAGTTGTTGAATTGTTATAGAAGAAGATTTAGTGGGTAAATTGTTGTGATGAGAATAAGGATGCAAGGGAGTCTAGATTTTTCTTCATACATTCTACAACTTTCTTAACATTTAGTTTTAGTCTAAGGTATTGTCTAGAATATTTTAATATTTGTTAACATTTTCCAACTAGCTACTAGTTTCTAGGATTTTCTTACATGATTTTTCTAGAATTTTGAAGCATCTTCTAACTCTCCTCCTTGATGCAAAATTCAGAAACTATTGAAGAATACTTTGTAGTTGTTGAAACTTGTCTCTTTTATTTTGTGTCCAAATTTCTTGCGACAATTACATTATGGCTTGCAGCTGTCTCGGTGCCAACAGTCCTTCTCCAATTACTTTTCTCAATGCCACAAGGAGGATATTTTTCTTGATTTGGCTTGAAAAATTTCCAAAATTCTCTTGAATTCTAGAACTTCTCCATTTTTATTTTCATTATTATTTTTATTTTGATACCATATATAGTTTAAGCTTAGATTGAAAGACATTTTTAATAGAATCTTCATTGTGTCTTTTCAATCTTTGCACATATGAGAAAGTCCATGGTTCTTTTACTAATATGTTAGACAAATTTTTTATTTGTTCTATTATAGTCGCAATTTCATCATACTTATAGGAAATAGTAATTAGAATTTTTTGGACAATTTCTTGTTAAAAATTTCTTTCCGATAAACTCATTTGATTAACTATTTCTTTTATTCTAAAATAATAGTCTTTAATGGTCTTATTCTCCTTCATTTTATCATTTCAAATTCTCATCTTAGACCTTGAAGTTTGATAACATATACATGAGCACTACCTTTGAACTCCTTCTGTAGAGTATTCCATGTTTTTTAGCACCTGTGCCACCCTATCTTTGGAAAGATTGTGTCTACAACTACTTGTTGGGTAATTAAATAGGAACATGAACAAATGGGGGTGAAGTAGCATTAGCCATAGGTTTAGAAAATTTTAGAAATGGTATAAAGGATTGTAGAATATTTCTAGAAGTAGTTGGGTAATATATTTATGCTCATAGATGATCGAGCGTAGCTCAGATGCTACTGTTAGAATTTTAGGGAATAGAAAGATTGATCGGTAAGTTTGAATTCTAATAGGAGTATATTTATTGGTTAAATTGTTGTGATGAAAATAAGAGTGTGTTTGATTTAGCTGATATTGTTTCAATTCCATTTTGTAAGCACAACGCTATGAGTTTTTTTAGGTAACTTTTAACTTTTTCTGAAAAACTACTCTAATTAGTTTTTTTAAAAGATTTCCTATTTTTAACTACTAACTTATTTTTTTTTACAATTTTATCTTAATTAATTAATGAATTGTTCCCACTAATTCTCTTTCCTCAAATGACACAACCTTTCTTTTCTTCAGTAATGTAATTATAGTAATTTATATTTAAATATATAATTATACAGAATTATAATTTAAATATGTAATTTAAAATTTATATATTTAATTATAGAAAATTATATTTAAATATATAATTATAGTAATTTATAATTTGAACATGTAATTACATAAATTTATAATTTAAATATATAATGTAAATATGTAATTATAGAAGTTTTTAATTTAAATATGTAATTATAATAATTTATAATTTAAATATGTAACTAATTTATTCTATTAAAATATTTTATAATTATTTTAAATATCTCATTATTGATCTATGATTAATAATACCTTTATTTTTCATTTTATAACTTTCAACTAGTTGATTAGTTAGTTTTAGCAAACACTACAACTAACTTTTCAAGTTTTAGTTATTTTTTCAGCTTTTAGCTAGTTTTGTTAAACATACTTATAAATTGGAAGAAATTTTTTTTATTATATTAATTTATAATTTAAATATATAATTATATTAATTTATAATTTAAATATAAATTACAGTAATTTATAATTTAAATATGTAATTATAGAAGTTTATAATTTAAATAATTTATAATTTAAATATGTAACTAATTTATTCTATTAAAATATTTTATAATTATTTTAAATATCTCATTGTTGATCTAATGATTAATAATGCACTTATTTCTCATTTTATAACTTTCAACTAGTTTATTAGCTAGTTTTAACAAACACTACAACTAACTTTTGAAGTTTCAATTAATTTTTCAACTTTTAGCTAGTTTTATCAAACATACTCTAAGGGTGCAAGGGATGTCATGTAGTACTTAAAATTGGAAGAAACTTTTGTTTATTTACTAGGTCTTGGCTTGCTGGGTGACGAAGGTTAATTGTTTTGCCTATTTATAGCATGAATATCCACCCATGGTATATGTATCTTGATTTTTTTATCTTAATACATTCTACAACACTTTCTTAATATTTATTTTTAGTGTAGTCATGGTTATCACCTATTGAGTTAACTCTTAAAATCTTACGAGTTTATGAGTTTACTTACACTCTACTAATTAACTTGTGTGTAAACTCTCATTTTAGTAAACTCAGTAGACTTTATGCAAACTTTGTAAACTCTCGAGTTTACTATCGATTCGTTGAGTCAACAAATCAACTTATTTTGGATGTATTTAGAGTTCAATTAGCTTTTATTTAGTATGTTATTCTTAAATAGAAGAACAAACATCTCTAAGGACATCAAACCTTCATTTTTTAACAATATCAAACATTAATGAGAATGTTCTACCATTATTATCACCACCTTTGAAATTTATTATTTGACAATGATGCATTGTTAGACTTAGTTATTTAAGTATTTTAGAATATATGATTTACTATTTTGCCTTATCATGTTGTTAAAATGTTTAATTATATTTTATTTATAAATATTTTTTATTATTTTTATATAAAATAAACTCTTACAAGTTTAAGTCAAGTTTACAAGTTAAGTTTATTAAACTCTCATGAGTCTATGTAGACTTTCGAGTTTAATAAGCTCAAGTATAATATTATCTAGAATATTCTAATATCTATTAACCTTTTCCACACTAGCTACTAATTTGTAGGATATGTTTACATGAATTTTTCCAGAATGTTGTAGCATTTTCTAACAGATACCTTGAGTTAATATGGAAAGAATGGAGAGATGGAAATTTGAATGTCTCCACCGATAAAACACTAACAATTAACATTTTTCTATATAAAAAAACACTATGTTTCAAAAAAGGCGGCAAGGTTGAGTTTCTTGCTTTTAATTTCCAAATGAAGTTATTATTTTATACATTGTGTAAAATTTTCATCTACAATTCTGGATTGAAATTTTCACACACGGATTTTGTTCACTAATGTCATCTCTTGTATATTAATTACGTTTTTTATTATTTTTAAAATGGAGATTCTCGTCAAAGTTGATAAAGTGTTATAAGGAAGTTTGTGTTCTTGCATTTTCAATTTTATATTTTGTTTATTTAATTATTAATGTTAAGGTAATCAGATTTTCAATTAGGATTTAAAGGTTATTAGATGTGAATTGCAATCACTTCATACTTTTTTTATATATAGAAGGAAAAAGTTATTATACATATTATTTGAATTTAATTTGGAAATGGTTCAAAATGTTTTCAAAGTATTTGATTAAAAATATATACATATATATTTTTTAATTTAATTGGAATATATTGAGAGTAAAAATTATTTTAAGAGATGTTTTCAAAATTATTATTGTCAAAACCAATAATTATTGATTTTATTAATAGTTATTTAAAATTATTTTTAAATATTGTATTTTTTAACGAAGTGTTATAACGAAGTTTGTGTTCTTGCATTTTCAATTTTGTATTTTGTTCATGTAAATGTGATCCTAAATTATTAGATGTGAATTGCAATCACTTCATACTTTTTTTATATATAGAAGGAAAAAGTTGATAAAGTGTTATAACGAAGTTTGTGTTATAACGAAGTTTGTGTTCTTGCATTTTCAATTTTGTGTTTTGTTCATGTAAATGTGATCCTAAATTATTAGATGTGAATTGCAATCACTTCATACTTTTTTTAATGTAAATGTGATCCTAAATTATTAGATGTGAATTGCAATCACTTCATACTTTTTTTATATATAGAAGGAAAAAGTTATTATACATATTATTTGAATTTAATTTGGAAATGGTTCAAAATGGTTTCGAAGTATTTGATTAAAAATATATACATATACTTTTTTAATTTAATTAGAATATATTGAGAGTAAAAATTATTTTAAGAGATTTTTCCAAAATTATTATTGTCAAAACCAATAATTATTGATTTTATTAATAATTATTTAAAATTACTTTTAAAATTTTATTTATATTTTAGGTTATTTTTAATTAATATTAATTTGAAAATTTTATATTATACAAATTAACTATATTTACTTTTTTTATTAAAATTAAATCATGGTCAATGTGTTATTATTTAAAGTAGACTAAAATACACTATTATTTCTGTATATTTTTTATTATAGACTCAATTTAGCTCTTTATTTTTTAGAAGGCTTAATTTAATATTTTATAAAATGAGTTTTCAAAATCTTATGATATTACTTTTGGGATGATTCATTTTCATAGACTAAATTAATGGAATAGATTTTAAGTTTGAGATTGAGTATGCACTTTGAATATAAATATTTTTATATTTATCAATAGTTTTAGATTTTTCAAAAATTATTATTTTAAAATTCAAAGTCTTACAATATATATTGTTTTATAATTAATAATAATATAAAAATCCTTATAATAAACTAAATTTATCATTTAAAGAAAGAATTGAACATTTAGTTATTTAGTTAAAAAAATAGGAATAAAATATAAGAAAGAAAGGGGAAAAAAAAAACACCATGTTTGCAACAACTAGCTTAACAAGTTAACACTAGGCGCAGGAAATATCACCTGGCAAAACAGCTAAAGTCATAACCTAACTCTTGATTCCATTGAAACCCTGTTGTATAAATGTTGGCTTTCTCCATTTCCCTTCACATCCGTCAAATGTTGGCTCTCCCCATTTCCCTTCACATCCTTCAAATGTTGGCTCTTCCTATACACACGCTTATGGTTCTTTTCGAAGGGTAAGATTGTTTCTTTTATTCTTCTTTTTCCTTTCACGTTTTGTGTTTTCGGTATATGTTTTTTTTTTCAAGGTTTTCTAAAGATCTGAATCCCAGTTCCACAGATCTATTGTGTGATTTTCGTGTTCATGTTAATATAAGATGAGTTGGAGAATTGGCGATGCAGCAGTTCCTTGTTCCTATTCCAGCGTGGTAGTTGTTTCTTGGCTTTCAAATCTTGGTCTTAGATGAAGATATGAGGGTTTTAGGGGCAAAATTGTTATCTGTAGATGGATGTAGTACAAGATTTCGAAAGTTCACATTTCACACGCTAAGTGATTCTTGTGAACTTTCTTAACCGACCTTTGCCATGTCAGGTGCGCTTGAATGGCAGGTCAAAAAAATGAATAGAAGAAAATTATTCTTTGGTTTTGAGGGAGATCGCACGGGAGTTTCCAGCTCCTCCCTCCGCCGTGTTGTGTGATGCGTTTCTTTTTCTTACATCACGTTTTCTTTATTACCTGTCTATCCACCAATGCACTTGCTTACTTGGTGCTAATAGGTACCATTTATCAGCTTAATTTTACATTTATAAACAATGGTATAAACAAATAAAGTCCAACGTAATAGTTACCATTCATGACAATAATAAAAAGTAGTGTATACAAAAATTAATAAAAGAAAGTGCATGTGTTATTGATTTAGATTTGGTGAATGCACAAGAGAAGTGGCCTTGATTTTCAATTTAATTTATGGCATTTACTTGAAATACCTATCAACTTTATGATGGATTCATAAGCTAGACAAACGTTAAACCTTCGAATATTCCACCAGTACAAGTTTAGTCTCGATGGTGATTTTTCTCGACTGTTCAGTTATTTTAGTTCATCTTTAAATTCTGCAACATTATTATAATTTCTCTCGTTTCTGTTTTGAGTTCTTATAATTAATTCGAGTTTGTGGGTTCCAATTTTCCACACATTATGAAGATTTTTCTGTGCATATATGTTTTATGAAAATCTGCTTGAAAGGAGCGTTTTTATCCATCCGCATTGTGTATGGAAGTGGTCTTCTTCAGCTTATCTATGAAGAATTATTTGGTCTAAGGTTGCAAAAGGCTAAAGGTCACTTGAATGTTTCAAATATAGGTTCTTATTCACCGATATATTTGAGGTAGCTTTCTTATATTCAATTAATGGAGTCCTATATTGATATGTCTAGGATTATTCACCAATATTTTTACATTAAATTAATTGCTGTCAATTGTGCACAATTTACACTATTTTGAAATGGGAATTATCGTCAAAGATGACAATATGCATAAAGTGAGAAAGGAAGTTGTGTTCATCTTTAATATTGTAACTATACAGTGCACATGAAAAAAAAATCTCTTTCATCTTACTTGGTACGTAGTATAAATTGGACACACACTACTTCACGGTGCACACCTCTTTTTTACACCAAGTGATGTTAAGGGTTAGTTTCACACATGCATGTGAATGGGTCTTGGAATTAATACACTAACAACTTAATTTGTTAGTTTTACATACGCATCATGTTAAGGGACTTTGAATTACTGGGAATGGGTCTCACTCTGTTGTCTCCACTCATGAAATGTTAAATACATTGGATTCAACAAATGCTCCTTCAACTTTTGGTGTTTTGATATTTCCCAGTTCTCTTAATCTGTGGCTTAATAAACTTATATAATTAAAAGACAAGATGAAATATTTTACTAGGTACTAAATGGTTTTTTATTGACTATTTAATAATTTAATCTAGCTTGTTAATAATAGCTAGGCTTGATTAGTATTGCCCTTTCTGGTGGTCTACGAAAACACCATCACTTTTATATTAAAGAGCGAGTAGTTTACCTTTATCGATGTAATTTAAGTACTTTGAATATGATTATTTAAAGTTTAAATATATCTGCGAGTACTCATAATATTATTTTTTATAATTTAAATTACTTATAATTTATTATTATATGTTAATTTATTAATTATTAAATAAATTATATATTAAGTTATTAATTATATTTTAGTTTTAATAGTTTATAAAAGTGTAGATTTATATATACAGAGATGTAAAATTTTATTTAACATATAGTTATTTTTGTTTAACATATATGTTAAACATAAAAGTGGGGCGGAGACCAGCAACACGGATTTTTTTTGTTAAAATTGGGGGATGGGGGGATCGAGGCGATGCCCATGGGAGCACACATGATTTTCATCCGTAAGACTGCAAAGCACTCCTGTCTAAGGGATATATTGTTAACGGTTTGAAAATCAAATTTCGCAAAGTTTTTAATCACCTTCTCCACTGCAACCTTTAAAATAATTTTAAAAAAATATACTCTCACCATGTTTTAACCTATGTTTATCATGTATATTCTGGATAAACTGATATGAAATACACTTTTTAAAGTGTTCTTGAACTGTTGATCTAAAATATTTTAAAATGTATATTTTGGATCAGTTGATCTGGAATACATTATGTTAATTTTGAATTTGGTGATCTGAAATATAGCAGTAGAACATAGTCAATTGTTTACATAATGTATTTTGATTAACTGATCTAAAATACATTATGTAAATTTTGGATTAGATGATCTAAAATTGTAGCAACACTTGGTCATTTTTATTCTAGATAGGTGTATTCTGAATTGTACACAATTACAATTTCCGATTGGCTTGTCTAGAAATGTAATATCATATTCAAGTATTGGATCAATTGATTTGGAACATTAATTATTTTGTATTTTGGATTGGTTGATCTTGAACACGACAAATCAATCTTAATCAATGTGTTAGTTAATGTTTAACACACAAAAGGAACTACCAAGTAAGATCATCAAGAGACACGACAGCATTCTAAAAAAAAAGATAATTTCAAAATTTAGAAATCAAATAAGAGTATTCTTAGTATTTTATGTTAAACAGAATGAATATAAAAATGAGGGAGGTTCTAGAACTACCTCATATTTTAGCTAGGATTCAATAGATTCAAGTTTTGCTCCGGTTATGTATGTTAATTTCTTTCTTTCCTTTTTAATTTTATGCATGTTTTTATTCTTCTTGATTTTGATGATTCGATGAATTTTTGCAGCCAACTACTGTACAGTTACCGAGTTTTAATTTGCCAATATTGAGATGTTGGCCGGTTGTCAAGTTTGTTGATATCTTAAACATTATAGTATAAAATTAGGAAGTTTTCACTTAATTCATGTCGATTAATAATTTATTAATCATAATATGTTAAAGTCCTTATGTGTCTCATAAAAATATAAGATTAGAGATAGTTTTAAACGTTTACTTCATTTAAATTTAGGTGTTGGACAACAATGTGAATTTTTTTTGGTATATATAACTTAACTAATTTTAATTTAAAGTTTTTTTAATATTTGTATTTATCAATAATAAGTTTATGGCTCAGTTTAGCTTTAATTTAATACAATTAGTTTTTTAGACTCAAATTAATGTTTATTTTCTATGCAATCCGAATTTTCTGATTTAATACTCACTTTGTGATTTAATATAATTTTTTGGTTAAGTTTGTAACTACTTATTTAAAAGAAAAAATGTGCTTTTGGTATTGTGACAGCACTCTACAATTTAATGTGTTGACTATTACTCAATTAAAACAAATGACATACTTATATTTCAAAAATACAGAAACAAATAAATTCCACTAACAAACTATCAAATCTTTAGCTACGGAGATGGTATGTTCCATGTTTGTTTTTAATAATATTTTTACTACTTAAATATTATTTATTTATAATAATAATTTTTTTTATTTTGAAGTCGAATGAGATTGGTAAAGTTCTTGACTTGGAGATGTTTAAGAAAAACGCACACAAGGAAGGATAATTTTTGGCTGAACAAAAGATTAGAGGAAACTTATGTAAGTTAAGATAGTATATAATTTTGTAAAATGTTTGAATAAGTAATGGACTCGTAGGTTGATTATTTTATTTTATTTTTCATGAAATTAGGAAAACTTTCTTGAAAAGGTCCGGTGTTGAATTGCTAACCCAGGGGTCATGTGCACCACATCAAAGTACACGATTCGAAGCTACAATTCCTTTGGAATGTATTGAACAAATAAATGAATGGAGGAACAACGTGTTGAAGGTTAAAAAAAATGTCGGAAGAAATAATGAATTTCATTAAGCAACTTACATTAACTATGCACATCCTTATCAAACATCTTGAAGCTACTAATCGTCATTCAAACTATGATGATTGTTTCTATTATAATGATGACCAATACACACAAATGTAAAGACTTTGTTATTTGTTAAAATTTGAAATATTTTACCAATATTATGTACTACTCTTAAGAATTCTTATTATGGAACTTTATCAATTTGTATTGGGATTATTAAATTCTTTGTTAAAACTTTTTTATGAAATGGTAAATTGATGTTTGTTTTCCTTTTTATTGTTGTATTTAAAATGGAGTATTATTTCCAATTTTATGTCTTATTTATAAATTTAGAAATTGAAAATAATAATTTTGAAAAGGTACAATTATAGTAAGTATTACGATAGACTAAGTCATTATATTACACTGGGCTTATTAGAAAATTATGTCATTGTATTACAATGAGTTTCTTATAGTGAGCTTAGCCCACTGTAATATAGTGGTTATGTTACGGTGGCTATTTAAGTTGGTTAAACACTCAATGTATTAACTAAAATACCTATGGTATATAGCAAGTTTTATAGTGGGTCTCTATCACTGTATACTGACCCATGGATTACATTAGGATATTTGGTCATTGCAATTGCATTTTCATAGGCTTTTGACCTAATATAATGATTTTTAGAAATTTTTAATATAAATCAAATAAAATTATAGATTTTATTTATTTGTTCTTTAAAAAAATTGTCATATTTATTTACCTAATACCATTATTATCTATATTTTAAAAACCAGATTGACTGAAAAATTAGTGAACCAGTCAAGTAATCGATTCAGTCAACATTGAAAATTGGTGAAGTAAAAAATCAGTCTTAAAACTGAAAAATCGGTCCTAAACCGATAAAATTGGTGAAAATCGATGTTTCAGACTCATTTATTTTTAAATTTCCTGATTTTACTAAATGCACCCCCTCATTTTCCTAAGACAATCCTTTTTTTTAATTAAAAAATTAATAAACATAAGGTTAACTTAGTAATATAAATGTGTATTTAGTAAAATTAGTTTTTTCTTTTATAATTTCATCTTAATATATTTTTTTCTTTTATAATTTCATCCTTAATATATTTTTTCTTTTACAATTTTAATATTTATAGTACATTAATAATAAAAAATAATATTTTATTAAGATCGGTTCAACCACTAATTCAATAATAGTTGAACCAATGAACTGTAAACTAATACTTTTATCGATTCGATCCCTGGTCCAATTTTATAAAATGGGTAACAAATTTCTGTTTAAAAAATAATATTTTCCTGTGTAAAAATCGGATTTCGCCTCATCAATTTTCCAGATTATTTTTTTCCATTACAGAAATAAGTTGATGTGTGACGAATTGTAATCCTTTATTTTTCTTAAAATATTGTTTTTAATGTTAATATTTTTCACATTTTAAAAAATAATATATTTTCATTTTAATTTATTCAAATAAATTAAATTATTTTTTTTAATTATACATTTAAATAAATTTTATTATTTTATTTGTGGATATTGGTTTATTTTTTAAAAAAGATTATTATTCTTAATTTTTGAGAATTTTAAGTTTTAATTAAGTGTTTAAAAGCTTTGAAAATTTAAAATTATTATTGGTTTTGAGAATTTTATTGGGTGTATTAGGAAAAGGTTGTTGGGAAACTGGAGCTGTGTGATATTCAAAAGTTTAATATTAATTACCTTATTAGGTATGTGGAAGTGAAGACTTGATGTAGAATCTCAAGGACTCTAATAAGAATTGGGTTAAATTATAATTCATATATCTCAATTTATTTAATTGCTGACATTTTGACTTTCTATTTTTAATTTCTCACATTATTTATCTCCATTTTATAAATTGATGACATTTGAATCACCATAAGATCAAGGTCACAAATGAAGATGAAGACAAAGACGAAGACAATGAAGATGAACAACACGACCAAACAATGAATGAACATCACGATGAGGATTGTGTTGGGTTATCTCGCACCCCTAGGCACCTAATTCTGCAAATTGGGGGTTCTACAAACCCTAAATCAACTTGGATATTTTATTTTAAGCCACTCAATTAACTAAAATCATTATAGCCACGTCATTTAATCATGTCACATGGGAAGTTAAAGTTAATAATTTAACAGTCAACGAATATGATCGAATGGTGAAATGTCATGAATTTATAAAATGTACAAACAAAATATGAGCAATTAAAAATATAAGATTAAAATGTTAGTAATTGAATAAATTGAAGGATATGAATTATAATTTAGCCTAAGAATTTTTTAGTTTGAGTATATGAAACTAGATGAATCTTGGGAAGAGCAAGGAAGGGGATGTTCAAGATGGTAGGTGGTTTTGCACTCTATTCAGCTTATAGACCATGGTAATAGGAGCTGATGGTCTAAAATTCTTAAAAGAATGTTGGGAAATGGTAACGATGTCCACTTGTGGCGACATACTTGGCTTGGGGAACTAGGCCTTAGTGACTTACATTAAATTCACTTTTCCTTGTAGTTAACCTTGGGATAGAAAAATAATTCATGTTCATGGGACACCTATAGATAAAATCTGTGAAAATATCCGCACAGATCATTTAAATGAGTGCAAATTTTGTTTAATATTATAGTACTTGTACTTGCAGGTATCCACTACTCGCTAAATTAGGGTATTGCACATATTTAATTTAAAGAAAATAATATTTTTTGTTAAATAAATCAACTTAAAATATTAATTTTTAAATTTCATTATCATCAATGTCTTTTTTTTATAAAAAGAGTATAATTAATAGAATTATTTTTTATAAAAAATATCAAGAATGTAAAATCAAGACTCTAATTATATTAAATATTATATATATATTATATTAATATGTTTTTATATTACTTATAAAAAAATGTTTTTATCCAATTAATCTTGTAAAAAATAATATAATTTTATTTTTGGATTTTCCAATAAATAAATTATTTGTTTGTAAAAAGAATTCATGTTTTAAAAATATTAGTTACATCCATGGTACTAATAGATATTTTTATAATGAATATCCAATAGATTAGCAGAAAAAGATACTTTTAAGTGGGTAAGATAGTAAGTAACCATTATCCATTGTTGGGTTATTCTTTTAGAAAATATGAGAACAATATTCGTTACATTTCTATTACTATTTTTTTCTTTGCTTTAATTTCTTTTTATGCAATCTCAACATCATCAGGTTATTCTTTTAGAAAATATGAAAATTTTTAATTCTTGGTATATATATTGTAGTCGCTACGATATTTTATGGTCTAGTAGTATTATTATTATGTAGTTACACTGAACGGTAAGAGTATTTTATATGCATATCTTATAAACTTCTCAATTTCTATCTTTACCATTGTCATTTTGATTGGTTAATTGGTTAGGACAGAAATTGAAACATCAATTTAGGACACTAAACTTTTCAATTTCTGTCACAATTTAATGTTTCAATTTCTGTTTCAACCAAATAATAAACGTCATGTCATGAGCTATATAAAATATAAAAAAATTCATTAAATGATATGATATTTATTTATTGATGAGGATAATAATTGAGACACTAATTTGGGACAAAAAATTTCATTTCTCAATTCATATATTAATCAATCATGTCATGTTATTTAATGAGTTATGTAAAATATAAAAAAAAATTATTAAATGAAATTGAATTATGTTATAGATATTTTGTGATTGTATCCATCCTAGCTACTCAATTTAATTTTTTAGGCAACAGGATAATTTAATTATGTGGCACATTTGTTAGCTAGAAACTCAATTTTCTTTGATACTGAGAATATGTTATACCCTTCATTGTATTCATAATTAATTCTACATTAAAGGAAAGGATCTTATTGGTTGCTGTTTTAAGAAAAAGAAAAAACACCTTGTTAGCAACCACACTATATCTGAATTAACATCCACATTACCTGTCAGGGAATATCACATGTCAAAATAGCAAAAGTCCTAACTGTCCATTCCATTGAAACCCTATATAAATCTTGGCTTTCCTCATTTCCCATCCAAGTTTCAACAGTTTCTTATTCCTCCCCTACCCACTAATCAACCTCTCTTTCTTGTTCTTGTCCTATTCCATTTCGGTGTAGCATTTTCGTTGTTAGTTTCACATGGATCGGATCTCTTCCTATGGCGATATCCCAAGGGTAATTAAGTTTGTTTCTTTTATTCTACTATTGCATTTGCGTCTTCTGGTTTTGTCCTGTCAGCACATGTGTTTCTTTTTTCCAGGTTTTCCTATATCTGAATTCCAGTGCCACAGATCTATTGTTTTGAGGTGTAATTTTCATGTTCGTGTTGCTCCTATGATCTCTTACATGAAAAAAAAAAAAAAAAAAAAAATCAAAGCTGGTGCTAAGTTGCGTTGGAGGATCTTGGGGCATGTTGTGATCTTAAATAATGATGTGCGGCCTTCAAATCTTGGGACATGTTGTGATCTTTAAAGGGATGTTGCGGTGCATGCATGTTCCTTATTCACAATAATTGGTTTTTGTGAACTGTTGATCCACCTTTGCCATGACAGGTGCGCTTGCATGGCAGGTAAAAAAATAATAAAAAAAAAAGTTCTTCGGTTTTGAGGGAGATCGCACGGGAATTCCCGGGTTCTCCCTCCGTTGTGGTGTGTGATGTTTTTCTTTGTCTTCCTTCTCCTTTTCTTTATCACCGATCTATATTACTCTATCATTCTTGCTCCTCGCCACAGACATTGGATTCGCTTCCTCTTCGTTCTAACGAGGTACTATTTATCAGCTTAACTTTATACATTTATATATAATAACTGTTTTCTTTTCATTTGTATAACCAAATAACCTCTAACATAATTGGTGACAAATGACAGTAATAAAAATAGTTTTATATGATAAATTTACAAAAGGAAGCGTATGGGTTCTAGTGCCTTCGATTTGGTGAATTTGCAAGTGAAGTAGCATCATTTTCAATTTTCTGGTATTTACTTTAAATATATATCAATTTTATAATTAATTGATTCTTAAGCAAAACACTGATCCTTCGAATCAGCCACTACAAGTTAACACTCGATGGGGATATATTTGTCTCCATTGTTTAGGAGTTTTAATTTAAATTATGAACATTGTTATATCTCTGTTTTTGAGCTATTTTTAGTAAATGTTAGTTGTTACTTGATCCATTAGTAACCTTGCTCACAGCAATGAATGACGTGTACGTAGGGAATATTGCATATGAAAAATACGTTAACTTGCAAGTTTTTAAATTATATTTTTACATGCAATGCTGTCAATGGTGCACAATTTACATTATTTTCAAACAGGGATTACCGGTCAAAGATGATAATATCATAAACCGATTAAGGAGTTTTCTATTCATCTTTAATTTTGTAATTATTCTGCACATGAAATAAATCCCTTTCGAATTACTTGGGTTTATATAACATGACACGCACCACTTTATATTGATCACCTCTTTTTTTGCACCCAAGTCATGTAAAGGGTTAATTAGTTTCACACGTGCATCTATCTTCTTCTTTTTTTATCGATAAATATAGGATGCCACACAAACTTATTAACTAATTATGAGAAGTTTTATTTTTAATTATTTTTGTAGATAATTTTTTTACATCAATAAAATGGTACGTCATTGGTTCATATATATGTTAATCGTATTTTTTAAAATCGACACAGGAGATGTTACAACAGGATTAATTAGAATGAATATATTCAAAATATTATTCTATAATATATATCGAACATTTTATGCATATGTTGTTATAATTTTATTCAATATTTTCGTTATAAATAATAAGAAATGTGTGTAATCATGATTTTCAAGCATTTTTTTACGTAAGTTGCTGTTATATATTATTTTAATTTAATTTTGGAAATTGTTTAAAATTACTTTGACAAATATTTGATTATTAATGAAAAATAATTGTATGAATTTAATCAGAATATATTGTGAGTAAAAGACATCTTTGTATGATGCAATGATTTTTCATATAATTAAATAAGTTTTAATACATTTGTTAAATAATTTATGTAATAATCAATTCAAAGACATATTTTAAATGCTATACTTAAAGTGATTTTTAATTAATTATTAATATAAAAATTTATATTATTAATATCAGAACTAAACTTCTTTCTACGTTTTAATTAAAATGTGATTTGAGACATTTGTTATGAGGTTGTATATATGGAGCTGAATCTATGAGAGTCAAACATAAAGTGTGTATATATATGGAGTTGAATCTATATGAAAGTCAAACATAAAGTGTAAGATCTGGATATACTACACGTGAATGAGGAGATTGAAAAGATTATATAATATATATATATATATATATATATATATAGATTCTCCAATAATTAAATATGATTAAAGGTATTAATTAATATTATTTATACTAATAAAATGTATATTTTTTAAGAAGTTTTAGAAATGTGGTTAAAGTCAAAGTTTGCTAAAAAA
This sequence comes from Psophocarpus tetragonolobus, assembly GCA_037954015.1. Classification (NCBI taxonomy): domain Eukaryota; kingdom Viridiplantae; phylum Streptophyta; class Magnoliopsida; order Fabales; family Fabaceae; genus Psophocarpus; species Psophocarpus tetragonolobus. The sequence continues at coordinate 13,463,248 of CM075694.1, forward strand.
GTGTTGTGTTATTTGTGAAGAAAGTCGATAATCTAAAAAGCAACCAAGCATATTAGAAAGACTTACTTTGCAGAGGTTTTAGCCAAGAAAAAGTTGGATGAAGAGCTAATGAGTGAAGTCTACCAGAGAGAAACGTTCAAAAGGTGTTATATAAATGTTCGAGTTGAAAAAGGTTGAGTGCTAGTGAAGATATTTGATGTCATACTACCAACTTCTGCACGTATATATGCTTCCTTGGAGCAAGAAATTTGATCCTCCTCCTCCATGGATCTCTAATTCTCTTCCTATAATTACTTGATTAACAAAAAATTTATATAACACAATATTAATTTCTTTTATTTATTTTATAAATTAAAAGATTGTTTACGTTTAACTCCCTTACCTTCGATTTGGATCTTTACGTTTAACTCTTGTTGAAAATAATTCAAGACCGAGCAGTGTTGTTTCAAATGAGGAAAATGATTACAACAAAAAGAACATCTATTGGAAGAGCTTAAAGAACCTATTAACTAATCTAGATGAGTGGACCAAGGCATCATTCCCACTCTTTATTTAATTTTAAAGCTCCATTTGGGGAAGTTGGTTGTAAGCATGGAGTTTAGAAATTTATCTTCAAACAACCAAAACATTTGCGCTTGCAGTATTTGGCAACTTGTTTTACTGGGATACCTTACAGGAATGTTAGTGTTGCAATTGCTTTATCTTTTTTAGATTTGAAATCCAATTATTATATTCATCCATGGACGAGGATGTAATCTACTCATGAGCATTTCGTTAGACCCTCTCACTCTTACGAATTTGACAAGTAATTGGTTTCTTGACTGTATTCCTCCAATAATTAAGAATAAGCCACAAACACCAAAGCTAGCAAGAATGAGGGATGAAGAGGACAATACAAGACCTAAAAAACTTGGAGGAAAAAAAATCTTCCTTCATGCACTGCAACAAAGTGCTTCAGCAAACAAGAACATTAGAAGGTGTATCCTCAAATTGGACCGAAATCACTTAACCACTTGAAAGAATTAATTGAATATTTAGTTAAAAAATAAAGAAATAATATATAGAAAAATAAAAAAACAAACACTGTTACTATCTTATCAATTAACACTAGGCATGTGGAAATATCACATGGCAAATCAGAAGAGGCTTCACGTGTTTTTTCATGTGAAATTATTGAGAGTAATGATACATGTACACCAGTTTAACTTTATCCCGTTCACTTCTTATTTTTTTCTATCCCTTTCATCTTATCACATCTTAAATCTTATCATACCTATACCACCTCACCTCAATACTCAGCCTAGAAGTTCAAGCACATCATATAAAAGTGGATATCCAAAATAGAATCAACAATACAATAAACTGAGATATTATCTCTCCACAATTATCTTTAAGGATATCCTCCCAATTATTTTTTATTTGAAGATATTCTCCCAATTATCTTTTACTCAAATATATTCTTCCAATTATTTTTTATTTGATATTAATATTCTTCGTTACCATTTATAAGAAAAATCAAATATTATGAATTCCCTCAATATCAAGACCCAAAACTAAATCTCTCTAATTATAAATAGATACACCTGGTATAGTAAATCGACACTTCTCATTTCTCAACATACTTTCTTCACTAACTGGTACACTCCCTTAATCTCTTCAACCAAAGTTCATTCCTCTAAGAAGATAGAGGATGGAAAAGGTTAGGGATGTAAGGGAACTTGACGCCACTTCTCTAGGAGAAGATAAGTCAAGAAAAATTTTACTAGGAAGCTTGCCACAAGGGGGAGAACCCTTGATAAAAGCTAAAAGAAAGATAATCCTCAAGAGAGAGGTTTCTCAAAGGTTACACTCAAAATAAGAAATGCTCAAAGGAGTATTATCTCCTTCATTCAAGTGTGATGATTACAAGAGAAGCTAGGTATATATATAGCCCAATGAGAGAGCTAGGCACTCAAAACTAGGGGCCTAACCATTAAGAGGTCTCTATCACAAGGGTTTTCAATAATGTCATGCTCATGATGCTTATGACCCTCTTCTTCCTCACTCTTACAAGAGGAGGAAGATGAGCTACTCTCACTAAAAATATCTTGGCCCCTCATATTCATGGTTTTCTTATTGGGGCACTAAGCAGCAATGTGGCCTCTCGCAAGACATTTAAAGCATTTAATACTACTAGTCCTATTACTAGAACTAACAGGGGGGTTTCTCTATGATGCATGGGTTTATGTTCTTTATGCATGTGTTTGGGTGGTTCCTCTTTAGGAGAGCTCTTGGAAGAGCTTCCCTTGCCTAGGTCCCTCTTTGCATAATTGTAGGATGCATATTCTCTTTTTGCACCACCTTTTCTTTTTAACTGATTTTCTACCTTTATGTAAAGTTGGACTAGGTCATCTGGTTATTATATGGCAGGAGTTCAACTTTGTCTCTTATGTCAGAGATCAGGCCACTTAAGAACCTAGCTTCAGTGGCCCTCAGTTCCTCGGTGACGCCTGCTCTCATCATGAAAAGTTCAATGATTTGTCTGTACTCCTCAACACTTGAGTTGCACTGCTTTAATCTTTGGAGTTTATCCAAGAGCTCTCTTTCATAATAAGAGGGGACGTGTCTTCACCTCATAACCCTCTTGAGATAATTCCAATAATCCATAGGAGGGTTACAAAGGCGGTGCCTCTCATTGACCAAGGAGGTACACTAATACATGGCATGCCCTTGGAAGCTAAGGGTTACCAGCGGAACTTTTCTTTCTTCGCTAATGTTATAGCAAGCAAAGAGTTGTTCTACCTTCATTTCCCAATCAAGGTAGGCCTCCACATCCTTTTTGCCATGAAAATGAGGGAGATCTAGTTTTTGTTCCCTAAGAGGGTTTTGGGGTTAATTATGATGTTGATACACTCTCCTCACCCTAAGTCTTTCATAAACTTCACTTTCATTCATCTCACTTTCCCTTTATGAGCTAGATCTATACTCTCTTCTTCTCTCCCTTTCTTCTCTCTCTTTCTCTTTCTCTTCTTTCTCTCTCTTTCTCTTTCTCTTCTTTCTCTCTCCTTTTCTTCTCTTCTCCTTTCTCCCCTTTCTTCTCTTTCTTTTCTTTCTCTTTCCTTTTCTTCTCTTCTCTTCTCTTCTCTCTCTTCTCTTTCCTTTCATCCCCTTTCTTTTTCCTCTCTTTTCCTTTCTTCTCTTTCCTTTCTCTCTTTTTCCTTTTCCTCGCGCCTTCTTTCTTCCCTTATCTCCCTTTTTCTTTTCTCTTGTCTTTCTTTTTTTTACCTTACATTCTATAAACTCACTCACAAATTTATCTAAGTTGGTTAACTTGGGTGAACCTTCTTGATTGACACTTTTATTAGATGTGTGTGAGCTCATGTTGAAAATGTTTAGGGGAAGATCCTAAAGGCAACAATCCTTACTGTTTTATTGTTTTCTCCCTAAGTGAATTACTTAAGAGTCTTTTGAACCCAAAAGCCCTTCACACTAAGACGTAACAGCAAGTAAAAGGAAAATAAAACAAGGTAAGGATCTAAGCATGTGCACCTAAAGTGGAAGGATGGGGTACCAACTCCTTCCTCCACCTAAGCGAGAAACTACAAACTTATTATAATCAAAGAGGTGACCCTTATGGGCATCCAATACCTCAATTAAAATAGCCTTTAAACAAATACACCCAATTGAAAAAGCTAAAAAGACTAAAGTGTTGGGGTTGTTAAAGTCTTTGATCCAACTCTTAGTGTTTGCCTCTTAAATTTTTGGTGTTTCTCCTTGAATGATTTCTTCCTTAGCTTAGTTCAACTCTCCTCAAAAGTGCTACCTTTGTGGAAAGCTATTTTTTTTACCTCCTTTTCCCTACAAAGTGGCGTATAAAGCAAGAGTAAGAGGGTGCAAAAGAAGCAAAAGCAAGAAAGCTTAAAGAAAGAAAGCACACATCCAAATGGATAAAATATATTTTTTTGAAAAACTCAAAGATTTTAGAAACAAGAAAATCAACAAGTAAAGGCTATCAAGTGAAGGTTAGAACCCAAAAGAAACTTAGAAAGGCACTAGAGTAGATTTTGGACCAAAAAAGACTCAAAAAATTTCTATGGATTGGACAAAAAATAAAGTAAGATGGTCGAACCTTTAAAGGAGATAATTCAAGCAAGTTCTATGAAATTTAAACACTCCTTTTAGTGACTTAAACAAATTGAGGTGCACTAATTTGTTTTGCTCTTCTATAACTCTTTTAAACATTTTTATGAACACTTTTTTTCTTTATATACGTATTCAATTCTTTTTATTTCTATATTTTTTTTCTTCTCTTTCTTTTTTTTATTTTTGCTGCACCACTCAAACAGTTTTGAAGTGAAATATGACGGGGAGAGTAGAGTCAATATGCACTTGAACTAAAGAGGTAAAACCAGCCACCAAAAGTTGATAGGAAAGGTGCAAACCAAAGAAATTAAAGTAACTTAACATGCACTAAATTTTAGGTGTTTAGTAGAAAGCATTTAATGAGAGGTTTATGGGGTCTAGGTAAGCTTGATTGTTCAAGTTTTTAAGCCCAAAACATGTGCCACAAATTGTTCTCAAATTTTCCAAATTAACTCACCAAAGAAACTAGTACAATATTAAGCTACCAAAATGAATAGAGATATTAAGCAGAAATTGAGCACGACTTTTTTTTTTAAGAAATTTCATAAAAACATGCTATAAACTAAAGCATGTAGAACTTTTTATAAGACTTACTCAAAAGGAAAACTCCTCTTAGATGATCAATTTCAAGAAGCAATCACACACTCTTTTATGGTAAAAAAATGAGAAAGCTAAACAAGGAATTTAGATGACACTAAATGGACTAAACATGACAATCTAATGACAAAACAAGGAAGAATAAAAATTGAAAAAATCAAGTGTAGAAAAATAAACAAACTCTCACCAAACTTACAACATGAAACGCCCAACAAGAAAAAGAAGAAAAAAAATGGCAAGATAAACACAAAGTGTGATTTCCAAGAGACTAGACCACCTTGGGTGGCTTTTTTCACTAAGATAGTGAAATCATTACAAAGGCTCTCGTAAAGATCACAAGAGTTTGAACAAGAAATTAAAGGCAAGAAAAGAAACCTAATATATGACAAATGATTCAATGAAAAGAACAAAGATAATTGAACCAACAAGAATAAAATTGCAAGGAAATTAAATTGCAAGAATATAAAACTATAAAGTACTACTACAAGACATAAAAAGGAAATGAAATTGACAATAAGGAAAGCAAGAAATAAAGTAAAAAAATAGCAGAAAAATAGAAGAAATTGACACCTAGACTAAGAGAAAAAGAAAGAGGAATGAACCTTCATGAAGATGGCTCTTGATACCAAATGATGCACTCCCTTGATCTCTTCAACCAAGGTTCCTTCCTCTAAGAAGATGAAGGATGGAAAAGGTTAGGGATTGAGGGGAACTTGATGCCACTTCTCTAGGGAGAAGATAAGTCAAGAAAAATTTTACTAGGAGGTTTGCTACAAAGGAGGGAGCCCTTGATAAAAGCTAAAAGGAAGATAATCCTCAAGAGAGAAGTTTCTCAAAGGTGACACTCAAAATAAGAAATTCTCAAAGGAATCTTATCTCAGTCATTCAAGTGTGATGATTACAAGAGAGGCTAGGTGTATATATAGCCCAATGAGAGAGTTAGGTACTCAAAACTAGGCAATGTGGGATTTTAAGCCTAATTAGGATTAGAGACACCTACTCTAAACCTGGGAGGGGTGCAAAAGCTAATCCAAAGGTGTGGGAAGGAAGCTCAACACGCCTTGGACAAGAGGCCCCTAAATAAGCTTACCTCTTCTCACTAACTAATAACACCTCTTTTTCCTAATTACAAAGTACATGGCCGAAATACATGGCCCAAAAGGAAATTAAGAGCTAGTTTATAACATCCCAAAATTTAAAATATAAATATTCGAATAATCATTCAGTTAAGATAAGATAGATTAAGTTGTTAAAAAAACTAATTAAAAGATTAAACTGTTAGAAATTTTGAATAAAAAAATTAAGAATAATATCTCCTTTAAAATATAAATAAGATAAAATAATATATTTTATTTCGTTAGATAAAATTAAAAGATTAAATTGTTAGGATTTTTAAATGAAAAAATAAGTTAAGATAATGTTGCTTTTAAAATAATAGTAAGATAAGATAAAAGAGTATTTTATTTCATTTTGAATTTAATCATTAAAAAACTAATCTTTTATAAAAGATAAAAATATAGATAGGGAAAAATCTACCCTAAGAAATTATATATAAGGTTAACCAGTTCCCTCAGAATATCATAGATTAGTTGATTCTTCTAGGATGGTTTAGAAAGAGGGAGATAGAAGCTGAAGACAACAAATTAAAGTTGTGGGATCTTGCCTCAAGAGGTGAGTAAAACACCTTGTTTAACCCTCCATGGTATGATTTTAAAAGTTGTTTTCAGTGTTTGAAAATTGTTTTAATAATTGTTTGATATACCTCCATTTGGAATGGGGTGAAATTTGAGATACATTCATCTAGGATGGATGTATGAGATAGCTCTGTTTAATACGAAGAAGAGGTTTTAGATACCTCCATCCGGGATGGAGAAGAAATTTTGGATACCTCCATAATAGCATGGGGAAGGCAATGGGACACCATTGTATGGAATATGAGCTCATAGACCTTTTTGAAGAATCTCTTGAAAACCTGGTTCTGGGAACCATAAAGTGTGAGTGAGTGATCATAAGTATCACAATAATGTATGGATTGTGTGTTTGCATCGAAAACTATTTTTATCGTATTTATAATTATTGCTAGAAATTATTTGGATAAATCTTTATTTATATATAAATAAAGACATTTTTTATTACTATGGGTATACCATGGTTGTTTATCTGGATTCCACGTCAGCTGAGAACAATATTATTTGCCAACCTCTTTTAAAGACTTGTTTTATTCACTGAGATTATTATCTCATTAAAAGTGTTTTTTTAGAGTTCCATGGAGAAGTTTTGGAAATCGAAGAGGCTTGAAGAGCTAGTTTGTTATTAATTAAGTAATATTTGTTTGTAACAATTTTAGAATATGATGTCTTTGTAATTATTTTCATTTTTTAGAGGTCTAGATTTGAGGATTATATTTTAATATTATGTAAGAATTTATGTATTTAAATACATAATTTATTATTTCTTTAAATTCTACACTATTTTTATTATGGGTTATTACTGTAACGACGGATATTGCATAATTAATATTTACAAAGGGGAATCTATGGACTATGGCCTAATATATCTATCTCCATCATGAGTTGAGGTCTTGATGAGTCTTTTCGAGGCAAGTTTTCCTCTATCCTCCTAGTCATGGCCCTAGTGAGAGAGGGCTCTTGGTAGGTAGGATTGCATCACTAACTTCCTATTTGTAGGTACCTAGCAGTGAGTTCTTAGAGAATTTCTCACATTTTCTCTCATAGTGCAATATGTATATATAATTTTATTTTTTATTTCTTTCACTAAATGTGTAGTACCATAGAGTGTATATGTATTTCTCAATTCATAATTCCATTGAAAACCTGTATAAAATTTGGCTTTTCCAATTTTCTTTCACACCCATCAATAGTTTCGTCTATTCATTCCTCTCCTACACTTACTAATAATCAGCATAACAATCTTATTCTATTCTATTTCATTCAGTATAGTTTTTCGACCCAATGTCGATTTTGGCATCACATTTAAAGAGGACCCATTGTCAATCAATACTCTAACCATGACATGATCCATGCATTTGACTGATATGTGCAAAGCTTTATTATGTCTTTTCCCTTTAATTGGTATTTCATCATCTGTAAAGGTGAGGTAATTCTTAGCAGTGATATTCCCTTTTATTCCTCCAAACTTGTCCAATGTAATGTCATAAGCAACATGGGCTTCATTTAAGATCTTCATCAACAATTTTCTGTGACTTTCTGAGCTCATCAGCAAAGTCAAGAGAGATACCATGGTCGGGGTTCGATTCAATTGATCAATAAGCCTATACTCACTTTGTCGTATGAACTTAAGAAACTCAGAAGCTTCATCATCTGACACTTCCTTCTTCTTCTCATTTCCATTAATTATCTCATTCCCATCAATCCTATTTTTCTCGGGAATCTCCATTTCAACGATTTATTTTCCTTTCCTTCTCATATCATTTCTTTTAATATTCTCAGGAGTGTAGATTCTACTGCTATGCGTCATTCCTCTTCTTCCTATAATGTATGTGATGGCAATTACTTCAACACAACTACCTTTTTTTTTCTTCACTATTACCATCACTTACTCGTACTTTGGCATCATATTTCCATAGGACTGCTTTAGGGTCCTTGTAAGGGAAAGAGGTGGGAACCTGCACTACGATGGGTTTGGGAGTCTGGAGAGTGGATAGATTGGCATTTCTTGTAAAATGAATCACTAATGGCCTTGGAGAGGTAGTAATTTTCTTTTCTTCTAATTGGGTCATCAAAGCATCCTGACCCCATTGAAAAGACCAATCTGAACCAACCCTAAGTTCATTAATCTTTTCAATGTCTGCTTAAACTCCTGACAATCTTCAACCGAGTGTTTGCCCTTTGAAAGACAACAATTTCCTTTTCCCTTAATCATTCCAAAGTCACATAGTTTTTCAAAGATGGACCTCATGGAAGTCTTTACGTCTTGTACATCCTTAATGAATGGTTGATCGCTCTTCACCTCAATTACATTTACAAATGAACCATTATGGCCTGGAAGCAGGTTATTCCCAATGTTGGGTCCTTCTTCCTTGAAACTCAGCATCCCTGCCTCTATCAGATCCTGAACCTTATGCTTTAATCCCCAACACTATTTCGTGGAATGCCCTATAGTACCTGCATGGTACAAACACTTGGCATTTTGGTTATAGCCTTTTGGGTACAGTAGTTGCATAGGTTTCAAAGGGAAAAGGACCACTGGGGAGTTATGAATTAAATGTGGCAAAATTTCAGTGTAGGTTATGGGTAGTGGGGAGAATGCTCTTTTCTTATTATTCCCTTTTTTTGGATTATTATCCGTATAAAGGAGTGGAGCTACAAGCTGGTTTCTCTAAGGTGCTGAGAGAAGCATGGTTTGTGGTGGTGGTAGAGGTTGGTAGGTCATTCCAGATTGGTAAGGTTGTGGATAGGGTAGTGGGGACACTGTTGCTATTTATGGGTTATACATGAAGTGCGGTCGGTAGTTAGGTATGAAAGGGATAGGATTATAACTATGCATGGTGGATGTAGGCATTATGGCATTCGTTTCTCCTCCCTTTTTCTTCTCGATAGTTGTTGAAGGTTTCTTCATACTTGTCACTCCTGCCGATACATGAGAAATCTTCCCATTTTTTATTCCTATCTTGACTCTCTCCCATATAACAACCAAATCTGAAAAGTTCGAAGATACATTTCCAATCATTCTATCATAAAAGGGTGATAGGAGTGTATCAATGAACATAGAGACATCTCCTTTTCGGATAATGGAGGTTGTATTTGAGCAGCCACACCTCTCCATCTTTGGGCAAATTCTTTAAAGCTTTTGCTTTCTTTCTTCAACATATTTTGCAATTGAGTACGATCTAGAGCCATGTCCATATTATACTTGTATTGTTTCAAGAAAGCCTTAGCTAAGTCCTTCCAGGTACGTATTCTTCCTTGCTCTAAATTCATGTATCAACTAAGAGTCACTCCCATCAAGCTTTCTTGGAAGAAGTGAACAAGTAGCTTATCATCATGGGCATATGAGGCCATTTTTCTACAGTACATGGTTAAATGACTTTTTGGGCAGGTGACTCCTTTATACTTGTCAAACTCGGGAATTTTGAATTTATGAGGAATTACAACATCAGGTACTAGACACAAATCAGTAGCGTTAAAAGCGTAGTGGTCATTCTCCTCAATAGCCCTCAAACATTCTTCTAAGAAGCGTAGGTTACCATTGGATTGGATGTCCTTCGGCTATTCAAATGAATCATAACAGTCAGTCTAGGTGTGACACTTTGATGGTGTAGGAGGTTTTCAAAAGGAATGGTATTATTTGGAGGTGTATAAGTGGGATGCTGAATTGGAATATGGGAATTTTTAGTCTCGTGGTTCAATCCTAGGGCTTGTGTTTGACTTGGAGGTGTAACAGCAAATGTGAGAGGTTTATTTTCAGGGTTGTTGGTAGTAGGTGGGGTATAACCCATAGGAAGGCCATATGGAGGATTTGGAGCAACATTAGCCTGATTGACTTCTACATCATTACTAACCATAGGTGGCGTCTAACCATGAGGAATGCCATAGGGAAGGAAGGTTGCCTAAACATTAAATTGTGGAGGTGGGTTAAATCCAGGTGGGTTAAATCCAGGTGGGTGAGATGGTGTAGCTTGAGGCTCTTCTAGAGGATTTTCATTCATGACTTTAATCGCTTTTAGCATTTCTAAAATGTCATTCATTTGTGCCTTTATCTGGTTCACCTCTTCCTTTAGTGCTTCATGTTGTTGTTCCATATCATCTACAACACCTTTTATGACTCTTGTCTTGGCACGCATCCCGTAAGGGTGTCGTATGGTTGTTTTCTTTACTTGATCAATTATTTTTATGTTTTTAGATGAATGATATGACATGAGAATTGAATGTCATGAGAATGAAATGATCATGTTTTATTTTTTATTTTTTATTTTCTTCTGTCTTTTTAAAGAATCATAAATTTCTTTGCTTGATCGCGAATATTTGAGATATAAGAGAGAAGTGGTTTCACGAGATCAAAAGTGACACATTTTTATTAATTTTCAACTAGAAGTACATTGCATCCAAATTTTCACTTTTCATTAACTACAGCCATCTTTTTCAAATTCTCCATTAATACGATATTCAAGAAAATAACTTAATCTCCCTAGGAGTCGAAAGAGGATTTTTATCCCCTCAGCTTCTCTAAGCCTTCCCGGAATTTCTAAGATTGCTTGATTCACCAACCATGTAAGTTTCATATATCGGTCTTTCCAAAAAACTACCTCATCATTTAGTACTCTTATGTCTTCCTTGTCGATTGACTTCCCCAATTCCATTTTCCAAAATATGATTTTTGCATCAAGTTCTTTAATGATGATTTTTTGCTCTTCAACATGCCTCACCAAATCAAGTGTCTTTTGTCCAGGTTCACCCTTGCGGCTTGTTCTGTTTCTAGCCTGCATTGATTTTCATCTTGGAGTCTACTTTCAAATTCTTGCACCACATTTTCCAGTTGTTGTTGGAGGAATTTGAACATCCTCTGTGCCTGTTTTTCAGCTATTTTTACCTTTTTTATTTCTTCTTTTAGTTGTTGATTATCTGTCAATGTTTTGTCTCTCTCGCGCCTTCTCAGTCCTAACTCTTTGCTAGTACCTCCTAAGAAGTCTCGAGTCTTGAGTTTGAGTTCCTCTTCCTCCCTTACTCTTTTGTTAGCTTTGGTTAATGACTGCATTTTTTAATATTCTCTTTTTGCATCGTTTTCATCATTTGGTGAGACTCTTCCAGTTCTGTCTTTAACTTTCTTTTTTATTCTTATGATTTTGCCAAGGCTTCTTGAAGTTCTTTGAATTCCCTCATGTCAATTGGTGGTGGTATCGAAATCTCTATAATGATAGGGCTAATTTTGCAGAAAGATAGTTTGACTTCTTGAACCCTTTTCTTTAGCTAATGACGGTAGCTTTCATATGCACCACTACCTCTTCCTCCTGTCCCTTTCCCTTTCCTACTAACTTGCTCCCAAGCATGGTTAATTTTTCTAAGTATCACAGGTCTAGTTAGTTCATCTCATATAAGAAAGGTGTGATTGACTCTTCCGTCGATAGGCCTAGTATTGGGTGACTCAATTGTCTTAAAGTCAATGAAAGGTTATGATTAATACACCCTTTAGTCCCTACAAAGGGTACATTAGGGAAGCTCCCACATTGGTAAATAACTTCTTCTATTTTGTTGCAATTTAGGTACCAACGTATTGATTCCTCAGTGAGGTTTACTAAGAACTGAGCCCACTCTTTACTTGTCTTTACCTTCAGAATGCACCACTTAAAGTCCTCTATAGGAGATGTGGCCTTGTACTTATGGGAACATATATGGACAATTAGCCAAATATACAACGTCGGTAAGAAACATGTTAACTTTTTCTTTCCCTTTTCATAACAAAGATTTAAAGCACAAAATGTGTCTGCAAGCACTGCTGATGTTGGATTTTCTCGTCTGTCTCGGCGAGCTACAAACACATCAGTGGCAAAGAGATCTATGTAATCATCAAGGTATGGGAAGAGAATAAGCCCATAAATGGTGAGGACCAATACATCAGTAAAGTCATCCCAATCATTTGCTTCCGACAACTGCTTCATCCTTTCTACCAAATAATTTCATGGAAAACCCTCTACTCCATTTCTATTCAGTTTCCTCTCTCTCGGTTCTTTCTCTTGCACCCTTGGCAGATTTGCTACTGTATTCATCGAAGGGAGATGTCCTCGATACTGGTATGGCTTGTTATCTTCTAACGAAATCCCCAAAATTTACTCATATTCTTCTAACATAGGTGACATCTAGAAATCTTGAAAGGTTAAACATCGAAGGGGATGATCATAAAATTGGGTTAGTGCAGAAATGGCTTTTGTTTGGACAATTAACTCCAATAGATCTAATACGTTCCCATATTTTCTTGCAAAGGCTACTCATTTAATCCCTCCCAAAAAACTACTGAAGGGTTCTAGGAGCTTCATATCATGCATCTTAACCTTTACAGGCTTTGTTCCTTTTGTCTCACTATTTGATCCCATGTCTCTTTTTAGGATATTCTCGATCAACAAGATTTTATGATTCTCCAAAACCTGTTTTACAGAAGAATGTATGTGAATGATTATGCATGTGGAAACTATCATACCACCCTTTTTCTATTAAAAGAAAGAATAAGGAAGTTACATGCTAAAAGAGAAAGGCAAGTAAGAAAAAAATGTCTCAAGTGTCCTAAACGGGTATACCTAGAGAAGTTAAACTACCTTATGGAACTAATGGCTTTTTAACGAGTGTCACCGGTTGATAGATATTTGTACCTTTCCAAAGGCTTTCTAAAGATCTATACTCATTTTAGAATACATTCGCAAATTGGAAGTGCATCCAAAGTATGGGCATTCACAAAAAGAGTCACACTCTAGATGAGACTTTCATGATAACCAGATTAGAAGTGCATATAAAATGGTATCACTAATTGTCCCTCACTCCCTAGGTTACTCTCAGGCCCAGGTGTAGGACCCTACTCATGTGTGTGAAAAGTGTATTTACAGTGTGTGACGGGCAAATCTTAAATTACTCCATATAATAGAAACATATGTCATCTAACCTATAGTTTAATTAAAACAATACATAGATAAACAAGAAAAGTATGAGCAAACAACCAAACGAAATGAAATAAATAAATAAGGGGTGAAAATAACATAAATAAAAGTTATCAATTTTGCATATTTAATTATATAGGCTTTACTTTCGACAATCCCTAGTGGAGTCGCATCTGTCGACATGTGGGGTCTCGACGAAACAACAAAAAATTAGTTTATGAAAATCAGAGGAGTTATCACCAATATTTATTTAGAAAAACATTGAAAAAACCTTTTCAAAAAAGGTGGTCTACGAAGCCAAATTTTGAATTCGGGAGTTTATTACGCGTAGGGAAGGTATTAGCACCCTACGACGTTCGTCTTAAGGACGGTTATCTCTAATTAAACGTGCAAAACTAGATAACTTTAAAAATATTTATTTCACCTTTAAAATAGTTGAAATATAACAAATACTTTTATTTTATTTTATTTTTAACATTTTAATGAGAAAATTATTATTGAAAATTTTCTTTTTATAAAATATTTTAATTTTTAATTGAATTTTTTTTTCAGGGCTCGATAGGAGTAAGTTCATGCTCCTACGTATCTCCATGTGTAATGGAGAATCAGAGTATATGTAGTTCTTGATATGATTAATGTATTTTAGTAATTAAATTTCAATATTCTTGGGTTTATTTTGAAATATTATTACCTCAACCAAATTAGAAATACATCCAAAGTGATTATGATAATTATTTAGCGTAACCGTCAAATCAGAAGTGCTTCCGAAATGACAATCACTAAATTATGATAGTTTTCATAGTGACTAAATCAAAAGTGCATTTGAAGTAGTCATAATTAAAGTTTTACGTTTTATGTTTTTACATAAAAAGGATAATCAACTCAGAAGTGTATCATCATAATCTTTTTATAATTTACAATAGCGAAATTAGAAGTCCATCCAAAGTGACTATTATTTATTTTAAATAATTTAAATAACATGATAATAATTATAATAACCAAGGTTTTATAAAAGAAACCAAATTAGAAGTGCATCTAAAGTGGTTATTTTAGTTTTCATAATAGTAAAATTAGAAGTGCATCTAAGGTGACCATTATTGCATTTCCTTAAATAATTTATATGACGTAATAATTTATAAAACACCAAATTAGAAGTGCATCTAAAGTGGTTCTTTTAGTTTTTGTAATGGTCAAATTAGAAGTGCATCTAAAGCGATCTTCATCAAGTTTTCTTTCGTAATTATAACCACTAAAGGTTTTATAACATTTAAGTTGGAGAAAAATGTAAAATAGTTATTATTAAATTTTAATTTTTTAAATTAATATTATTAACATTATTATTATTGTTATATTTAATTGGAATTTTATTAATTGGTATTTCGAATATGCGTAACATGTTAACTAGAAAAAGGTAAATAAAAGAAAATAATAGAATAAATAAAATAAGAAAACTTACAATTTATACTCACAAAAGGATAAAAATAATACATTTTGGGCTTTAAAATGAAAGAAATATGTTTAGCAAAAACAGTGGTGTGAACAGTAAACAGAGGCAAAAACAGCAAAAAGGGTCATGATATAAAATAGGTGTGAATAGTAAAATGAGGGAGGTGCGGATAGCACCAGCTTAGTATTGGGCCTTGGGGCACAAATAGCGGAAAGTGGAGGTGCAGATAGTGGTGGGCGGTTGGACCTAAAGGGTGAACTTAGTAAAATATGATTTTTTCGAAAAAAAGAAAAAAAGTAAAAGTATGGGGAAACATGCACGTCCCCTTTATGCCATCATAGGCTTATAGAATAAAAGTTAAATTTAGAAAGTTAACTTCCAATGTTAACTTTAAAATGTTTAAGCTTTTTTAGAGTGAAGGAGAAAGGAGGATAGGAAGGACCTCCGACGGTACGTCTAGCGGTGTTTTTGGCGACACCCATACCACCGGAACTTACTTCCGATGGTGGTGAACGGTATAGGTAATTTTTCTATCCTATTCCTATTATTTTTTCATATTGGATTTTAGAAGTAGTGTATGTTAATAAGTGTTGTAGTCTTTCAAACTCTTTTTTTTGCTTTCTACTTCGCCTCTTTCTCTTCCTCTTCCAAACTACTTCTCCTCCGAAAGATATCTTTTTTTCTTTGAAAATTTCTTCCAAAAAAAAGTTCCGTTTTTCTAATTCAAGTGCCCTCTTTCATAGAGTCAACTTAAAACCATTTTACTCACGAAAATTTAAAATTTTTATCTCCAGATTTTGTGGATTATGTTAGTGATGTAGCTAAGCTAAAGAACATCTCCATTTATTCAGAGAGCTCAGGCATGGCAGTGGTTCAATGATTCAGAAGTTGACCTCTCTTGCATTTTCGTTTTCCCTTCTGATGACATCTGCTATTGCTGTTTTTATTGTTTATTTTCCATTAAAAAGTTCTATTTTGAGCTCTCTGTATTGATGTATATTCTGAACAAGGTTGTGTATGTTGACTATACATGTAAATGAGCATTTTTGTTTTTTTTTTTTGGATTTATCATTTTTATTGTTATTATTATTTTTTAAAAAAATACTAGTGCGTATAGTTTCCCCTCTTTATTTAGATTTTACCAAATATTATGAAAAACCTAAGTTTCATATTATTTTAAGAAAATATAAGTAAAGATAATACCCTAATTTCAGCCGGATGTGAGAATGTGAAAGCTAGCAGTATATGAACAAGCTAATATGGATATGTAAAAAGAGTGAGGAACTAAATACAAGGAGTGAGTGCCTAGAGGTCCAAAATGTGTAAGCAATGGATACAAAGATGTAAAACCGAGTAGGCACGGAGACCCGATATGTAAACTGAGTGGGCACAGGACCCCAAATGCAGAATTCAATGGGCACGGGGACCCAAAATGTAAATTGCAGTAGGCACAAGGGCCTGAAATGTAAATTGTAATGGGCATGGGAATCCGAAATGTAAATTATAGTGGGCATGGGGATCCGGAATCTAAATTGTAATGGGCACAAAGACCCGAAATGTCGAATGTAATGGGCACAGGGACCCAAAATGTAAATATAATGGGCATGGGGACCCAAAATGTAAATTGTAATGGGCATAGGGACCCAGAATGTAAATTATAATGGGCATAGGGACCCGGAATGTAAATTGTAATGGGCACGGGGACCTAGAATGTAAATTGTAATGGGCACAGGGACCCAAAATGTAAATTATAATGGGCACAGGGACCCAAAATGCAAAATGTAATGGGCATGAGGACCCAAAATGTCAATGTAATGGGCACGAAGACCCAAAATATGAAATGGGGTGGGTGTAGGGACCCAGAATGAGAAGAGTGGTAAGATAATGTATGACACGCATGGTGATTTTTTTTCACATTCATTTTTCTTTTGTTATTATTTCCAACCCTCGACCCCTTAAGGATTTAAGCACCGTGACATTCACTGGTGCTTTTCCTTCTGTTACTTTCCATCTTTGATGTGTGAGATTTCTTTCATAGCTAGATATGGCTTAAAAGTTAAGATCTTGACCGATACTTTGTTGGTACCTTTAACAAATCTGATTAAGAAATCATCATATTTCCTTTGATTTTTAAGGTTCTTTGTCATAATTATAATGCATTTAAGATCATTACATGCTTTATTCTTAATATACGAAATGACAAAATGCAACAATGAATGGTGGGTAAAGATAGAAATATTTATTGATTCAAAAGGAAAATGATGGATACAAAAGGATGTCTTATAGAAAAGGAAGTCAACAACTAAATTTTAAACAAAAGAGAATGGGGTAACTAATAATTGAGATATTCACAGTAACAATTTTAATCCCTGAATCTAACACTTTAAGCATTCTATCTATTCGACTTCTTGAGGAACCCAATTGTTTGGTTGGACTCCCTTTTTAATTTCCCAGACCATTCAAATTCTTTGACTTTGTTCACAAGGTGCCAAATTGCGCTAGCTTATACTTCGATGTAGTTTTTTTCTTCATGAGTTGCTCTAATTTTTTCCTAGACCGCCTTTTTAGGTTTTCAGTCTAGCAAGTTTGTTTCTTTTCATGACCCTATCTTTTGTATAGGTCGTTCTTTTCAGAGTTTTCAACCTACCGAATTGTTCTAATTTTACCTTGGCTGCCTTTACAGGTTTTCAACCTAGCGAGCTTCATTCTTTTTTCCTTTCTTTTTATTTTTCCTACTTTAAGCATAATACTTTTTATTGCGTCAAAGTTTATAGGGAAAGGTAAGTCTGCACCATCCATATTTGTCAAGATCAAAGCCCCTCTTGAAAAGGCATTCTTTACCACATATGGTCCTTCATAATTTGGGATCCACTTTCCTCTATGATCTTTTTGAGTTGGTAGTATTTTCTTGAGAACCAAGTCACCTTTCTTGAAATTCTTGAGGATGAACCTTCTTATCATAGGCTCTTTTCACCCTTTCTGGTACAATTGACCATGACATAAGGAAATTAACCTTTTGTCTTCAATGAGATTTAACTAGTCATAGCAAGCTTGAATCCATTCGGCCTCCTCAAGTTGTGTTTCTGCTAATACTAAAAATGAAGGTATTTCAACTTTAATAAGTAGTATAGCCTTCATCCCTTACACTAAAGAATATGGGGTTGCCCCAGTTGAAGTGCGTAATGTGGTATGATAAGCGTGAAACGCGAATGGGAGCATGTCATGCCAATCCCTATAGGTCACCAACATCTGTTGCACAATCTTTTTTATATTCTTATTTTCCCCCTCTACTGCTCCGTTCATCTTGGGACGATATGGTGAAGAGTTATAATGTTCAATCTTGAAATCTTCACACAACTCTTTCATCATTTTATTGTTCAAATTGGTCTCATTATCAGTAATGATGTGACTCGACAATCCATATCGATAAATTTGGTCTCTCTTGATGAATCTAACCACTACATTTCTGGTTACACTAGCATAAGATGCCGTCTCCACCCACTTGGTGAAGTAATCCATAGCAACAAAGATTAAACGATGCCCATTTGAAGCCTTAGGTTCAATTGGTCCAATCACATCAATTACCACATTGAAAACGACCATGGTGCAGCCAAACTATTCAAAGGCGCTGAGGGTGCATGAATATTATCAACATATGTTTGACACTTATGATATCTTCTCATGACTGCAACAATCAATTTCCATGGTTGACCAATAATAACTAGCTCTTAAAATCGTTTTTGCCATTGCATGTCCATTCACATGTGTTCCAAATGAACCTTCATAAGCGTCCTCCATTATCTTTTTGGCTTCACTAGCATCAATACATCTAAGCAACATCATGTCGTGGTTTCTCTTGTAAAGCACATCACCAATTAGGAAAAATCCTATGGCTAATCTCCTTAATGCTCTATTGTCATTTTCAGAAGCGCCTGAAGGATATTCTCTGTTTTTCACATAGCACTTAATATAATGAAACCAATGTTTCTCGTCCACTTCTTCTTCTATTGCTTGATAATAAAATGGTTGCTCTCGACTTTGTATTCTTATGAGTGGCACATCTACTTCCTGTCTTATCTTGAACATCGAGGACAAAGTAGCTAAAGCATCAACTAATTGATTATCTTCACGAGGGATGTGATGAAAAGTAATTTCATCGAACTGTTCCATCCATCCCTTAATGTAAGAGTGATAAGGGATTAATTTACTGTCTCTAGTCTCCCATTACCCCTTGAGTTGATGGACAACTAAGGTTGAGTCCCCATATACATCCAAAATTTTAACGTCAAAGTCGATGGCAGCTAAGATTCCCATTGCAGATGCTTCATATTCCGCCACATTATTTGTGCAATCAAAACTCAATCTTGCAGTGAACAGGGTAAATTGATTTTTAGGAGAGATCAATATTGCCCTAATTCCATGCTCCAATGCATTTTAAGCACCATCAAATAATAATGTCCATCTATCCCTATCTATAGACTCCTCTTCAAATAAATTCATTATATCTTCATCTGGAAATTCGAAGTGCATTGATTGATAATCCTCAATGGGATGGTGAGCCAAGTGTTCTGCTAAGGCATTGCCTTTGATAGCTTTTTATGTGACATAAAGGATGTCATATTTTAACAACAAGACTTGCCACTGAGCAACTCGACCAGTAAGAGCAAGCCTCTAAAATATGTACTTGATTGGATCCATTTTAGAGACCAACCAAGTAGTATGACATAACATATACTGCCTTAGCCTACTACTTGATTGGATAACACTCTAATTGTTAACAAGTAATGGATAGTTGTCTTGCACAAAACCAAGCTCTTGTAATAATTTTTTTAACTATAGCAACTTCTTGCATGTTTTAGTAACTGCAATGAACTCCACCTCAGTAGTAGATAAAGCAACACATTTTTGCAACTTAGATTACCAAGCCATAACTCCCTCTGCAAACTTAATCAAATAGCCCGATATAGACCTTCTGGAATCAATGTCTTCATCCTTATCTGAGTAACCCACCAAAATAGGCTTATCACCTCCAAAGTAAAGCTCTTTATCCATAATACCATGAAGATGCCTCAAAAGGCATTTCACAATTTTCCAATGCTTTCTAGCTACCTAGGTTTTCCAAACACTCACTAACTGTACCAATCGCATGAGCAATATCAACTCTCGTACACACCATTGCATACATCAAACTACCCACCACAGATGCATAAGGAACTCTCACCATTGCATACATCAAGACTCAAACTTCTTATATCACTGTCTCAGAGCTTACTTTAAACCATATAGACTTTCTCTGAGTCTACACATATAGTCTTTCTTGCCTTTAACCTAAAAACCATCAGTTGCTTCATATAGATTGTTAGAACCAAAGGAACTACATTGAAGATTAATGGAGTTTTTGTTTTGCTTTTCTTTCTTTGTTTTTGCTCTTAAATCAATTTTATGGTACCAAACACATTTATAGATGTGGTACTTGTATTATGTGTTTTAGATAGGCTTGAGAATGTGTTTAGGATGGTTCTGGATAGATTACATAGGTTGGGTTGTGCTGGAAAAGCTTCAGAAATGGATTTTTAAGCAAGGTAATCAATTACCTAAAAATAGTAATCGATTACCCTACGAGAATTTTTAGAACTGAAATTGATTTTCTCTTTGGTAATCTATTACCTGATTTCAGTAATCGATTACTCCTGAGAATAAGCACTTTGAAAATAGATTTAACAACTTTTGTAAAGTCCAATCAAGTGTTTAATTCTCACATATGATTTCTAAGAATTCTCTCCAGGATTCATACCCATTTTTTTTGTTTGAAAGTGCTTCCAATTCAAGATTCAAGGAAGAGACTCTATTAGATTCTAATCTTTCCGTTTGGGTATTTATTCATATTTTACCAAATAATATAAAAAACCGAGTCTTATATTATGTTAGTAAAATATGAATAAAGATACAGATCATAATTTTGGCCAAATGCAAGAAAGTACCAATACAAGAGCAAGTAAATATAAGAGCAGTAAACATAACAAGTACATGACCCTAAAATGTGGTGAGTATATATATACAGTGAGAGCATAAATATGTGAAAGGTGACGAGCATAAAAGCTCAAAATATATTGAAGAGTGGGCATTATGCACATATGGGTATGTGGATGTAAAAACATATGATGTGGTGGGTGCAGGGACCCAGATGAAATGCAGTGGGTACGGGGACCCAAATGAAAAATGCAGTGGGCATGGGGGCCCAAATGAAAAATGCAGTGAGCTCGGGGACCCAAAACATAAAATGCAATAGGCTCGGGGACCCAAAACGAAAAATGTAGTGGGCTCAGGACCTAAATGAAAAATGCAATGGGCACGGGGACCTAAATGAATGTATTCATGACGACCTTTTTTTTATCTCTCTCCCTTCTCTTTTTCTTTTCTTCTCTTTTTTTTTTTACCTACTCTTCTTTTTTTCAACCTTAGACCCGTTAAGGCATTATGCACCGCAACATTCCTTGATGTCTTTATTGCTATTTTTCATGTTTGATGTTTAAGAATTCTTTAAAGGCTAGATAGACCAAAGATTAAGATCTTAATTGATGCCCCCTTCTCTTTTTTTTTTCTTTTTTTTTTGCCCTTGACAAATTTGATTAAGAGATTAGTGTATTTCCTATGATCCTTGAAGATTATTCATTGTAATATATTTCCAAGGTTATTACATGTTTGATTCTTAGTATCTGACACGACAAAATGCAATGAAGAATGATGGCCAAAGATAGAAATATTTATTTTTTCGGGAAGGAAATTATAGATACAAGACAAAGTATTACAAAAAGAAAATTGATGGATGAATAAGGCAAGCAACAAGTGAGATATTCAAAGTAACAGTTCTAATCCCTATGTCTATAACTTTGAGTATTCTATCCATTAGCTTTCGAGGACCCCTAGTGTTAGGTTTAACTCCTTTTTTAATTTTTCGAGACTTTGAGTTTTTCAAATTTCTAAATTTCAACACAGTTTTTTTTTAATGAGTTGCTCTAATTTTTCCTAGACCGCCTTATCAGGTTTTCAGTCTAGCAAGCCCGTGTCTTTTTATGACCCTATCTTTTGCCTAGGCTGCTCTTTGTAGAGTTTCTAACCTACTGGGTCGTTCTAATTTTTTTCTAGGCCGCTCTTTTGAGTTTTCGAACTAGAGAAATTTACCTTTTCCTTTTCTTTATCCTTTTTTTTAGGCATAATATGTTTTTACTGCGTTAAAGTTTATTGGGAGAGGTAAGTCTACACCATCCATATTTGTCAAGATCAGAGCCTCTCCTGAAAAGGCTTTCTTTACCACGTATGATCCTTCATAATTCGGGGTCCACTTTCTTCTATGGTCTTTCTAGGTAACCAAGTTATCTTCTTGAAATTCTCGAGGAAGAACCTTATTATCATGGGCTCTTTTCACCCTTTCTTGATACAACTAACCATGACATAAGGCAATTAACCTTTTTTCTTCAATAAGATTCAACTGGCCATAGCGAGCTCGAATCCATTCGGCCTCCTCAAGTTGTGTTTCTGCCAACATTCTCAGTTAAGGGATTTCAACTTCAATAGGTAGCACAACCTCCATACCATAAACTACAGAGTACGAATGTGTTTCAGCTTCTCGTCTGACTCTCTTTCAACCAAAGTATGAAATTATTTAAATTTCTTTAGTACTTGATCTTTTCTCTTAAAGCATAAACTCATAGTTTCCTAGAACAATCATCAATAAAGATAACAAAATAAAGTGCATCACTAAAGGATTTTACCCTAAATAGACAACATACATTAGAATGCACCAATTGCAACAACTCTGACTTCCTTGAGAGAGGATGTTTCTTGAAAGATACTCTAGTTTTCTTGTCAGCCACGCAATAAGAAGATCTCTCTGATTCTACATCTTTTAGTCCTTGAAGAACATCCTCTTTAGCTAAGCAATTCAGTCATCTTTCACTGATTTGACTGAACCTTCATGCCTTGAACAACACCATGCCTTCATATCTAGGACATTCACATTTTCTTTAGCAACCAAAGCTTTTTTCCAATACAATTTAGAAATTTGCTCCCATCTAGCCATAACCAATTTAACTTTGGTGAGTTTCCACTTTCTAGAACTAAAGTGATTATCAAAATTCATCAAGCATTTGCATTGAGATCAAATTAAAATGAACATTAAGAGCATGTTTGACTCCTCAAAGCAACAATTGCACTCTCATGTTGGTGTACAGGAAAACATCACCAACATCAATCACCTTAGACACACCATCATTACCCATCTTCAACACTCCAAAATCACCAGAAGTGTAAGATGTGAAGAACTCCTTCATTAGTGTAACATGCAATGTAGCACCACTATCAACAATCAACATACTTTAATTTGATACAAGATTAACTAACTCATAGTCATGGAGATTAACTAGATCACCACAAGTAGCAGTAGCAACACGGTTATCATTATCATGTTCCTTCTCTTTTTGCTTATCCTTCTTGTCTTTGTTCTCCTTTTTCCACAAAAAAAACATATTTTTATATGTGTCTTGTCTTATGACAATAATGACACTCCACATTCTTGTATATGGACTAGGACTTACTCATACTTTTCTCTCTACCACCTTTCGGTTCCTTTCTTTCACTTCTTCCCCTATTTTTAGTGATAAGTACTTCAGGCTGAGATGAAGAACCTTTTATTTTCCTTCTCATCTCTTCATTAAGAGCACCACCATTACAATATTCTATATATCCCTATTTTATGATAAATTTTTTTTCTTCATTTAAACCTATTATTAATTACAAGAAAATAATTTTTTTTCTTAAATTTTTTTTCTAACATATAATTTCTTTTCTTCTATTACTTACTTAACAAAAAAAATCATAAACAAAATCATATTTATATATATTCACAAGTCGTATTTACAACATTACATATTTCTATTATATACACTCATATATAGGGAAGTTTTTTATTTATGTGTAGATCTCCCTTTTACTTAACTTTTTTTTCTACTATAATATTTACATGGCCAGTGGAAATATGTACAATAGTAAACTTGTATAGTCAGTAGGCGGATAACCATTGGTCCTTCAATTACTATTGTCCTTTTTGTTCATTATAAAACATCAAAGTAGAGAAGTCAGCCCCTCTAAACGTAACTGAATTCTCAATTATGTTTATGATCCAACTGGTGTCTGGGAAGGTGCCGAAATAACTGTTGCGAAAGAGTTTGAGATGTTGGGCGCATTCATCTTTTTAAATTTTCATTTCCATTTTTTTTATAAGAGACAAGAAAACAAAGAAGTGAGAACAAATATCATGTAAATAAAAATTTAAATATTATATTATATTATATATATATATATATATATATGTGTGTGTGTGTGTGTGTGTGTATCATATTTTTTTATAATAATTTGTTCATATATTTTTTTATATAAATAATTTGAATTATTCTTGTAGTGCCTAGTCAAGATAAATGAGTTTCTTTACCGTGATTTTTAAAGAATGCAAGGATATTTCACCTTAAACATTTACTCATTTAAATCCCTAACTACAAAATAATTCAAATCTTTATTTAAGTTTTAAAAACTTTTATTATACTTTTAATTATATTTTTTTAATATATTTATGTACAAGATAAAAAATAACCATTACATTTAAAATAAAATGATTAATTAATAGTTTAAAAATAACTAATTTAATAAACAAAATAAGATTAAGAACATCACATCAAATAATTATAATTAAAAGTAACACAAAATACTAAACAAGTCAAAGTTAAAGAAACTTTACTAAATAAATATTATTAAAAGTAAGATAGAATAATAAATAAAGCAAGGTTAGTGCACCTTACTAAATAACTATAACTAAAAGTAACATAAAATAATAAGTAAAGCGAGGATAGGGACACCTCAGTAAATAATTATAACTAAAAGTAACATAAAATAAATGAATAATACCAGAGTTATAATTTTTTCCTCCAAATACGCATTCACTATCACTATCAACTTCTTATTACGCACAAGCTCTTCCTCTTTTTCTTTTTTCTTTTTTTCTTCCCTTTTCCGTTCAGCACTCACCTATTTATAGGTAAAGTATAATAATATTTTTTTTTATCCTAACTATTAGTTATTATATTTCTATTAGTTATAGATAATTTGAATTAGTTATTGATAAGGTTGAATCTTGTCCTGACTTTATATCATTAGCTTTTTTTTCTTATCCACAAAAACAAATATTCGAAAAAATTTATTTACTTTTACGTATTACGTTGATATATATATATATATATATATATAAAAAGTTACTTCCCTTTTGATATTACAAGGAAATTTACGTATTATGTTCATCATTAATTTTTTTTTTCTTTCCTTAATATTAACGTATATAAGTTAAAATTTCAAAATATGTTATAAATTTATTTCTATTATTTTAATTATACTTTTATATTCTAAAAATATTAAATATTTATATTTAAATATAATATTGTATTAAAAAGTTAAAAAATAGGATATTTGTTTATTTTAAATATTATAGCTGAATATTTAAAATAACATAATTATTTTATAATTAAATATTTATATAGATTTTTTTATTTAAAAATATAATCAAATATTTATTAAAAAATTGGAATATTACAATCACTTTTTGTTGCTTGCAAAGAAACAACATTATTAGGGGTTAGTTTGTAATAGAAACCTGAAATATCTCACAAGACTCAGATAAAGTATTCAGTAGTCATGGTTCCAAATTTTCGTCATCAAATGTTATACTCAATCCAAATAATTGATCTAGGAGCTCTTGAAATTCATTCAAGTGATCTGAAATGGAAGAACTCTCTATGGATCTCAAATTCATCAAACAGTTCAACAAATACAATTTATTATTCCTTGATTTAAAAGCATACAAGGACTCAATCTTCTCCCACAAAAATCTCACATGTCTCATTAGCAATGTGATTTTAAATATTGTCTTCTACAAATTGTTGAATAAAACCACATATTTGTTAATGTTCAAAATTTCAATCTTCTCCAGACATAGAATATGCATTTTCTTCATAAATAGTAAATCTTTCATCTTGCCCTTCTAGAAGTGATAATTAGTGTCTTCAAAGCAACAAATTTTGTATTTGCCTTCGTCATTCAAGTAAGTCAAAGAGTCTCAAAACCAAATCCAAAGAGCTACGATGCTACTCTAATATGGGAAACAACATTGGAAATAACAGACAATAAACAAAGCATCGGAAACAAATCCTCCCAACTTGTAAGAATCTATGAGGAGCAACAAAAAATGCACAATAATAGCAAATCACCAAAATAACACCAAGATTTTAACGGAAAAATCCCTCAAAGTAAAGGTAAAAATAATGAGTTGTCCAAACTGAAGAAATAGCTCCATTATCATTAATAATATTACAAAAGAGTCTCAATTAAGTGCACAAATTAATGCTAACACACAGTCAAATAATAAAGCAATAAAGCTTACAAATAAAGAATAAGGAAGATGAAAAACCTCCCAAAAACACTACTGTCGTGCAAACTAAATATCTCCAAACATAGACCTTGTTTCAACGATTTAACAATCAAAATCATGAGCCAGATGTTTTAAAAAACAACCCAATCTAACGGTGAATGAATTTGGAGTGGAAAATTTATGATTGCAGCTCTGTGTAAAAACGGGGATGACTTTTTCTCTTCTTCTCTCACAAACTACTGGTGTATTTCTTTAATTAATCTGCAGTGGCCAATTTAAAAGTTTTTTCACATAAGAAAAGAGCCAAGTAACGAACATGAATAGATCTTAATGGGTGTTCCTGCATCCAAGAGAATGGATCTTCGTAGAATTTGGTCTTTTATGTCAAATTTGATTAATTAAATTACTAAGTTCATGTTGAAATGGTGCTTCTTAATGTTTCTTCTAGTAGATATAAGTTTTATATCGTGTTTATTTAGGACACAACATAAATTTGATAAGTATTATGAGAAAGTTTATTTTTACATAATCTCCATATATTATTTTACATGGGTAAAATGATAATTGATTCATGTATTAATAATATTTTTTAAATTTATGCCATACTAAAGAATAGTACTATCAAAACGAGCATGAGTTTGGTTCACAAAAGTTGTCCACCAAATGTTGCATTTTAGGAAATTTTTTCATGCACCCCCATAATTTCATCATCCTACGCCTTCAAAAAGCTTAATTCGAAGTAAAAAATAAACTTCCAAATAATGGGAAAAAGAAATTCCAGAAGTGTAGGGAGAAATTCCCTGTATTTTAAATTAATTAAGTTAGTTTGACTTGCCTTAAGAATAGCCAAAAATTCAACTTGGTTTGACCCATTAAGTTGGT
The DNA here is from genome assembly GCA_037954015.1 of Psophocarpus tetragonolobus. Taxonomy (NCBI): domain Eukaryota; kingdom Viridiplantae; phylum Streptophyta; class Magnoliopsida; order Fabales; family Fabaceae; genus Psophocarpus; species Psophocarpus tetragonolobus. The sequence goes on from CM075694.1 coordinate 13,490,389, forward strand.
GGATTGTCCATTGACACTCACTTATTGGAGATAAGTCATTGATGCTCACAAGAGAAGCCCTTTCATCCTATACAAATTCAGGATGACTATAGTACCCTCTAAAAAAAAGGTGGACCAAAATATATGGTCAAACAAAAAAGTCAATTTACTAAAAAGTCAACAAAAAATACGAATGAACCCTAAACATAATAGATAAAGGAATCTTTATGAATCCTCTAAAAGGGGTCTTGGGTTGGATTGTATTATCACTAGACTAGAACCTAGTTAACACATAGGTTGGGTTATGGATTGCTTCCATTCAATAAATTTTTTTTTTCTTACTTGGTTGTACTCGAACCTGTGTGTGTGTATTTCTATATGTGTCTGTATATGTGTTTGTGTTTGTATCTTTCTGTGTTTGGGTGTGTATCTATGTTTTAGTATGTGTATGTGTTTCTCTATGTATATGCATGTTTGTGTGTTTGTGTTTCTATGTATGTGTAAGTTTGTATGTGTGTGTTTGTGTGTACATGTCTATGTTTGTGCGTTTGTATGTTTCTGTGTGTGTGAGTGTGTGATGTATGATGTATGATGTGTGGCGTGTGTGTTTGTGTAACTAATGTATGTGTAGATAGTAAGGGTCTATCTTTGTGTGAGTTTATCTTTATGCTTGTGTGTATGTCTTTGTATCTATGTTTGTGTGTCTGTGTAAGTCTATGTGTTATGTGTTTGTGTGTATGTTTGTCTTTGTGTATGTATGTGTCTATGTTTGTGTGTATGTGTGCATTTATGTGTGTTTGTGTATATATATATATGTGTTTGCCTTTATGTCTATGTTTGTATCTATCTATTATGTGTCTATTTTTAATTGTGCCTTTGTGTGTGTTTATGTTTATGCGTATCTATATCCATGTTTGTGTATGTTTTTGTATGTTTGTTTCTCTATGTATGTGTCTTTGTCTATGTTTGTGTATGTGAGGTCAAATATGCAATGTGTGTGATATCTAATATACAATGTATGTGTGTGTTTGCTTTTGCATTTATGTTTGTGTTTGTATTTGTATATGTTTGTCTCTATGTTTATGTGTGTATTCAAGTAAGATATGAAGCGGGAAAGGATAGAGAAAAAATATAGAAAGACTTCTAATTCACTTTCATTCGATTCGATTCTTATATATATATGTGTCTACCTTTATGTCTATGTTTGTATCTATCTATTATGTGTCTATTTTTAATTGTGCCTTTGTGTGTGTTTATGTTTATGCGTATCTATATCCATGTTTGTGTATGTTTTTGTATGTTTGTTTCTCTATGTATGTGTCTTTGTCTATGTTTGTGTATGTGAGGTCAAATATGCAATGTGTGTGATATCTAATATACAATGTATGTGTGTGTTTGCTTTTGCATTTATGTTTGTGTTTGTGTTTGTATTTGTATATGTTTGTCTCTATGTTTATGTGTGTATTCAAGTAAGATATGAAGCGGGAAAGGATAGAGAAAAAATATAGAAAGACTTCTAATTCACTTTCATTCGATTCGATTCTTATGTTTCGTCTTCTTCCTTGAGCTTCTATTTATATATATAGCCTTTAAGTGGTGATTGTTTCTCTTCAAACCTTAAATATTGTTTGAAAATTGTTTTAAAGATGTGAAAGTAAAAAAATTTGTTCATATTTTCAGAAATATCATTATTAATAAAAATAAAAAAAACAACTTATTTTCCTTGTATTGAGTTTTCAAAACAAAAATATAAAATTAAAAAGCAAAATTCCTTGAGGTTATTTCATTTTTAATTTTTAAAAATTAAAAAATCAAAACTATTTGTAAAAACTTAAAAAAAAAACATATTGCCTAACAAATATTATTGTCAACCTCTTCCGTATTCAAGGGCCATACCATTACCATGTTCCCAGCTTTTGACCTGGAATGGAACCTTCTTCATAGGTCTGACCCGTTCACACTGACCCCAATTCCGACACCAACCCAAACAAAATTGGATACCAGAAAATCCTCATACGTCATCATCATATCGAGGTGACAAATATTTAATTAAACAGATTCTCTAAACACATGCACCATTGATCTTGGTCCAATTCCCTATTTTGATGAAAAATTATAATAAATCCTCAGCGAATAACCTGATTTAAATAATAAAAAAATCCAGATCCCGTGTAATATGAACCGTGAGTCTCACCCAGCAGAACTACTTGTACCCTAATTTTACTTGTTTCTTGTCCGAATTATAATTTCCCTTTTGTTTTTTTGTCTAATGTAAACAAAATTTTACTTATTACATGACCGAATTATATAGCCTTATTTTTGTTTTCTTGTCATTCTAAGTTGCAGCTAAAAGAAAATGGTCGTCAATTAATTTTAAAACAAAATGAACGGTGCAAAATAGTAAGGAAATATAACATATTTGTGTTAAAATTATCAAACTTAATTTTAAACTAGTTTTTATTTTACAAACTGAATTTATAAAAACATTTCTTACTTTTATCAAAATTTGGTTTCAAACAATATAAATATGTAAACATGCTTTTAAAAATAATCAAATATATTATTATGAAATTAAATTTACTCTCTAAACTAAGTTTAGATTACTCAAAAAAGAATCAGAAGATGCTATATATCTACACAGTAGAATTGGGTTGTTGTATTTGACAATTGATGATCAGGAAACAAGTATTCCATTTTTTCTCTAAGCCATATTATCACATGGTGCCATGACTCATTCGGCATCTCCCTACACTCTTAATTGGACCTTCTAGAGGGAGTAGGTATTTATTAATTTGTCTCAAATTTGACAATTTATTTTATTAGCTCTGCCGTCCTTACATTGTCTTTAGAAAGAAGAGAAATTTAAAATGAAAGAAGTTTGATTAAAGAAAAATAAAGTAAAAAAAATAAAATGTTTGAATTAAAGTTAGTTGACTGATAAAAAAGAAATAAAAAAATATTTATAACTTTATTATTGTTATTATTTATTTATATTTTATTATTATCATTAATTATATCATTACTATTTTAAAAATAAAAAGGACCTTGAGATCATAAAATGGTCGAGTATCTTGTCAATTTTCATACAAATAACCTTATTTGTGCTACTAAAATTTTATATGTGAGTCTCACTTACTTTTCTTTTCCTCTCAGCTGTATCAAAACAGAATAAAAATGCATTGAAAAAAGTTTTTTTGTGTGGACCCTATGTATTATGCACTGGAAGTAATTTTATTTGAGTTAAGCAAATTATTATAGGCCTTAAATTTGAAACAACATAATTTGAATTGATCTATGTGTTTAGTGTATACAAAATATAATAAACACGTATATTTAAAAATATTATTTGATTTTATAATAATTATTTTAAAATGGTATTTAAGATTATTTAATTAATTGACAATATATGAACAATATTTAAAACTTAGACAAACTTTTTCATCTATGTTTTCACTCAGTACGGCTGAGATGAATGTCAGAATCCTCGAGTTTTGCAAATTGATAATTATGCCTTTTTCAATCACAACTCAAAGGATATTCCAAAAAGATCTTAGCTTAGAGATCTTAGAAGAGAGGTTATCAGACTTTTGTAACTATTAAATGTAGGTGTGTTATGTAATCAAGTATTCAGGTGCAAAACTTGCCCCTTGATAGTCCAATTAATACAACAATCAGAAAAAATTAAAAGAATTTAATTAGTATGAAAAGTAAAAGAGTTTCCTTGAATAATAACTTCTCATTTATATAAGTTTTAACATAATAATAAATATAAATAAATTTATGATAAATGAAAAGTTGATTAAATTTTAAATAAAACTTTTTGTTTTACATAGACTAGAATACTAATAAACTTAAATTAAAAAGAATAAAAGACATAATTATAAACATTAAATGCTACGGACATAGGGAATGATACAATAATGAGAGAAACCTAATCTTAATCTTAATAAATTTTAATAGTTAAAATTAATTATTTATTATAATCAATAAATTTTAATAAAATGAATGGTATGAAGTCAGATAAAGTTTCTTATACTTATAATTCTTGAAATAAGTAGATTCTTGTGAAATAAAAAAGTTGGATTCACACCTCATGACAATGTTATTCTTGAAATTTGAAAAAAAAAATATTATTAAGAATTTTAAAAAAGGTAAATAACCTATTTGAAAAGAAACCAAATTATCTAACAAAAATAAATGATTTAACAAAATCCAAATTATCTAACATAAAAGACAAAGAAAATTATTCAACGTAAACTAAATTATCAAACTTAAATCAAATTGTCCAAAATAAACTAAATTGTACAAAATAAAATAAATGATCGTTCAAAATATGAAATTAAAGTAGTTCAAAAAAATATGAAATTAAAGAAGTCTAGTATTTTATAAAGTAGTCCAAAAAAATAGTATAACATAAATTAAATTGTCCAAGTTTTCATCATCATGACCAAATAGTTCTTGAGTTTAATTGACATTCAATCATGACTTTTTCATTTATATGACTTTTAAAATAGTAACGAGTAAAGTCAACAAATTTATCATGAATGAAGGGTTATAATTGAATGTCAGTGTAAAAATTTTTACACCGAGTATTGACAGTGTATACCAATTAATCTCATAGTTTTATAAATTCCTTAGTTTTAAAATTTTAAAATAGGGTTTAACTGGAATACGCTGTCAATCTAAAATATTTTTACATTTACATTTAATTATAAATTTTTATTTATGTGACTTTTAAAGTAGTAATAAATAAAGTCGACAAATTTACCATAAATGAAGGGTTATGATTGAATATGAGTGTAAAAATCTTTACACTACTAATTAAACTCTTTAAAATATATAGTTACTAATCATAATTAATAATGAAATAAAATTTATAAATTAATAAAATATATTCTGTTTGGTTCGATTTACATATTAATAGATTTACAAAGTGTACATTGATAATGAAAATTAATTAAGATCATATTTTATCGATTCATATGGTTAGATTTATCCAGTTAACTTGGTGAAGGAATCAAAGAAAAAAAAATTCTATTCGCTTCTTTGAGATATGATTTTCTTTAAATCAAATGGAATAAATTTTTAAAATATAAAAATATTAACATGGATAAAATAGATGTTAAGGCACACAATATTAACATTAACATGAATAAATCTTTGAGATGTGTAGTGTGGAGCTATAAGAAATTAAAAAAAAATTATTTAATGAAAGACTAAATGTTTGTTTAGTACATCAACCCAATTCGTTTAACTTGTTTGAGAATGGTTTGATTTGAAGTTGGATATTACAAAAAATATTTAATCTAATGAGTTCTAATTTGATTGTTATGAATTATAAATTTCACCAAACTTAACCGAGGTGACATGTAAAGTCTTCCATGCATGTCACATATACGAGTCAATTTTTTAAATAGATTGGGTATACAATTAGTCCAATTTGAACTGGTCAAAACCAATCAGTTTAAGACAAAACTGGTGATTCGGGTTAGGTTGACTTAGGCTGATTGAGATTGGTTTTCTTTCTTAAAAAAATTAAATGATGTTATTTTTTTTTCTTTTTATTTTTTATGCAACTTGCAAATGTAGAAAGTGAGAATTGCAATGTTATGTTTATATATATATATATATATATATATATATATATATATATATATATATATATATATATATATATATATATGTAAACAAGTTAAATTGGGATTAGTCCGACCACTAACTCATCAACTCTTTGTCTTAACCAGGTTAGTGACTAGACCAGGTTTCACAACACTAGTTTCTCATGCTCGGAAATTGAGATTGGTCTACTTTTTTTTTTATGGAATAAGGCAAAATTTCATTAATAATTCCTTGTCATAAGAGATGACAAAGTAATACAACATATTATAGAGACAAATGAATATATCATAAAAGACAATTCCCACAAAATAGATAATCTCCACTTTCCCCTAATAGATAAAATTATCAAGCATTACATTCCCCCACAAAATTATATTTTGTACTCACTTCACCCACCAAGTCCGCCCCACATCACCCTAGAGCTTGATTCGCTTCATGCACATCATCGGCAGAGAAGACCATTTAGCATAAGAGACTGCTGAGACTTTACAGTAGCCATTAATTCACAACAAGACTTCTGCATGGCTAGTTGCCAAATTTTCTCAGTACAAAATGGTACTCCTTTAAAAACATTATTTCTAGCAAGTCATATCTCCCACACCACAGAATGCCAAATGATATTAAGGACCTAGGAAAACTCCTTTCCCTTTGAGAAGTGTAAACCCAAGAAAGACCAGAAGTTACTTTCACAATCAATAGGCATAACAGTAATAGACCCTAACCATCTACAACATTGCATCCAGAGATTTGTCTACTTGATTCCATAAAACCTTTATTTTTTTTTATTTTTCTTTTTTGTTGGGCGCTATTTTGAGATTAGGCTACTTGAGTTCTAAATTTTAACTCAAGCAAGTGGCTCATGAACTATGCATGATTAATAAATCCTTCAACTACTGAAAGAGAAAGTAAAGAAAGATGGTAAAAAAAATTACAGTTGTACTCCTTTTAAATTATATATGTATTTCTACTTTAAGAATTTATAGGAGTATTAATGTTAGAGTAAAATTAATTATTTTTAAATATTTGAAAGGGTTTAATGTAATATTTTTAAATATATAGGAGTACAAGTACAACTATAATGATACATAAAAATAAGATGTTTTATGTAATTTTAAAAAAATGCATATATAATTTTACTAAACTTAAGATGGTGCATTTGTAATTTGTTCTAAAAAATGCACCGTCCTTTATAATAAAATGGAGAATGAATAACTTTTATAATAGTATTGATATTCTATTTACCGGTGCTAATTAGATTTTTAAAAAATAATAATTATGATTATGCACATTTTAATTAATTAAAATAAATATTTCAAATTTGAGTTAAAATAAATAAATTAATGAATTTTAATTGATTATCTACATTGTAACAATTGATTATTAATAAGTTTGCTAGAGTATTATTTAACAATTGGCTATTATTTTGAAATATCTAATAATTTTAATTATGTTGTTATTTTAGAGTTAAACTAATATTAGTAACATTTTTTTAATTGTAGTTATCCTACAATCTTGTCGAATGCTTATGTGATTACTGTAGACGACTTTTTGTAAGTATTTAACAACGCGCAATTGTATTATTATGTATACTTAAAACTCAAACTCAATATTATTGGATCAATCTCATACTAATTAATTCACCAACATGATGGTAATTAATATTAATAACTAACACAAATAGGAAATAGATTAATATTTACTAGAATGTATTGATTAAGAAGTAAAGATTGTTCCACTCAAGTCTTGAGTATGTAACAACAATAAATATATCTAAAGGAAGAGTTTGCCGTGATTGATATGCAAAACTCCAACATTGTATCAAATGGAGCATACCTCTGATCAAACTAAAAAACATGTTAATATTTTAATTATTTCGTAATTTAATTGATTAATTAAATTCTAATCAATTATGCAATTTTATTTTAATTAATTACATTGTAATTTAAATCTCACTTATTATGTTTGTTAAAAAAAATTATAACTAATTAACACAAATAATTAAAAATTTAATTGAAATTATATATTTTATAACTTAGAATAAAAAATATTCCCTTTATCCCAAAATAATATAATATTTAAAGAAAAAAAAATTTGCCCGAAATTAAATGTCTTATCTGACTTTTCAATTTAATATTAAATACCTTTTCCACTTTTATCCATATTAATCTCACACTTTAATTTTCCAATATAACATTAATGTAAAAATCAGTTTGTAATAATACTATGAGTTTAATTGGTATACATTGTTTACAGTTAAATCACAATATTTCGTTTATGGTAAATTTGTTGATTTTACTCATTAGTACTGTCAGATAAATGAAAATTTATGATTGACTGTAAAAGTCTTTTACATATACTAATTAAACTCTGATACTATTATCTTTGATCCGGCTATTATCTTATCTCGGTACATGAAAAACAATAATTTATGTACAAAAATCAAGAAAAATAATAATTTTTATGAATTGAATAGTTCTTTTCTAATTATACTTAAGTCAGTTTTTATTTCCCATTGGAAGTCACTAACGATAATTTATTTCTCTTTGTAATAAAGTGTTTATTTTTCTCTGTGAAGCATCTGAAACATTGTTTTTCTTCGTTAAATGAAAATATTTTTTATTGATTAATGAGAAGTTAGATGAAGGAATGGATAACTAAAAGTTTTTATTGGTAAATGTAAGTTGCAGTCTACTCATAGTATGTATTTTGATTTTGAAATATTTAATTCGCTTTGAACTTTTCAAATACTTGTTATGTTATCTTGTTTTAAGTAAAAGTAAGAATATAATTGGTAAAATAATAATTAAAGTAGTCTTGAAATTTACAAATAATAGATAAATAGAAACAAAAATTTTCTAGAAACTTAAAAAGAAATCAGGTTGGCCAATTGCAATTTCTCAACATTAGAAGCATGAAAATTTTGTAAATACTCCCTTGGTCTTTTTTTTTATAATTAAGGTTATTGTATATTGAGAAAACATTGACACCGTTGCGTATCTGTATTCATATTTTTATTTTGATATGTATCATTATTTTAGAGTTTTAATTATATTTTTTAATAACATGATAGAATATAAATAATTCATCATGTCATTTTGTGTATAATAATTTTAATTTAATATGTTTTTTTGTTTATATTAACATGATAGAAACATGTTAGATCATCAATGAATATGTAAGATTTGCAATGAATTAGAGAATATGGAGAGATAAAAGAGTTTGAATAAAATAAAACATATTGTCGCTCATGTGTATTCAAATTTCTACTAAAAATATTTATGATCAAATGTATACATATATTAATGATGCTTAAGGAATGTTGACTTGTGATAAGGTAAAACTTGTAAATATGTGCATTTATTAATGTGAGAAAAGTTTAAAATAATAAAATAGTCATAAAATGTGGACATCAATATGTCCTATTCTCATTATACATTATAATATATATATATATATATATATATATATATATATATATATTCTAGATTATTGATAGTAGAACAATTATAGATGTTAAATATAAATGTTTTAAAGTACTTTTTTTCTTAAGATTGATTTAATGACAAAGTTTACGTTTAGAAAGTAGAGATCGTGGGTTCGAATCTCTTATTTGACAAAGTACTTTATTTTTTAGTTTTCAAACTGGCATAAGAGTAGAATAAATATTTTGAAAAGTGAACATAAAAAAGGAAATTATCTTTATTAATAGTATGGATAATATATATATATTATAGCTTATTGATAGTAGAACATTTATAAATGTTGGATATGAATGTTTTAAAATATTTTTTTTTCCCAAAAGATTATAACGTTGATCTACCGACAAGGTTTATATTCGGAGAGTAGAAGTTGTGGTTCAAATCTTTCTATTAACAAAGTAGCTTAATTTTTAATTTTCATATAGGTATAGGGTAGAATAGGTATTTTAAAATTTAGACATAAAAAGGGGAATTTTATTTGTTAATAATATAGATAAATTAAAAAATATTTAATGAAACTAAAATATTGTTATATTTTGAATAAAATATCTTTATTTAATATTTTAACTCTTGATGTATGTATCATTAATAGTTAACATTAAATAAGGGTACATTTGAGAGACACGTTAATTAAAATTTAAAATTCTAAATCATTAATAATTTTTTATACAAAAATAGAAGGCTAAAATATCAAAAGAAATAGGATGAAGAGAATATAACATTCACCAAATACAAAAAGTAAATTATTTCTTTTTTAGATAGAAAATTTCACAATAACTTATTTCTTGTTTTAGTATTTCAATTTTCAACAAACATAAAAATTATTTTAATATTAAAAATATTTAATATTACAAATATTTAATAATTCAAAATATAAGTCAATTATATTTTTATCAAGACTTTTTTTTTTTATGTCCTCTAAGGTTTTTCAAGTAATGTTTGTCAACAATTTTTTAACTAAGGTTAAAGTTAGTTCTTACATCAATTAGGTTTATCCTTTTACCAGTTGGGTTTACTTTTTAACCAATGTTAGCCAGAAAAACCCCTAAATTGGATATAGATCCCTATCCTAATTGAGGTTGTCTAGAAACTTTCTTAGTTGATATTAGTAACAAAATGCCAACAAAATATAACTTTGTCCACATCACCTTGTTAACAATATAATCCTGCTATAATTACTTAAAAATTAATCTAATCAACATAAGTTGAAAAAACCAAGTTAAAGCCAACCAAAAAATAATCTCAATCAACATTAGAAAAAAAATAATTTAATTGACATTAATTGATCTAAAAAAAAAGTAGGCATAAAAAAATTCAAGTTTTTTTCTTTTTCTTATTATGCCAAATGGTTTTACGAGTGATTAAAATTTCAAATTATTACTTTTCAATTTCAATTTTTAGCTTTTATTAAGAATCATATATAATTATAATTTAAAATCATAAATCAACACAATTTAACATATCAAAATAAAATATAAAATATTTTCCTTTTATATCTCCTGAACTAGTTTGGTTCCAAAGTTGAGTAATTTTATTTAGGACAATTTAGCTAAAGAACTAAAAATAATTTCTTTATTAAAATAATATGAATATGCAATTAAAAATTGCCAAAGAATGTAATTTCATAGATTTATATATAAAAAGGATAGTTTTGTAGCTCATACCTTCAATTTTTCTTTCGTTTTTATATTATTTGTGTAAAAAACTCAAACGAAGGCACCAATATCAATCAATGACCTTAGTTTCGTCATTACTTTTTTTTTGTCACGATTAACCATCCTAACCTACCTTTGCCATTATTTTATTTATTTGATTTGATTGTAGCGCATGTCTTTATATTTTAATCTAAATCTTACGATATCTTTTAGGACACTATTATAATTATTTATTTATTTTTATTAGGCCAATAGTTTTATATTATATTTTTATACAAAATTGTAGAAACGTAATTTCTTTTTAATTAAATTAAAGTAGTTGAATAAGGTACTAGTAACATTTAATTAAATTAATTATATACTAATATATAAAAATATAATACTATGACACTGTTTTAAAATGTACTATCACACTGTTTTAAACTAGTGGAATAAGGTACTATCATACTTAATATATATTTAATTCAATTCAATTCAATTAATAAGGTACCATTAACTTAATTAGTTTGGTATCTATTATATTTTTAATGAAATTATTTTTATATAAAAAAACTTAAATAAAAATATTTAATTAAAATATGTTTATTTATTTATATATTATTTTTTTAATATTTTTAAAAATTTATATTTAAATAATTCAAATTAGTTAACATAATTAAAACCTTTCACCAACATATTAGAATTACAGGTGCGGAAATAAAGTTGTATATAAAAAAGGAAATGACTGAAAATCACAAATTTTCTCAATGTCTTTCTTAAACTGAGGAAAGATAAGTTTGGTTAGAAACACTTCCAAGAAAATGTAAAATAAAAATTCAATTTTTTTAAAAAACGCAAGAGTTTGTTTTAAGCTAATTTTAGTTAAAATGTAAATTTTTTATATATAATTTAAAAAAAAAAGAGATTTTATAATTTTTTATAAGTCAAACTAACACTATTTATATGAAAAAATAATAAAACATAGAGCAAAAAAATTTCCGTTGTAAGAATCCATACAAGAAGATTTTTTAAAAAATCATCTATAAAAAGTGTTACATAATTTAAAAAAAATTATGAAAAAGGTTGTTTTGATTTTCTTTTTTTCTCAAGGACTCAAGTAGGTGATTTGAGATCACCAAAACATATCCTTAATTTTTTACAGCCCATTGATCTCTTGAGATTATATATCTGTCTTTCTAAATTTACGGTAATATCTTTTACATAGATATATTGTGTAATATAAATCTATTTAGATAGCAACAGAATCTCTGAGTTGACCAATTAGGATGTGGGCACAAGTTAACAAGAACAAAGTACAAAGGGTTGGGGGGAGAGGTGATTGCTTGGTCAGATAAAACTGGAATTAAATAGAGTTTGAAAAAAAATTGAATTCCAATGAGAGATGATGGAGGGTGGATGGTGGTAAGGAGAAGAAAGGACGTTAGACGGGAGAGTGGCAAGGGAGGAAGGCAATCATCTCTAGTCGTAGGGACAGGAATGGGCAAATAACAACAGTTTTTTTCACTCACTTTCCTGAGGAGTATACGACAAAGGAAATGTGGGAGATTTTTGGAAAATATGCTAGGATACAGATGTCGTCATACCAAACAAAAGAAACAAGGGCAGAGGTTCGGTTTTGCTAGATTTAGTGAGGTACACAATGTGAAAATGTTGGTGGTGAGATTGGATAATATTTTTATCAGAAAAGAGAAGCTGTGGGTTAATATCCCACGTTATGAACAGCGGGATGAGCAGAGTAATAGGAGGAAACACAGGTGGAATAAGCAACAAGTAAAGGATGATCACCGTATGGACAATAGGAGGAAGGTACAACAAATAGCAAAAAATGAAAGCATAAGGAAATCTTATGCATCAGTAGTACGTAATCCTGGGGGACTCAAGATTTTGAACGATAGACAGGAGGTAGGAGAGACTGAAGTAGTAGAAGTGCAGATGGTGTTCAAAGCTTCGGAGGAGGAGCTCATCCAACTCCAACGGGTATATGTGGGCGAAGTTCAAAGTAAAGGGAGTGCTTTTAGGACTCAACTCTTCCTAATGGCTAATGGAATATACAGGGTTCGAGCAACTCCAATGAGGGCAAACAAGGTACTGTTTGAACCGGAACATGGAGAGACATTCCAGGAAATTGTAAAAGGAAAACAAGAGTGGTTAGAACAATGGTTTGTCGGGATAAAAAAGTGGGAGCCTGGAGCTGCGGATACAGAAAGGACGGTCAAGGTGAACTGCTACGGTATTCCTCTACATGTTTGGGTGGAAAACTTCTTCCGTAATATAGTCGCACCGTTCGGGGAGTTGTTGTATGTGGAGACAGCTACATTAAGAAAGGAGAGGTATGATGTCGCACAGATGGTGATATCTAGGAAGGATATGAAACTGCTAAACGCGGTAATTCGAGTGAAGATAGATGACCGGACATTCCACATCCGAATGGTGGAGGTGGAAGACGTGAATGAACCAAAGCTAGGTCAAGATAACAAAACTAGTTATGGTTCTGAAATGAGTTCTTGTCAGGGGGAGGAAGATTTTGACGAATCGGTGGAGGCGGAGAAAAGGTTGGCTGAGTTGAAAGAGGAGATGTTTGGGAAAGGAAACTGGAAGGTGAACGGAGAGGCTGACGGAAGAAGTGATAACCTTGGAGATCGAGTACTCCGGCAAGGTGGTGAAACGGTGGTGAACAAAACAGAAGGGCATAACTCCGGGCTGAGGGAATCAGAGGTACGAATGCTGGAGATAGGTATAGGAGAAGGCTACAGAAGAAGGCTATTGTGCAGAAGTGTCAGGAGGGGCACGTAGGGGAAAAGGAACAAAACGAGCAAATGTCAAACATGGAGGCGGAGGTTCAGTTTTTGCGACTAGGGACACTGCAGGAAGACGAAAGGAAGCAGGTAGTAGATGGGAAAGGAAATGGTAACGACAGGTATTCAAAGGAGGAAGGAGGAAAGCCGAATTTCATGGAGCGCGGCAGAGAAAGCGAAGAGGGGCAGGTGGGGAAAAATGAAACCGGTGAGGCTCAAGGTTGAAAGGCGAAAAGATGGATGGAGTGGTTGACGGATGGGATATCACTTCGCGAATAAATTTAAGCGATCAACATCAGTATCAACGGCCAAAAGGGCCCGATTGGCACCCAATTAATTCGAGCCAGATCTATGCGTTACGGGCCCAGCCACAAGTCACGAACGACAGAATAGTAGAATGGGCCCAATATGTAGGAGTGGATTGGGATGAACGGTTGAACTCGATGGGCTCATTTACGGGCTCAATTGTAAGTAAATATGGGAGTTACAATGGGAATTTCCGGAAAGCGGAAAGAAGGGCGAATAGAGAATATGAAAACAAGGAATCCATTGCCACACAACCATACGATTACAAGAAATGGGTATTGGTTGGAGGAGAAGAGGTGTTTGGAGGAGAAAACAGGCAAAGAAGGAAGGTAGCTATATGGAAGCAAATAAGAAGAAATAGAGTTGATGGGAGTGAATTAATAAGTCAAAGGCAACAGGAAGATTCAAAAGAAGACGAGAAGGGGAAGGAAAAGAGGTGGATGAAATGGGTACAATATGGAAGGCAATGAAGGAAATCAGAATCTCTGGTAGCAAACTGGATGAGGAGTATATACAGGAACTACGAGAGATGGAAATGAGGGATAAGGTGGAGAAAGAAAAAAGGGATAGGAGGATAGCCCAGAATAGTTAAATGAAGATTTTTTCATTAAATGTGAGGGGGTTCCGGGATTGGGCCAAGCAAAGAAGAATCAGGAGAATTTTGAATAAGAATGACATTGATATTTGTTTATTACAGGAAACAAAATGCGGGATGGTGAATGACTGGGAAATTAAGGAGGTATGGGGGCTGTCGGAGTGTGAGTGGAGAATACTTCCATCAACAGGGCTTAGTGGAGGGTGTCTGACAATTTGGAAGAAAAATATGTTAGACGTGGCTTGGTATATACAGGGGAAGGGCTTCCTCGGAATTGGATTCAGAGGAAAGCGTCCAAATGAGTTTAATTGTGTGGTAAATGTGTATGCCCCATGTTCGTTAGAAGGGAAAAGGAAGGTGTGGGATGATCTGATGATGACAAAGCGTGGATTCCCAGAGATCAATTGGGTAATCGGGGGAGATTTTAATGTTGTGGTGGATAGGCATGAGTTTAGAGGGAGGTCAAATTATCACTCTCGAACTGAGATGTTCGAATTTAAATTCTTTATCCAAAGAATGGGACTTCTGGATATTCCGGTCATTAGGAAAAGAGTGACGTGGATAGCTCCGAACGGAGAATCATCTAGCAGGTTGGATCGATTTCTGTTTTCTCCGGATATGATGGAGGAGTGGGGAGTCATAGCTCAAAGGGTGGGCACAAGAGAGTTATCAGATCATAGTTGGATTTTAACTGAAGATAATAAACAGAACTGGGGCCCCAAACCATTTAAGTTTTTTTATCATTGGATGCAGGAGCCAGATTTTGTGGAATTGGTGAGAGAACTTTGGACCTCAGAACAGGTTCAAGGGTGGAACATGTACCAGTTGGCAAGCAAACTAAAAGGCTTGAAGATGAAGATTAAAAAGTGGAAAGAAGAAATCTGGGGAAAGGATGAGGAATTCTTGGCAGAGAAGGTGGTAGAATTGGAGAGGGTGGATCAACAGTTAGGTGAAGGGGTTCGAGGAAGTAGTAAGTGTAGACAGGACGTTTTGTCAGAGTAGTGGGGGAAGGCAAGGAGGATGGAATAGTCCATGTTACAAAAATCTAGGGTTAAATGGGCTTTAAATGGTGATAACAATACCAAGTATTTTCACAAATGCTACAAAGAGAGATGTTATGCAAATTCCATACTGGCAATTAAATCAGAAGCGGGATGGCTAGAGGAAGCTCAACAAATTCGCGGTCATGTGCTTGATCACTTCTCAAAGTTCTTTATTGAGAAAGAAGAAGGTAAACTGAATATGGACGGGATACACTTTAATCAACTAAGTGACCAACAGAGGGAAATGCTGGAGGAGCCTTTTGAAGCAGGTGAGATAAAAGAGGCAGTTTGGGCATGTGAGGGGGGAAAAGTCCAGGTCCCAATGGATTTGGCTTCAATTTTTATAAATCATGTTGGGAAATCGTAGGGGAGGATGTGCTGAAGGCGGTACAAGAATTCCATCAATCAGGTATACTACCGAGAGGGGTGACATCATCCTTTCTTACCTTGATCCCGAAGGTGGAAAAGACAGACAAGTTAGCATAGTATAGACCAATCTCGTTAATTTCAAGCATTCAAAAGATTATCTCTAAATTGTTGTCATTAAGAATGAAGAGAGTCATGGGGGATTTAATTTTTAAGTGTCAGTCAGCATTTTGGCCGGGAAGATCCATTCTGGATGGGTTGTCGTAGCAAACGAGATAGTTGATTGGGCAAAACGGAAAGGGAAATTCTATTTTCTGCTTAAGGTGGATTTTCAAAAGGCTTACATTCGGTCAATTGGATTTTTTTGGATTATATGTTGATCAGGATGGGGTTTAGGAGTAGATGGAGAAAATGGATGAACAACATTGTAAGGAACAACCATGTGTCAATTCTGGTAAATGGGAGCCCAACGGCTGAATTTAGACCAGGGCGGGGACTGAAGCAAGGAGACCCACTTTCACCTTTTTTGTTTCTAGTGGTAGCTGAAGCTCTATCTGGACTATTTAGGTCAGCAGTTGTTAAAGGGGTATTCAAAGAACTCTCTATTTGTGACGAGGCAAAGTTTTCAATATTGAAATATGCTGATGATGTTATTATGATGGGGGAAGCAGATATGCAATCAGTATGGTACTTGAAGGTAATCCTTCGTGGTTTCGAGCTGACTTCAGGGTTAAAGGTGAATTATAGCAAAAGTAAATTTTTTGGTTTAAATGTGGATGATACATTTAGGTGTGCTGTGAATAGTCTCTTGAATTGTGAGGTATCTTCACCGCCTTTTAAATTCTTGGGGATACCGGTGGTGGTTAACCCAAGAAAGGTATAAGTGTGGACGCCTATTATTGAACAATTTCAAAGGAAACTGTCAGGGTGGAAGGCAAAACACTTGTCGTTTGCAGGAAGGTTAGTCCTCATCAATTCAGTATTGTCAAGTCTTCCATTGTATTTCTTCTCTTTCTACAAGGCGCCTAAGAAAGTATTGGAAGTTATGACGGGATTACAGCGCTCCTTCCTGTGGGGGGGAAAAGACCAAGAGACCAAGATTGCATGGGTTAGCTGAGAAAATGTGTGTCATCCTAAGGAAGAAGGGGGCTTAGGGGTAAAGTGCTTATGGAAATTTAATTTGAGTCTGCTAGCAAAGTGGAGGTGGCGGATATTAACAGAGGATAATGCAATATGGGGGCAGCTGCTGGAAGTTAGTTACGGTAAGTCACACAAATTCAATAATAGACCTGCTAATTTCTCTCGAGCTTCTCAGTGGTGGAGGGATTTATGGGCTATTAACGGACCGAAAGCAGTGATACCATAGTGGTTTGAGACCAATGTTAATAAAAGAGTAGGGAATGAGATGGACACTTTCTTCTGGGAACATAACTGGTTAGGATCTAGAGCTATAAGCATAAAATTTCTCAGGTTGTATGGGATATCGGAAGATAAGCTCATCACTATTAACGATAAAAGGGACGCTTAACTATCATCATGGGGGTGGAAATGGGTGTGGCAGAGGGAGCTATTTGTTTGGGAAGAAGACCAACTACGTCACTTACAAAGTTTGCTGCAGTCAGTCGTCTTTTCGGATCAGGTGCCGGATGTTTGGAGATGGAGGTCAGGTACAGACAGAGGGTTTTCGGTGGCGGATGCATATAAGGTTTTGCATACGCAACAGACTTTGGTAACATTAATTGAAGTTGAGCCAAAAGAATTGAGACGAATGTGGAAGGATAAATTACCATCTAAGGTAATTGCTTT
Organism: Psophocarpus tetragonolobus; assembly: GCA_037954015.1. Taxonomy (NCBI): domain Eukaryota; kingdom Viridiplantae; phylum Streptophyta; class Magnoliopsida; order Fabales; family Fabaceae; genus Psophocarpus; species Psophocarpus tetragonolobus. The sequence continues at coordinate 13,508,032 of CM075694.1, forward strand.
GTTGTGGAGGTTATTGTTAAATAGATTACCAATCATGGATAATCTATTGAAGAGAGGAATTTACATTCCAATAGCGGATGCTCAGTGTGTGTTTTGCAGGAATGATATGGAAAGTAGAAATCACCTTTTTTTAACGTGCATCCAGCTCAATCAGTGTGGAATAAAATGATCAGCTGGCTGGGGATCCAAGGACCAATTCCGGGGAACATGACACAACTTTTCCTTTCATCGTCCGCATGGGTCGTAGGAAAGCGAAAGAAGAGGTGTAGGTATGTCTTCTGGCTTGCTGGGTGGGGGGTATCTTGATAGCTAGAAACCAGATTGTTTTTTACAGGATAACAACAGACTCTGTTGATATTATGATGTCTATAAAAGTAATATCGTGGAATTGGTTAGTGTATTCTTTCGGATTTAATAGGGGATGTGTGTTCTTGGATTGATATGTTAATCCTAGAATGTGTATGTTAAATATGAGATAGGACCTCAATGAATTGATATGCACTATTAGAATGAGGAGTAGTGTGTACCCTATCTTGGGTACTGTAGAAACATTTTCTTTCTTTTTCTTTGAATAAATTCTTTGCTCTTAAAAAAAAAAGATAGCAAAGATTGTCTATAATATATACTATATGTTTTCACAATTAAGGGAAGTTGTCATAAAAGTGTTTTTTTAGATAATAATAAAAGTTTAAAAAGCATGAGAGTCGTGTCGTGTATAATTTTATGAAAATGAGAATCAATATAATGTCTAGCATATGTTGTAATTAAAAAAAATATTTTTAATTTATAAATTATATTGTAATTAAAATTTATAATAAAATATTTTAATTATACTTCAATTATATTTTAAATTTAAAATAAATAATTTAAATTATATATTATTATTTTGTAAATTGACATGGATACACCCTTAACATAAATTAAAGTAAAGGATATTATTAGTTTGAAATTAATATGACAGATGTTTTTTTTAATTAATTACCAAAATAGTATGTGAAAACATTAAAGTGTATCATTAATTGACATAAGAATGTTTAAGTTTAATTAATAATATTGAATTCAAATTTTAAATATGTAAGTATGTTAAATATATTAAAGGGAAAAAATAATATTATTTCCATTATACAAGACACCAGTAACATGTTGAAGAGAATTCCTATAAAACATCATTCAATATAGTGTTTTAGGCTGGTTAGAAAAGTGTGTTGTTAATATTTTTACTTAAAATTATTTAGGATCGTTAAAAAATTAAAAATATTAATTTATATGTAAATATAATATAAATCATAGTTAAACATAATTTTTTTTATTGTAATAAAAAGTTATTTTTGTTTTGCTGAATTTTTCCTTCATATTATTTCTTCCATTTTTTAACCGTTGAATTTTTAGAATATTTTATATTGTTATTTATATGTGATTTTGAAAGTTACAATAATATTATTTTTAAAAATGCATTACTCACATGATTTTTTAACCGGAAAATATTCCAAAAATAGATATTAACTTTGTCTATTCAGTTAAACTCTTTTAAAAAAAATTAAATTACTTTCTGAAATATTTGAATTTAATTTTAAATAAGGAAGACCACAGAAACAAAGCACGTGGTGTTCTTTTAATTTGCTTTAAATGGTATTAAATTGAACGCGACTGGGTTTCTTTTCTATGAAAAAAATAATAAAAGAAGTGAAAGGGAAAGCAAAAGTTGATATGATACTACTCTCTCTCTCCTCACGGCATTCTTGAGTTTGGGCCAATAGTCACACGACCTTCATAAGTGACACTCGGGTGAGCCAAAACGTAAGAGACAGAATGCCAGAGTGTGCGTTATTCTGAATCCATCTCATTCTCCACTGAACTCTAACGCTAACGCAAACGCAAACGCAAAAGCACACAGGTCCACCTCCAAATCTCTTCTCAATATACAAACATTTCAGCTACTCCAACTACTCACATTCTCTCTCCAGGTTTCACTTTCATTTATTCGTTTTATTGCCTGCACCGCACTTTTTCTGATACCTCTGTATCCGCTTCAGGACTATTAATTCTATTTATTCATCATTCATTTTTTTTCACGCCTCAATTTGCATCCTCAGATTTGAGACCTACATATGTGCTTCAGTTCAATTTTATTTTATTCGTTTTTCGTGTCTTAAAGTCAAAGCTGCCGAGCCAAGCGTGAAACTGCTTTGCGTTTCGCTAATTCCCCATGTGAAAGGTCAAAATAAGGTGTGGCCTAAGCTGTTGAATGTTGATCCCGCTTTTTGCGTTTAGTTGTGTCTATGCTTTGGTCTGAGATGACAAAAAATTGTTCTTCGTGTTCGTAGGTGTCTGTTTTTCAATTTTGTCTTTGTTTGAATAGATCACTCGTTAGCTTATGTTTTATGTTGTCAGTTTCGGTATTCCATCAACGAGGGGCTCTACTAAGGTGCTACTTGCATTTTTAATACACTTTGAGACAATTTTGTATTGGTGTTTCTGTATGTTCGCTTGTTTTGGTTTGATTTTGATTGAATACGGTAGAGGTGGAATTATTCTGTCACTTTCATCTTTAGGAGGATATAGTTGATTCTAAATTCAGATTATTTTCTTCTTGTGTTTCAATTTTTATGATTTTGTAATGTCTTGGGTGTTTGGTTTGAAGAGGAAAAGTAATCTTGAAGATTTGTGCTGCAGGTTGGGATTTAGAGCATTTTGGTGGTGACCATGTTCCTTCTTAGGAAGCAAACCCAGCATCACCAGGGGAATGATTCCTCGTATCAGGATACGAAGGTGAGCTCTTTTGTTTGACACCTTTTGTTAACTAAGAAGTTCCATATCAGATCTTGAAATAAACCCAAAGAGGAGTACTAAAATCAAATTCTCTGGTAGACTCCTTCCTGCACATACTCTTTTATGGGTTAAAATTTATTGAAAATTATAAAATCATCATAAGTAGGGGTAACTAAATAAGAAGTGGGTCCCACACAATTTTTGTGATTTTCAACTTTTGACCAATAGTAGAGTGTGTCCTACAGAGTATATTAGATTGTATTACTAGCATTTCTCAAATCCTAAATAAAAAGGGATTTTGAGTGCATTACACCTTCTCTGCATGGCAGCATCCTGTAAGGATGATGAGAAAAATTTTATGCTTGTCTATAAGAAAATGCATTTATGGAATGGTAGCTTTTATGAGGACCATATGTAACACATCTGTGAACAGGTGGTTCAACTCAGGGCTGCTCTTGGGCCCCTATCTGGGCGTAGTCTAAAGTATTGCTCAGATGCATGTCTAAGGAGATATTTAGAAGCAAGGAACTGGAATGTTGATAAAGCCAAGAAGATGCTGGAGGAATCACTCAAGTGGAGGACAACTTATAAGCCAGAAGAAATCCGTTGGGTTAGTTTGATTTAACTGCCTTGATCCCTACATGCTCAATTGGTGATGCCAAAAATTAAATTGGTAATAAACATGTCATACTTGTAACACAGATCCATGTGGTGAAAAAATTGACAAATAGATGATGAGTCAACATATCAGTACACGATTTTGATGTTTTTTGCTCTAACTTGATTTGAGCTGACATGATGATCTGTGTTGTTTTGCTCTTTCTTGTGGCAGTTGCATATTTATTAGATTATAAATCAATACTTTAGTATTAGAGTACTCAATATAAGGTCCACAATACTTACAACTAAATTTTAAGGTGTTGAGATTACGTTGCAGAGCATTTCTTTTGAAATCAATTAAGATCATACATCAGCATCAGAATACATATAGTTCCAAAATTATGATAGGATACCTTCAACATATTTTTAATATCTACATAGCCTGCAAGGACTAAATGAAACCATCCTCAAATGATAGTTATGGATAAATGTATATTGCCCTTTCATGTCTTACAAGCCTGTATTTACAATTGAATGGCTTTCCTAAATCCAGGCTGAAGTAACACATGAGGGTGAGACAGGCAAAGTCTCCAGAGCTAACTTTCATGATCGACTTGGGAGGACTGTGCTTATTATGAGGCCAGGGATGCAGGTTTGAACTACAATGTACTTTCAATAAGTCTTCTCTGTGCATGTCTGGTTAACTTAATCTATCTAATCTGTTTCCTTTTGTTAGAACACAACATCAGCTGAAGATAATATCCGGCATTTAGTCTATCTGCTGGAAAATGCTATCCTAAATCTTTCTGAAGGTCAAGAACAAATGTCTTGGTTGATAGACTTCTCAGGATTATCACTTGGTAACGGTTTGTCTGTCAAAACAGCTCGTGATATTATTCACATTTTACAAAACCACTATCCGGAAAGGCTTGCTATTGCCTTTCTGTACAATCCACCAAGAATATTTCAGGCTTTCTGGAAGGTTTGTTCTCCTTCCCTGCAAGTTTTATTTGTTCTGCTTTTGCATGGCTTTAATTATATTTTCTAATACGAAGTTTGCATTGCACGGTACCAGTTTCCATCATTTATATTTTAAAGATCAAGCAATATTTGGCTAATCCTTGCTTGTGTAAATGTTATTATGTTCTGTATCACTTTTAACTTTTAGAACATCTGATAATCTTTATATAATTGAATATTTATATCATATCAAGTCCGTCAGTTGGGGGAAATTTTGTCAGCTTTCAGTTTCAGCATAATAAACTCGATTAGAATTTTACACTCTAATTATTGGTGAAAATCAGTCGTGTAGGTAGTGTTGGTCTTTGACTTGTTTTTCTTCCCAAGTTCCATGGGTACGGGGTCTGGGTCTGGGATCAAGTAAAAGCTGAAAGCATGTGTAAAGTAGGTTAGTTTCTTATGGTCCACCCCCCCCCCCCCCCCCCCCCCATCCTCTTTTTTTCTATTTGTCTTCTACTTTGTCGTATTTATAATGGGTGTTGGTAAATTTCTTCTATGATTATTGATTGTACTGGAATTGAGGTTGAATTATGAGCTTTTTTAACTCACCTATTCCGTTTGACAAATTTGAAGTTTATTTATCTCATATTGATAGGCCGTAAGATTCTTCCTGGATCCGAAGACAGTTCAGAAGGTGAAGTTTGTTTATCCTAACAACAAGGACAGTGTGGAGCTGATGAAATCACTCTTCGACATAGACAACCTTCCAAGTGAATTTGGGGGGAAAACAAGTTTGAAGTATGACCACGAAGAGTTCTCACGATTGATGTGTGAGGATGATGTGAAAACTGCCGAGTTCTGGGGACTTGATGAGAAGCCCTTCAACCCTCCAAAGAAAGGTCATGCTGGAGCAGAGGTAGCACCAGAACCCGTATCTCTTGAGGCAGTAGTTAGTTAGTTGAACAATTTTTCAGACTGTAGTCATTTATAAACTGAAGTGATTACATATCCATCATGAAGAAACCAACAATTTAGTGGCTAATAAAGGAGCTGAATAAGCGGTATTTTGTATCTTTCGACTTTTAACCGTTTAGCTGATGCATCTTTTCATAATCGCAGCTACAATCCTCTGCTTTTAGGCAAGCAGTTGTTAATTCTGATTTGATATTCCGACTAATGACTATTCATGTCAATTCCGCTAGACTGTGCGAAAATGGAGTTCTGGTAGTTAGAGCGGGTCCCGGGGCCTATTCAATCTTCATCAAACTATAAAATTTGAATAAATTACAGTAATATTTTGTGAAGTACGTATAATTACAAATGCATTTTTATTTTCTTAGAGGGGTACTAGATATTTTCAAATATTGGAAGTGTTAGTTAATGTTTTTAAACTTGAAGGAAGGTTAGTGAAAGAAAATAAAAAAGTGAATTTATATATAATTTTATAAAAGTTGAGATGTAGTTATAATTTGCTTATAAAATTTTGAAAGGATGAAAAATAACTAAAGTGGCAATTTGATTTGAGAAAATGTTTTTTATTTTTATTTTTTATTTTCATTGTTTTTATTTGTAAGTTTTTAACATTTAGAAAATATGTTTGTTTTCATTTGATATTTTTTATTTTTAAAAAATAATATTATTAAATTTAATTAATTTTAGTAAAAATATTATAAATTATTTATATATAATTTAAAATATATTTATATATTATTTTTTATATAATTACAATATTGTTATTAAGTTTTCCTATAGTGTTAACTTTTTGAAAACACTGAAAATAAATTTTTTTCTGTTTTCAGTTATTTTTTGAAAATAATTTCAGCAAAAATATTTTCTAAATTGTAATCAAACATATTTTTATTATTATTTTTTAAAAAAATAAAATAAAAAATGAAAAAAAACAAATGGCACATAAAATTCAATTATCTTATTTTGTTTTGGATTGGACTTTTGAACTCATCCTCACTATTCATATGGCATTTACTTCTTACATCCATCCATTAGTTGGCCTCCTACTCCATTTTGGAATTTAAACTTTACATTCTAGATTCACCAATCAAGATCGAAGTGGTGGTGTAGGAAAAGTTTTTTTTTTTCTTTTTTGGAAAGGCGATGTAATAAGGGTGTAGGAAAAGTTGAAGAGCACCTTAAAATTTAACTGTAAATAATCATTAATCTTAATAGTCATTAATCTTAATTATTAGATATTAACAGTAAATGACAAAAGCAAATTTTCATCACTGATTTCATTTTCTTTGACATCACCATTTTACAAAAAAATAAATGACATAGTTATGATAAGTTTAATTTTATTTTCATAAGAAAAATATTTTAAAAATTTTACTTGATAATTTATTTATATTTTAATTATTATAATTATTTTTTAAAATAAAATAAAATTTTTGACGAGTGGGCCTACCAAGTTAGTAGACTAGACAAGATAAAGCAAAACAAGTTAATAGTCTCAATGTACTACTTCATCCTGCCAAAATGATAGTAAGTCAGCTTGTCTAACTCGTCGAGTTTTATCATCCTTAATAATTATTACAAATTATCTATTTAGTTCATATTTTATTTTTTCTTCCATTTTCATATTTTTTAAAGTAGGGTCAAAGTATCTGTTTCCTTTAGTAATGGGTGTTTGTTTCCATGTTTTATATTATATTATCAGGAATAATGAAAATATAAAGAAATATTATGTTTGAGTATACATTTGGTTATATTTTAATATTTATTAGAATATTTTTAAATCTAACATAATATAAATAAATAAATAAACTAGAAGTTATATTTACAAATAAATTTTAATATTTCCATAAAAATTTTACTTTTCACCCTTGTCATAGTAATAAAAGATAAAACAAAGGAAATTAAAAAATTCCCAAAATAAAGAATTCAAACAATAAAATTTCAAAACATTTAATTGAAATATTATATTTTGATGTTTATAGTTTTGGGAGTAGAGTTTTAATAGGTAAAAAAAAATAAAGGATTGTACACAGTCAGTATATACTGATATTAAATTACAATTCTTCATTTATAGTAATTTTTTTTACTTTACATAATATTTGAAAACTCATATAAACAAAAAGTTATGACTAAAAGTAGTATAAGACTTTTTAATATTATTAATACATACTAATTAAACTCATCTGTAGAACAAACATCTTAAGTTTAAAGTGATTTTTGTTAAATATAATTTAAAATAATTTTCAATTCCTCTGCGTGAATTTTAAAATATTAATATGCAGAATCCTTTTTCTCATTTTTATTACTTGCGCTTCCTAGTATCTAGTAAGTAGTTAAATTCCACAACCTTTTCTTTTGACAGCTAAAGTCGCCAATTATATTATTTTCCACTTTGCATTTGGTTTTATTTTTGACGAATAACAACAGTTTCTTGATTAGAAATCAAACTTTAAAAAATAAAAATTATATTTTCTTCAGCAAAATTTATATTATCTTTTTAATCCGTTTTCATTATAGGTATCGCTTTAACATACTTATGTAGTAATGGTTTTTTCAAAGCAGAATGTGGATAACTTTATCCAACAAATATCCAGCGCTTATCATATAAATGCAAAGGTCTTAGTATCAAATTTAATGCTAAGTCACCTTGTCTCATAATCAATACTACTAATAAATAGACACAACGCTGTGTGGTGAGGGCACTGCATAGTGCATATCAATAATATCCAAAGCTTATCATCTAAATACAAAGCTCTTTTTCCATTTTGGTGGCTGACAGCACCATCTGGACCACACATTTTTGGTACCAAATAAATTGCCATTACATTACAAGTAAATCAGATTAATTTGAAGTATAAAACATCGTTTAAATTTTAATCCGTAAACGCTTTCTTTTCTTTTCTTTTCTTTTCTTTTCTTTTTTTTCTATAGCAATCCGTTTAAATGCTAAACTGGATATTTCTTTCGAAGTGGGATATAAGTTTTGCCACAATTAAAAGTAAAAAAAAACAATGGAAGCCACTAATTTTCTTAATAAATACTTATAAGATAAGAAAATAATAAGACAAATTAAAATATTTTTCTTCAATGAATTTAGTTTATGTATGAATTAATTTTAATAAACTCAAATTTTTTGAGTTTTTCTAAAAATTATAAATAAGTTTATTTTAGCTTATAAGATAATTTTTTTTTATTTTCCTATAAATACTTATTAAAAAACTTATCCAAGACCTAACAAATGCATTTAAAAGTCGAATTTTGAAGGGATAATAGGAGAAGAGAAAACTTAAATTTCAATAAATATAAATTAATTTGATTTTTTCAAATATCCAAAGACACAAAATAATATGCTAATATAATTAGGAGTTATAATGTTGGTAAGGTGGTAAAGTGAAGTGATGAGAGAGGAAGAAATCGTGGGTTTGAATTCCTCCACTAACAAAAACTAACAGATTAATAATTAGTATTTGTCCTATAAAAAATGTGCTATATAATTTAATACTAACCTTTTAATTAGTTATATTAATACATATTATACCATTCTCTTAATTTAAAAATAAAATAGTATCCTCTTTTATTTTTATATAAATTTTAAATCTCAATCACACATTAAAATACATATAAAAGAAAATCTAAAAATGAACATATATTCATTTAATATACGAATTTTTAAAATATTATTTTACTTCTTATAGTATGTAATATATAAATAAATTTTATTTATAATTAGTTTTACATATCTATTTTTACTATTCTTTCATATTGAAATCATTTAATTTCAATTCATTGTTTAGTTAATATTTAAAAAACATTAAATTTAAAAGTTACAAAATTAAAAAAGAAAAAGAAAAGTCAATTGATGTTATTTGGCTACAAACTACACATTTTATTTCTTGTCAACTAGCTAAATTTTTTTGTTGTCTTTCTTCCATTATTGCCATCACATGCTATTCTAGATTATTGATGTAGTAATTAATAACATTTATGTCACTTTCACCACCGCACCCTTCACCATTGTTATTAGCATTGCCATTTTTGTAGCTATTGCTATGGTTGTTGCCTTTATAGTCAGTACTCCTCTCACCAACATTTATGGACTGCCTTTATAGTTTGTACTCCTATTACCATATTGATGTCAGGCAATTTATGATAGAAATATTCCTAATTTAGCTAACATGCCAAAGAAAGGTGTTATTATAGAGTACACGAGGAGACCCAAATTACATTACATACTAAAATTTCCACTTTTTGTCGAAGGCATTAATTAGGAAAAAGAGAACATCACCATTGCACCAAAAAATAACTATGGACAATCATATACGAGTCATCCAACATGTGTTTGTAAGCCTCTAGCTAAGCATAATTTTCACAACATATCAATTATAGAAATTCTACCATACTTTTACTCTCAATGCAATTTTACCTTTAGTATCTCAACTCACCTTCTTCCAAAGTACATGCATACAAGTGTATTTTTTTCATAATGAACTCCACATATTAAGTTCCATTTAGAAAACACAACTCATTTTTCCTCACCTCCCTTATCTTCTTCAAAAGGTTTTTTGATATTTTTTAGACCTACTTTTAGTTACTGAAGCCTACCATCACATCCCACTTTGAACCCTATCACTAATAGGAACAAAAACACTGTCCTCATATAACAAAGTTTTCATAATCTCCTGTATCATCATCTTCACCTCTTGACCTTGATGTCTTTAATAACTTCACCTTTTTTGTGCTTTGATTAGTGGGATTTATCAACAAAACCTTAACACAACATTCCTCAATCTCCATAAAGATTTTTTCATATTTTAATAAATTATAATTTTAATCCTTACAAATATATAATATAAATATTATATATAAATGTTTGGTTATATAGTTAAAATAAATATATTATATATTTTTCAATGATAAAATTAATAAAAATAAAAAATAAAATTAATTTGGTATAAATATCATATTATAATTATAAAAATATTTTTTAAGAATAATAATTACTAGAACTTAAAATAAAATAGGTTTTAATTTAAATTTAAAGATAATTATGTATAATAATGAATATATATTTAATTTAGCTAGATTTTAACAAATTGGTCCCGTAGCTCAGTTGGTTAGAGCGTTGGTCTTATGAGCCGAAGGTCGCGGGTTCGAGCCCCGCCGGGACCATTGTTTAATATTTATATGTTTATATTTTTGTTTTGTGAAACCATGTCCGAGTTTTCATATTCAATGGTTGAATTATAATTCTTTAGAAGGAATTAATCTATCCTTTAATAGCTTATTTGATGTATTTTACATTAGAAAGGTTTAATGTGGTTAAAAGTTGTTCTTTCAATTAAAAATGTGGTTGTAATTTTTGTTTATAAAAAATACCACCATGTTCATGCATTCTGAGATTCATGTTAGAACACCCTTCTATTAGTCAGTGAGCCGTGAGGTCCTGCATGTTTGAATGTTTCTAAATATGATTATGAAAAGTCAGCAAATCATAAGAAAAACCAATTTAGAAAAGAAGCAGCAAGAGAGATTTACATGTTTTAGTTCCACCAACTTAATTATAAATAACAAAAGGAAATGAGTATGTAATATAATGATGGTTTAAAAACAACAATTTTAAAAAAACAAAAATAACACAATTAGGATAGCTGGAAAAGTGAAAAAAACTACCTAATTGAGCCATCATAATCAATGATGATTGTACCCTAGTCATTCCAGGTAGATCAATCTTTCTATTTCTAATCCCTCCCCTCAAGATTGATCGGGTCCTTAAAGATATAACCACTCCCAACCATCGCTTTCACACCTTATGTCCTCGTAACCATCGCTTCCAGTGCCTACCCACACTTAAGCTATGTCAATAATATATCCACAATCTTAACTGCCTAATGATATTAGAATATATGTGTCCTAGATCTCTTGAGATATCTGCTTCCCACAATACCTATATATGCACCTCTTTACACCCTCGCAAAGGGCAATGAATTTACACTCACTAACTTGCTCTCAGTCTGGGTATACCCTCATTAGGGTTTACTTGGATTCAAGAAAAGTGACCAAATAACAAAACCAAACAATTAGTTGTTTGTTTGACAACATTTTTATAAAATTATTTTCAATATTTTAATGTTTAAAAACTAAAAACTTATTTGGGTAGTGTTTTATAGTTATAGTTTTTCAATTTTTAAAAACTGAAAAAGAGGAACAAAGTAATTTTGGTTTTAAGTTTTCTTTTTTTGTTTAAAAAAAACTCAATAAAGAATATATTGTTTTTTGTTTTTTATTATTGAGATTTTGATAAATATAAACAAGTTTTTTCATTCTCACACCTATAACATTTACCAAACAAATTTTTTTCTTTTAAAAAACAATTCTTGAAAATTATTTTTAAAAACTAAAACCAATCTAAGCGGTCAGTTTTTTATTCATGTAATGTGTAAACAAATTTTAACTTTTATAGATCACACAAATCCACCTATAGTGTAATGTAAATGTAAATAGTCCCACCTCACATTAGGGCTTTTTTTCCGTATAGAGTGTAATAATAATAAAAAATTTAAAAATGGGGTGAGTTCGCGTAAAATTCCCAGAATGGTGTAGTTTTGGTCCAAACAGGCAACTCATCTGGTGGTTTGGACTATTTTAGATGGAAATCGGCAACTCGGTTATCGGTTTGGAGAAACAACAGAGACACAGTATTCGAAATTGGCAAGTCAAATGGTGGGTTTAGTGGGGAGGTGATACTTGTCACAACATGTGGAAACGACAAGTAAGATGACAGTTTGGAGGTGCTTTAATCACGCGGCCTTTTTAGCCAATGTCGTGCTGCCAAGTGACACCAAACCGCCAACCAAGATGGTAGTTTGGGGTGCCCAAAATCCTCCAAATGTGTAAGCCCTAATCTACAGAGAAAAGAGAAAGAAAAAACTTGTAGGAGTTCAAGAAAAATATTGCACAAGCATTGGAAAATTTTAGTATAGAAGAAAAATAAATTTGTAAGTTTTTATTATTCAAATTATATTATTTTTTTATTATTCAAATTATATTATTTTTTTTTATAATTCTGATTGCTAAGTACATTTTTAAATAAGTTATGATGAGTGTCTTACACTAAAAAAATATGTTTATAAATTATACTAATTTTCTAAAAAAAATGTATAAATTTTGTGAATTAAACATGATTTTTAACTGAAATTTAATATCTGTTACATTAGAATATTTTTATGCTCAGATTTATTTTGTGCTAAAAATAGGTTTTTTATAATGTTTAGGAGTTACAAGTTATAATCTTTAGGGTTTAAATATAATTATAATGTGTTAAGATAAAATCATATAAATATAAATATTTTATGCATATAATCAACATTGATGAGGTTGTGAAGGAAAAAAACATAATTTAGGTTCTAATAAATAAACTAGTTTTTACATAAATTATCTTTTTATCTAGACTTTCACATGAACACTAAATACACTATATTTAAATTAACATTTTAAATAATATGTATTTAGATATTATTTCATGCATTATTTAAGTCCTAAAATATAATTTATCTCTTTTCTTTTTCTTAAATCAAATATTTGTATTTAAATTTAAAAATTCTATATATTAATAATTATTTTTTAAAATTTTTAATTTATCAATTAAAATCTGTCAAACAGATTTTACTAGTTTTTTAAAATTATTAATATTATTAATTTATTAATAACTTTTTATTTTTCTTCTTCATCATTTTCCTTTTCTTAAAAAAACATGTTTATTTGTATGGAAAAGGTAAACCCACCATGTCAATTACGAGTTTAAAGACAATAAGCCCAAATCAACAAGTAAGTTACGGGTTTTCATAAAAAATTATACAAACCTCCCACTCATAGAAGTAAACTTACGAATTTTTCGCATATCAACTCTATTTACATGATTTTTTAACCCATACACAAAAAACCTCACATTAGAGAATGCCCGTAAAACTCTCTGTCTGAGTGGAATTCGACAGACTATAAATGAAGTGGATTCACACTCTAGATGCAATAAATTTCGTACTCAACAACATTACAATTTTGGGAGCATTGTAATACTAAAAGCAAATGAACCTTACATTGTGTTAGTAATATGAAACTAAAATTAAAAACGTATCCCCTTGGCGTGGGGTGAAGATACATTTGGTTTAGAAAAAGGGAAAAAAAGAAAAAACTATGGCTTCCTGATAAAACGGTAAACAACAACACCAATTCTAGAGCCATGAGAAGGAGTATCGGTATGCAAAACGTGGACGGTGAAGTGCTTCTTGGCCTTCTTAAAAAAAGCAGATTCCTTCTTCCACCTTCTCAAATGAGCCATCACGAACACCATCTTCTCTTTTTCACCCTTTCCCAGCATCATTAAACGCAGCGTTTCAAGCAAGGGCTCGTAGAGGTGATCGTGATACACTACATCCGACGCCAGAATAAGATCGAAGTCACGCCCGATGGCCTCCACGTCATCGGCGTGGCCCCACCTCAGCGGCGCAACGGTCACTTCCCCACCGGTGAGGGAAGCGTTCGCGTCGGCGTTGAATTGGAGATTGGGAACCACGTGAGGGAGGTCCGTGATGGTCACGTGGCAGGAGAGCGTGGCGGCGGCGACGATGCCGACGATGCCGGTGCCGGAGCCGAGCTCGAGGATCCTGCGGCGGCCGTGGAGGGCGGCGGAGAGGGGGCTGGAGGCGGGGTGGGAGCGGTGGCGGTCGAGGAGGGAGACGAGGGTGGTGGCGGCGGGCCAGAGCTGGAAGGAGAGGCCCTCCGAGGGGAGCTGGCGAATCAGGAGCGTTGATTGGATCGAAGGGAGATGGTGGGTGTGGATGTTCGGTGCACCCTCACGTAGAGTAGCGGAGACGCTGGGTTTGGCGTTATCATCGTCGATTAGGAGCATTGTGAAGGGGTTAATAATGTCGTCTTCACCACTGCTCATTTTCCCTACGGTTTTCACTTCCGATTCCGCCGCCTCAGCGCCGTAGGGTATGTTTCTCTCCCTATTTATATTTGCACCACAATTTTCGATTTTATCTTTCTTTCCCTGTCTTTTTTTCTTTTAATAAAAAATTTACGATATTAATTTAACAACAATTTGATGATAAAGTCTTTTCTAATATCTAATTAGCTGATTCATTAATCAGTATTACAAATTTACAACACTTAAAAAGGAATCGCATCGATGATTTGACTTTTTACCTTTCTATATCTTTAGCTGTTGATTTTTTTTTTCATGTCTGTACTGGCATTATATAAATGGATGATTTGAGTTGTAATTTGTCCCTTTTTGGTGTTAATTGAGTTTCTGTCTAGTAGTGCAGGGCTTCCTTTTAGTCCAGCCTATTATTAACTCAAATAAAAATAAGAATTTGTTGATAAAAAAAATCATTATTAAAAATTTGAATAAATTTAAATTATATATGCAGTTAATATAAAATGATTTTGTAGAACTTACATCATTTCAATATGTCGATTGAACCTACACCATTAGATCAAGACAAATAGATTCACCTTATCCTGTCATATTGTTATTTTCATGTATGTTAACCTAGATCATCTTGTCAATTTCAATCAATCACGTTAAGATTCTATTTTGTCCAACCATAATAATATTATCATTTTGATCTAGTTATTTAATGTATTTACTATTTAGATGTTTGTCCAACCATAAAAATATTTATATAGAGTTTATAAGAACTATTTTAAGACCATCTCCATTTGTAAAGCTTAAAAAGTAAACTTTTTTATTGAAACAATTCTACAATAAATTTAAATTGCTTAAAAAATAGATGAATTGCTTATGGTTAACAAAAGTAATTTTTCACGCAATCTTTACAAATTAATAACAATATGCAACTAAAAACAATTTAAAAATTATAAAATTGTGATTTTGCTAGAGTTGTTTATAATTTTTTTCATTTAACTAAAATTGAGTGTAAATTGCCTAACAATAATGTAATACTAGGGACCACCAAACAGTTCTTTTAATGCAATAAGTAACCATCGAAGTTGTTTCTATTAAAGAAGCTTATTTGAATAAGCTAATTAGAGGAGTTTTTCTCAACGTTGTTTAAATTTAGTGAGAATTCTTATTTCTTTCCACTCTCACCTTTTATTTTTCTTTTGTATCTTTTATGATTAAAACTTGTTATTGAGTATTTCTCTTCCCCTCTCTCTATATATATACATTCAAATACTTTATTTTCATCTAAATGTTTTTATAAATTTGTATATTCAATCACAAATAACTTATTAAATTTAAGAAGTTTTTATTAAATAAGCATTTATACTATATTTCTTCCAAACAGAACATTGATACGCACTTAAGTTGTGATTAGTTGTACTTAGACTCAGATTAGTAGACCTATGAGTCTCAATTGCAATATGAAACCTATAAAGAGGAGCTAAATAGTAAGTATCAAGGATAAATGTAAGTGTTTCATTTTATTTTCTAATATATTTTGTCTGAAATCTATTCTAATTTAAGCATTGCAATGATTTTTGTAGGTCATACTCTGCTGCCTTGAGGAGAAGAATTCAGATTGAAATTATCTAATTGAAGACATTTATACATAGTGAATGGGAGAAAAGTTCTCGGCTCATCATTTGAATAATCTATGTATCAGTTTTGAAAGATAAACACATAGTCATTAAATAAAAATTTATCTTATCATCACATTGTATTAATAAATAAGACAATATAATATAATAGTTAGAATTTATGATTTTTTTTATAAAAGAATGTACGGAGTATATAAATTAAGGTTTAATATCAATATATAAATATTGGTGTGAGTTGTTATACATTATACTAAATGTTTCCTAAAATAATTCAAAATGTTTAAACTCCATTTATTTAAAAGAGTACAGGAGGCTATAAGATTAGTTTAGTGACAAAGTTTTCATATATAGAGAGAGAAAAATGAAAGGTTGTGGGTTTCAATTTATTTACTAACAAAACTAACACATTAACAACTCATAATTACTTATAAAAAAAATTTAAAAGATAGACCCATTAAAAATTAGAATATTCTGATTTTCTCCAATTTAAATCATGTTTTCAATTTTTCATAAGTCATTCCACTTATATTTAGGTTAAGATTATTTTTAGTCCATTAAATTTAAAGGTAATTATTTTTCTGTAATTTGAAAATAATCTACTTTTAATGCTTATTCAAAAGACTAAAAAAATTAACCTTAAAAAACTAAAAGTGGACTAATTCAAAATTATAAAAACTGAAAATATATATTTTGATTTGAGTGACTTAAGGAAAAAAATAAAAATATTTAAGACTTCCATATTTTATATATAAATTCTTGAAATTTTATTATTATTATTTTCGTTTATTTGAGTGTAAAGGAAAAGTTTAATAATTTTATATAATTTTTTCAAAAGACTTAATATAACAATAAAAAAGATAAAGATTAAATTTGGTATCGAAAATATTACAAAACTAAAATCATATAGTAATTATATTAAGAAAAAATACAATTAATTATATTTTTATGAAAATTATGATTTTCCAAACGTACCATTCAAGTGCTGTAAAAAATAAATATGATTTAAGTTTTTTTTATATACATAAAACTCAATTCACTCACTCCTCTTCTCAAATCATAGTATTTCTTTCTCCATCCATCTCCTAAGTCATAATTCAACACGCTGGCAGTGGTGCAACCATTTATCATATTCGGCGAAACGGTGCGTTTTGAAAACTCCGTTGTTCACAATCATAGTTCGCACTTTGCAGCTAGTTAGGCCACGAAAAACGCTGTTCATCGGGGATCGGAAACTGAACTGGTGTCGCCTATTCAATCCATTTCCAGGTTCCTCTTTCGAAAATGTCGTTTGGTGTAGTTGATCGTATTTGTCTTGCGATTCATAAATCATTGATGCAAGTTTGTGAAATATGAAGTTGAATTTGAGCTATGTTAAGGAAACAAACTCCATTATTTATTTATAGCATTAATTGGTTCCAGAAAGAAGCAAGATGATAAAAGCAGTGCTGGTTATGAACACTCAGGGGAAGCCTCGTCTCGCCAAATTCTACGAATTTCAGGTCCCTTTCTTTCTCTTCAAACCCTTGGCATCACCATTTCTGTTTATTGTTCAATTTTCACACTGCGTCTGTTCTCTGGTGCTGGTAGATCAGCCCGTGGAGAAGCAGCAGGAAGTTATTCGCAATGTGTTTTCAGGTTTCTCTCACTCTCTTTGATTTTCTTTTCTATTTTTTTTTTTTTTGTTAACATTGCATCTTTTGCAGTCTTATGCACTAGACCTGAGCATGTCAGCAATTTTGTGGATGCTGAGTCCTTCTTTGGCCAGGTATTTCGTCCTTCCATTTTTCTACTTCCTGTTATTTTGATATTGCAGAGTCATGATTTTGTTTATCCTATTTCTCATTAATTAGGTGTAGAATTAAGAAAATAAGAATCAGTAAGAATAGGGCTTTTTCTTTGCACTGTATGTTTGGAATCATACTACTTAAATAAGATTGTGTATGGATTTGTATTGGCATATGGCAGTGGAAAGAGTCGGCTAGAGCTGAATCACCATGAACTTGTTTTGAAACTAAAGTTAGAAGGACTGCCGTGATCATAATTGCATGTGTGCTATTATTTTAGAATTGAAGAATCTGTTGATTTCATATTTCAAATAAGCTACTGTAAAGTGTTCTTAACTTGATAGCCAACTAGCGTTGTACTGTGCTCTTTTGAGCCATTCATAATCATTGGCTTGTTCATAGTAATACTATTATCTCATCATTTTTTATCGGAGGAAAGGAAGAATGAATTCATTTCTTGTATTCTTCAACAGGACTCTCGCCTTGTCTACAAGCACTTTGCGACTTTATATTTTGTGTTCATATTTGATAGTTCTGAAAACGAGCTTGCTATGCTTGATTTGATACAAGGTAGATTCTGCTATTACCTAACTATATATTGCATTGATTAAATGTCAAAATCCACATTTGTCTTTTTACAGGGACAGTCTACTGGATGATTATACTTTTAGGGTTTGAAACTGGACCATAGTCATCCTAAAACTTATTTGATGTGAAAATTACAGAATGATATTAAAATTATATAATTATGATCAACACCCCATGAAAGAGGCCTCGGCACAACAGTTGAAGTTGTCCCCATGAGGTGTGACATTTATACATCAAATTATAGAATCAACCTCTTGCAAATGCAAGGTAAAGCTTTGTACTGCCTAAAACAGACCCTGACAGAAGTTTGATGCTTCATTGGACCGAAAATGAAAAAATTAGATAGTATAGTTCAACCTTGGCAGCCGAAAATGAAAATTAAAATCAGGATAAATGCCGATACTATTACGTGTATAAGGAATAATTCTCATTGCCCCGAATAAAAAAAAACAAATTTGGTGTATTAAAAAGCTTGTAAGTTGTAACACTAGGCTAGGCTGCCACTCTTATGATTGATGCCCCCTATTTTGAGTTACTTATGCTTTGATATTACACATGGAATAGTGTATAACTTTTGAAATGCTAAAAAAGGTGAGGATCTGCTAAGAGCTATCCAATAACCTGCAAGTTTACGAGGTTGAGAAGTGTCTACAGCATTCTGATGAATAATGTAAATGATATTAACTGACAATTTTTTAGCATTGATCAAATTGACAAACAGTAGGAGCTGTATGACAGGTATATACTTGCATTCTGGTAGAGCTTAATGATGTCATTGGATCCATTTATGTAGCCAACCTTGCATTCTGGTATATGACTTAGTTGTTTTATGCCATAAGCATGTGAAAGAATATCCCTCTAAAAACACATACATTGTAGATATTTCTTAGACTTATATTCTAGATTTTTTTAAGGGAAAGAAAAGAAATTTAATCCAAGTTCTAGGAAAATGCTGTGGAACTTAATTACTAATTGGTACGAACAACTCTTTCAAGAAATCTTAATTTGGATTTTTATTTAGGCAAAATGTTTTTTGAGGTCATTTTGCTTTTTCCGCATTCTGGACTCTTTTTCTCTGAGAAATGGTATTGGAGGGAAATAATGTTAAGTCTTAACTGTCTATTTAACCTTCAAATTAGTCATTTTCTTTAATCATTTCAATTCTATTGCATATTGTGCCAAGGATCGTGGTGGAACTATTATTTGCATTATCATTATGTATTATCCTTTACATTCTACATGGCTAGTATGTAGATGTGCTAACAGTTATTCATGACTGCCCCTTTGTTAATTTGATGGTTTGATTTGCTTACACTGTCCTTTCTGCCTTCAGTCTTTGTTGAAACATTGGACAAATGCTTCAGAAATGTATGTGAGCTTGATATCGTGTTCAACTATAGTAAGGTTGTATGCTTTGTGCCCTTGATTATGAATCTTTATTTCAAACATTGGACAAATGCCTTCAGTCTTTGTACCCTTCTAGGAGGAAATGAATTAGAAAATCTGTTATGATTTAGGGAAACATTTCATTCTGCATATATAATTTGCTGGAGTTTGCTGCAGTCCGCGATCTTGATTCTCAAATATGAAGCAATAGAAAATATTTGACCTTGCACTTTTTTACAACTCCTTTATATGTTTTTCTTTTCTCTATAATTTTGGGTTGTTTAGGAAATGCCCTTCAATTTAGAGAAATCAATTCACCCTTGCTTAGCATCTCAATAGAGTGAATGATTCAACCAGGCTAATCTGCATCTTATATTTCCATTAATGTGATCCTAAAAACTTAGTTCTTCTGCAGATGCATACTATACTAGATGAGATCATTCTCGGAGGCCAGGTGTTGGAGACAAGTTCAAATGAGGTTATCAAGGCTATTGAAGAAATATCAAGGTGTTTCTCTCTTTCCCATCTGGTTTTTAACATGATCTTTCTTTTTTGAAGTATAGTTAATAAGTGTGGTCGAATTGGTTCAGAATCTAAAGGAAAGAGTGAACTTTTATTGAATTCCAATTGAATGATTTCCCTGGATAATCAAGAGACTATAGCTCGACCCCCTATTACTGTCTTGAGTGATAAGATGATTTCTCTCTAAACCTCCCCTCTTTATTTATAGGTAATATGCCAAAGTCTTATTTCTTCTATTATCTCATCTTGCCCAGCTAAACTAACTGACTCCCTCACTAATAGAACCTAACAATCGATCAATACTCTCCCCTCTCCTTTCTTTTTAGTGTTTCACCTTGTTGAGAATAGCTTTTGGCTGCTGAAATGAAGTTCCATTTGATGTTTTATCTGATTAAAGCATGAAAACCAAGCCAATTCCCCCCTGCAGCCCCAAACCACTCCTTTCGGTCCTAACACAACATGTGTATGCTTCCATGCTCCTTGGTTCTCTGTTTTCTATGGAGACCAATACCTTCTTCACAAATGTCCACCAGCCATGGGTTGTGTCATTTCCATGTTAGCCAACAGTCAAGAACAGTCATCTCTATGAGCCTACACTGCATTTGATAGTTTTTCTTGTGTGCTTGAGTGTCTTAAAAATACTACTTTACTTGGTTCAATCACCAAAAGCCTTCTCTCTAGTCTCGAAACGAATGTTGGAATCAGCTTCAAGATTTGATAGTCATAGCTCCAAGATTGGAGGTCTGATGCCAATTGATAGCACTAATTCAGAATTTAAAGAAAAAAATTACTTCTTTTATTGATGAATCCCAAATACTAGATGTTGTGCCGACATGGTAGCAGCCTTGGCCTAGGGTTAGAAACTTTGTGATTAGGTTCTTAAACTTATACATTATAGTTATGTCCTTGATCTTGTAATTTTTTGTAATTGAGTCTCTGAAGTTTGTTTAAAACTGAAAATTAATTTATAATAGTTTTAAAATCCTTGAAGACTCAATTAAAAAATTACAAAATCAAGGACATATTCACAAATTTAGTTTGGTAACTTAATTAAAAAGTAACAAATAATTCAGGAATGATGAATTAAAATTATTATTGTTTTGTAAATTTCTGTTTGAATTTAACATTGTGGTTAATTGATATTATATGTATTTTCTGTGTGCATACCCCTACGTGAAAGCAGGCTTGAATCAGCATCAAGTGCAATTAATCTTGTTCCAAAATCTGTTTCTGGTTGGAGGTCGCGGTAATATAATTTCAATTAAACAAACGGAAGGACCTGCCTCCACACATAAAAGCGGTCAACAAGCTGAAGAAGTATCTTTGTTCAGGGAAGCCCGTAGGACGTATTGTTGCCTAAAACCCTTATGCGAGTGCTCCTAATTGAAACAACGACCCAGAATTACAGTTGAGTTGACCATGGTTGCTACTGGTGATCTAATAACACAGGTTGCTTAGGCAATTGGTGAGTTTGTATTTGTAATTGGTTCCCTACACATGTTGATCAAAGAAACTGTTGTATGCAACTTTACTGAGCACCCGTTCCAGCCTTATTTCAGTTAATCTGTTTGATTCAATTGACTTGAAATGTTGACAAGTTCTAGTTGTTTTTTGAAAATATAAATACTTCCCTAAACATTATAATGCATTTAACGGATGTCAAAAAGGTTTACAAGTTCTAGTTTTCTGAAATACGTTGTAGCTTCTGCATCTTTGTTATGCAATTTGATAAATCATAGTCTCGATTCTTCTGTCTATGCGTTGCAAATTTTGCATTGAGTTACTGCATATAATTCCAATGAAGGAGCCATCTTTTCGAGCCAGTTTGCAGGCAGTAATAATTTAGGGGAGAGTTATAATTTAGTGCAACTACTCAAGTTCTTTCTCCAACATCTTGAAGAACTACACGGGCAGCATTACGTCCAGGTGCTCCCATAACTCCACCACCAGGATGTGCCCCACTTCCGCATAAGTATAACCCTTTAAGCGGAGTCTTATAGTTTGACCTACGTCACAAATCGATGAAAACATTCACGTAATTATCAGTAGCATTGTCATGTCAGAAAACAAAACCAGATTATGTTCCAAGCTAGATCAGTTTAACTTACCATCCCTTTGCAGGTCGCATTAGGAAGATGGAATCCAACCCCATAGCACCATGGAATATATTCCCTCCTGCTCAAAAGAAAAGTTTAAAATGTTAATGGTCCAAGTGTAAAATTGCTTTCTAGTGGAACATCGAGGGATTGGGAAGCTTAATAGCCATTTGGTTTAAAAAAATGTTTTTTATTTTTATTTTCTGAAAGTAATTTTCATTTTCAAGTTTTTAACATTTAAAAGATGTTTTTCTTCACTTGATATTTTTTTATTTTCAAAAAACAATTATTGAATGTAATCAATTTTTATAAAAATGTTTAGAATACATTTATATAGTTTCAATTTTCGAAAAAAATAATTTTTTTTCCAAAATGTTTTCTGAAAAAAAGTTAATGATAACTCCTGTTTTTTGTAAAAATGAAAATAAAAAATGTTTAAATCAACTGGATATCCCTTTTTTGCCCTAGAAAAAGTTATTTTACAGTTTTACTAACACGAGTTTAAAAATATCAACCGCAAACGCTCGTTTGGGTGAAAATAGGGAAGTTACCCGTCAAACCGATTTCCCTTTCAAGATCTGGTGGAGTCAGCATGTCATAACCAATTATAGATGAACGGAAGCCAGGGGCATATTCATCAATCAACGTGAAGCATTTTTGTGCAAACGATTCCTGAATTGGAGGATAGATAAGATATAATGAAGCACCTTCAACTTCAACATAAAATATTCAACAAGTAGTTTTAGCATTGCGTGGCACCTACACACGCAAGCGTGTGACCAAGGTGGAATAAAACAAATCCAGGCACTGAATGCATAACAAAACAAAAGAAAAACTTTAAAGCAACTAGAACATCCTAAACAAACTCACTCTGTAGTCATGGTCTTGCCAGTCACCGTCCAACGGCTTGTAGGGTGTATACTGCACAAAAAGGTTGATCACATGCTTACCTATGAAGAAGTTACATTTCATAAACCAGATGTTATCAACCTATATCAAAGATTACGAAGCCAATGCCAATTCTGGTCCACTAGTCAAAGAAATTGATTGGAAAGCTAAAGGAAAAACAAAGTCACTTCAACAATGCCAAGAAATCATGGTAATAAATGGCATGTACCAGGTGGAGAAATAGTTTTGTCCAGTACAGAGGGAATTGACATCTCAATAACAGGTCTTCTCGATGGTATTCCATTTACTGCATCTTGACACGCAGAGTGAATATCCTCCATGCTAAATAGAAATTAACAGGGGCAGAGAAAACTGTCATGTTCTGAGAATAAGTTGCAACTATCCATATTGATTAATATTAGAGCAAATGTAGATATTGATTAGACAGCATGACATGAATCCACAACTGCCAATTTTAACATACCTTTCTGAACCTATATGAATTGTGCCGATATGCTGTGGACCACCATGAGGGTAATCTAACTTGCAACAATGGAATTCGGGCAATTTATCAACTGCTACATTTATTTTTGTAGTAGCCTGTTTCAGTAGATATTTACCAAATAAAAGAATGGCAACTAATGAAGAAAATTTAATGAGAAAACTCATGAGTTCCAAATATTACTGGAAAAAGAAAAAACAAACCTATAACACCAAATCAAAATTCTTCCTTTGCCAGGTCTACTAACCGTTGCAGTTGGTCAAATGTCAATGGCTAGCATAGAACTTGATCATATTTATTGAAATAAAGAGAAATTTTCCTCATAGGTTCATGTTTGTTTATAAGTTATAACTATCCCAGCTGTCTTCTTTATATTTTGACCATAATTAACCAGGTCTGTCATCTGATTAACATCTGAAGTTTCTCCAAGAAATGTGATTTTCCCATTGAATTCCAGACATTCTTCATTAGCAATCAAATACAGCACACTGTCTACATACATTTTAATCTTACCTAATATTCTAGTTCAGTAACACATGGCAGACATTGAGTTTATCAAAAAATTAAGATAAACTGATAAAAGAATATTTAACTTACAGAACTGTAGTCCGCGTGCTTAACGGCATGGGTAAAATCATCAGGGAGGATGTTCTCAGGCACTAACTCCTGCTTAATATTAGCAGATTCTATAAAATAGTGCCAAGTATAAGAAGTAAGTATTTGCAGCTAGTTTGAGAATTTACCATGAAAGTTTTATACGGAGTTGCATTTGACAAAACAATTGAAGAATGCACTTCAGTACCGTCAACCAAAATCACCTATATGCAAAGCCATATCTACAAAATTTAATTGCTAAGATCCACCTTTAAAAATCCACTTGATTGAGCAAATTCATGAGTCACGAACAACACTAACCCCACAGACGGTACTAGAATTTTCAATCAACAACTGAGACACCTATAAAAATTAGAAACTTTTGAACAATTAGAAATTTATCAGAAATAAAAATTAAAAATTTGATACTCTGCAACCTGCCTGTGGCCTCCACCAGTTTAATAGATTCAACTAACTTGGACCTTGACTAAATTATGATATTTTCTGGTTGTATTTAAGATCCAGAGGAATAAGGACACAAGTTTATCAGAATCCTCTTAGAATGTGACAATTGATGCAGAGCTGATTATGGAGGAAGTAAATTTGGAATTTAATAGAGATTCTTGACAGCATACCTCAGCATTGGTTACAACATGCGCTCCAGCTTCAATAGCAGCATTACCAATAGCCTTGGATATTGAGCCCATTCCACCCTCAACATATCTACAAGGAATAAGGAGCATGCTGTTCACTCTTTCTATGAACAGTACAAAGCTATAGACAAACAGGTAGCTGGGTAGGTAATTAAATGTTTATGTCTCAACTATATAATGAAGAAATATTTATATTCAGGAATGTAACTTCAAAATATTATTTTGAGATAAAATTGGCAGTGACATAAAATACAGTGCAAAAGCTTTAAGAAACGGACAAGCAATGTGCGAATGCCTTTCTAGAATAAATTTTTTAAGAAAATATGCATTTCCGTTTTGTTTAGTTTGTCAAACTCATGATTTGACTCAAATGAAATACTATACTGTGATTGTATGGTGACTAAATGCTATGATCAGTTCTTCCTTTTCCTAAATCAATCTTTGGGTAAGATGCACCAAACTGTACTAGTAGACTGACTTAATTTGAAGTCCAACATATGAAAAGTATTTTTGACAAACAGAATTCCATTCTGGTTATGCACTATAAAGATATCAAACTTGCAAGAGAAATACATACGACCAAATTCCCCGATCCCCGTCAGTTTCTCCCATCACATGATGTAGCAGAACATAACCACTTCCAGGGGTGTGGACACTGGCCTGCATTACAGATTTAGAAGTACTATATATGCTGTAAAAAGTGAAAGATTTCCTATTCTATATTTTATAAGAGAAAACTGAGTACAATGGTTGTACTGTAATTGCTAGTCTCTGTTTCTTAAAGAAGAATAAAGAAATTGGTGTATATCTAAATCTTGAAAATGTTTTCTATTATGGTGCATTTTTGGGGTTACAATATAATAGTGCAATTTTTTACAGTAAAGATAACTGCTCTTACGGTACTGCCTATCACGGCATCAGTTGCGAGGGTTGCCTTCAGAACATCTGTCTGCAGGAATAATGTCAGACAACAGTCACAACCAATTACACCATTAAGATATATTCAATTTTAAGACATGCAATCAGAGAGTTTGAAGTTGAAGATCTAAGGGGCTGTTTGTTTTGATAAAATATATTTTGTTTTTATTTTCTGAAAATAATTTTAATTTTCAAGTTTTCAACATTCAAAAAATGTTTGTTTGATTTGATATTTTCTATTTCAAGAAATACATTGTTTAATTTAATCAATTTTAGTAAAAATTATAAAATATTTATATTTATATATAGTTTTTTTTATATAATTACAACATTGTTAGAGTTTTTACATAGTTTTAATTTTTGAAAACACTGAAAATATTTTTTTGTTTTCAGTTAATTTTTGTTAGAGTTTTTACATAGTTTTAATTTTTGAAAACACTGAAAATATTTTTTTGTTTTCAGTTAATTTTTGAAAATATTCTGAAAGAAAATATTTTATAAATTGTAACTAAACATATTTTTTCTACTATTTTCTTGTTTTCTGAAAATAAAAATAGAAAATGACCAAAAGAAACAGACCTAAATGAAAAGCAATTAAAATTTAAAACCATAAGATTACCTCAAACCAGTTGTTCAAAACTTTAGAAGCTGGGGACAACAGAAGGTCCATAAAGTCCCTACCAAATAAATAAACAGTTTCACAATGTCTTTACTTTTTTGCTATTCAAAGCAACGCTAACTCATTGCGCATAAAAACAAATTCCTATTGGATAAACAATCACACTTACACCATATCCTTTTGCCCCAAGGAAGAAACCTGCCGCAGACAACTTGCCCAAAATACTGAATTCTGTATTTTATTCTTCAATTTTTCATTAATAGATGCTTTATGCTGTACAGATTCAGGTGTAGGTGAATCCAGCACTAGATCCATGAACTTACAGAAGTTCTCAAGCTGACTCTCATATCTGAAAGATAAAAACAAGTATGAAGAAAATGAAATTAAAAGAAAGGTGAAAAGACAGACAAAAATCTCGTCAAATCATGAACAATACAGTCAATGCAAGTTGAACCTAACGTGGTCAAATACACATTTAAGAAGTCAATGAACCAAAACATATTTGAACAAACTGCAGGAAATAAATTTACATTTTACTAAACAAATGATTGTAAAGCTTTGAATAGATGATCAGAGAAGTTTGAAATGTTATTTGTTTAGTAAAATGTAAATTTACTAAACTTGTGAACAAAATTTAGATACAGTGTCTTACATGCTTTTACCATTGTTTTAACCTTGATAACTTATGGTGACACAGATTGCCAAAGTCAAACTCCAATGGTGATTGATTTTTGGTGTAGTTTTAAAATAAAAATCGGATTACGAAACTCAAACTTCAATTTTAATAGAAGAACAGTACCAAAAGTATCTAAGAAACTGCATCAAAATTTTGTACAACTCTTATTTTCCGCTTTCACGGTATTTTTTTTTTTTTATGTAGAAAAGCAAACTATGGCGTTATTGCAGTCTATCATCGAACTCCAATCCAAAGACACGTTTAACTCTCACACATTACATTACGGTAAGAAAAGACAGAGACCTTGGATAAGCATCAGCATCTGTTGACGAGAATTTGGAGATCTGAGAGTGGTTGAGGTGCTTATCGGGCCCTAAAATAAGGTACCGTCCATCGATACAGGGCGTAAACGACGACGGATTGCGCTTCAGAAGCTTCAAGCCGTGCTTCCCTAACTCTAGTTCCTTTATAACCGACGGTCTCAGCAGACTTTGGAGGTAACTGCACCGCGAAAACTTGAACCCTGGAACCAGCTCCTCCGTCACGGCGGCGCCGCCGATCACGTGGCGGCGCTCCAGGACCGCCACCGATAGGCCTCCCCGCGCTAGGTATGCCGCCGCAGTGAGGCCGTTGTGGCCGCCGCCGATTACGAGCGCGTCCCATTTCTTGCTCTTCAGAGTGGCGCTGCTGCTGCTGAAGCTCCTTCGCCACATTTTGTTTGTTTGTGAAGTGTGACGTCTTTTGTGCTAATAGTTACAATGATATGTTTAATATTAGTATTGTTCAATGGTCGATGACCACGTTCATGAATTTGGATGTGTATCACAGATGCTACTCTCTGTGTTTAAGGAAAGAAAAAACATATTATTCTACACTATTTTGCACCTAATATTATGTTAACTATATAGATTTTTTAATTTGTACACTAAAAATTATTAGTTTTATATTACAAGTAATTAAAAATAAATACATATAATTATTAACATATGACATTTTTATATGTGATTAATTATAAGTATGGCAAAAATAGATATGACATTTTTATTCTGGTACGAAATTCGTCTCATTTCCATCTCTTTAATAGGTAACTATGAAATTTATATCTCATTTCATCTTGTGTGTTTGGTATACATGTACTGTATCTGAAAAAAATTATAATAATTTTTCAATAAAAAATATTTAAATATAATGATATTAATTAAAAAGTTATTTAGTAAACACAAAGTTTTATACTGTCATTAAATCATAATTTTTTAATTATGATAAGTTTGTTAACTTTTTCATTAAGTTTTAAAAGTCATATAATTGTGCTTGAAGGATAAAACTCTTTTATGTTGTCGGTCTGTATTAATTAAACTCTTTATAAATTAATGTCAATTTTTTTAAGGTAAATATTAAATTGAAATCTTAAAATTGTAATTTTGGAAGAAAGCTTGAATTTAAGAGCAGGTTATTTGATTTGAAAATTATTAAGTGTAATAGATTAAGAATAAGAATTTAGAGTATTTTAGTAATTAAAATGATGGTTCTAGAGTAAAAAGGGGATGAGTAGGTATATCTTCATTATTATGAATATTCTCAAGTTATACTAATTTTTTATTTTAAATAATATATTTTTCAATGATATAAAAAATATGTATGCCATGATAAATGTTAAAAGAAAGAATCAAACATATGAGAAAAAACACGGTATTTCACTGTAAGTATAGTAATAATAAACTACGTTTTTAAAAGTAATATTTGAGTAATAATAGTGGTATAATTATTTTGCATTTATAATTTATTCCTAACCTTAACGTTTTTTAATTTTTTAGAATTAAATTTATTACTGTATAAGAAACTTATATTAATAGAAACATTAATTGGATTCTTAGATTAGGTTTTAAATCATTCACAATAGAAAACTTATTTTTGTTATCAGAGCATTTTTGTAGGTCTATTAAAGATATCACATAATTTTTCTAAGTCTCTTCTTTTTTAAAGAATTCTAAGTCTCTTCCATGGTAAAAAAACGGAATTCTTTTAGGATGATAATGATTTTTATGGTTAAAAATCACCTTAAAAATCACCACATTTTAAATTAAAATATTTTTTTTAATAAATCAATTTATTATTTTTTTCTCATTATTTTTTAAAATGTCAAATTCTATCTCATTATTTTTTTATATTTATTTTTGTCCCATGATTATTTAAATAGCTATCATTTTATTACTTTTTAGATCCATTATTCTTTCACAAATTTTTAAATAGATTTAATATCATTCTTCCGTCAAACTGAAGCTAAGATGGTAACATGATTAATGTTCACCGTTAGCGACAATTTTATTTGTAAAAAACTATTGTAGAATAATATTAAAACTATTTGAAAAATGATAATTGTAAAAGAGATAATATTAAAATTATTTAAAAAATTGTAAAATAAAAATAAAAATAAAAATAAAAATAATAATAATAATAATAAAATGACACTTAATTTATTTAAAAAATTGTTGAACGAAAATAATGTAGAGCGAAATTAAATATTTTAAAAGAGTAATGAGATGAAAAAGTACTTGAACTTAAAAATGTAATCTAATATCTGATTTAAAACAATTTTTTTTTCCCGATAGATATGATTTCAGAGTAAGTTTGATTTTATTTTATAAGAAAAAGAAAATTGATCCCTGGTTCGTGGTTCCTGTTCTTCCGGAAGCAGCTCTTCACTCTTCTGCAAGTGCAGATAAGAGCTTAGAAAGCACGCGTTCGCGGAAACATGGCTTCGGAAAATCCCTCCTTCAAGGTTTGTCCCATTTCCTCTTTTTACATTTCAATTTATATATCTTCCTACCAACTCTGCACCTGCACCTGCACCTGCACCTTCACCATATACCATATACGCTATAAATTTTATTCCTTTTCCCACTTGCTATATATTTGTTATTTGTTATTACTAATGAATAAATAAATAACCGAATGAACCGCATTAACTCTATCTTCATTAATGGATGCATTGTTATGTGCCTACTATTCTATATTGCTATGTCCTTTCATGTAATTGACAACTACCCTTTTTTTTTTTTTTGAAGTAATTGGAAAAGAGAAACCAATTAATCTGTGATTTTGTTGTTTTTTTCTTTCGATAGATAATCCTGGGCTCTTCTTCCAAGGCTCGTAGAGAGATTCTTGCTGAGATGGGTTACGAGTTCACAATAATTGTATGTGTTATAATTTAATTGCTTCAATTTTGTAAATATAATTATCAATTAGTGTGATGGAAGATCGAAGGAGTTTGGGTTGGTTGCATTGTAGACCGCAGACATTGATGAGAAACGTATTAGGAGGGAAAAACCAGAAGATTTGGTAATGGCATTAGCTGAGGCAAAGGTATGAATTTTTTGGTTTCTTATTATTTTTTAGTTTTTTTTTTAATTATGTGGATACAGATCTTGCAATCACTTCCCCTTAGGTTGCTGTCGAATAAGAATTATACCCCAAGAATTGTTGAGTTTGTGCTGGTTGTTTAGAGTTTATTTCATTTCTTTAAGCGCTCTTATTTGACTTTGTGAAATCTTGGATACTTTTGCCCCTTCTGGTTTTTAAAACAGTTAATTTGGTTTCTTTTATTGATAAATCAGTCTTCATCAGAGTAGAGTCTCTGTCTCTATAGTAATTAGTGCATTTTCCAGTTATAGGTATCCCGTGACTGGTAAATTATTGTGCATTTATATTATATCCATGATACTTAAAGATTGAAGAATACAGGTATAATGGTATTTTCTAAGCACTCAAGGTTCGTTGGTTTGAGGAGAAGAAAAAATGAGAAGGTTTAAAATAGAGTGAGGGGTGGAGATGGGATAGGATGAAATGATTTTGGATTTCTCTAAGTTATTTCTTTCGGGGTGGAAAATCTATTCAGCTATTTTCATGCTACGAGAGTGACTGAAATTTTTGGAGCTGAAAGGTTGATGACTTAAGCGCAGTTTCAATCTTCCTAAACTTCTTCTGTCACAAGTTCATTTTGAATTTTAATCTTCTAAACAAGCACAACATTGCGCGAGAGGCAGTTGCATCATGAGCAATAATATCTTTGCTTGATTTCCAGTAACATTTATTTCGGAAGAATACAAAACTTATTTAAGGTCTTTGCATCTAATTGTTGTGACTAAATACTCAGAAGGATTTCAGGTTTTGTCATGTGCCCATCCAGCAACTTCTCTTAAAAACATAAATTTG
Organism: Psophocarpus tetragonolobus; assembly: GCA_037954015.1. Lineage (NCBI taxonomy): Eukaryota > Viridiplantae > Streptophyta > Magnoliopsida > Fabales > Fabaceae > Psophocarpus > Psophocarpus tetragonolobus. The sequence goes on from CM075694.1 coordinate 13,539,334, forward strand.
TTCGGCAATACTTCTATAAGAAGAAAATAAGAAAAAAAAAATTAAATGAATTTTAGCTTATGCATAAAGCTAATTTCTAGAAACTCTCTCATATTATCATATAGCTTCTCTAAAAAATAAGTTTTAATTTTAACTTATGTATAAACTTATTTTAGTTTATGGGGAGACCCATTATTTTTTTCTTCTCATAAAAGTGTTTTTGGATAAATTTATTCAAACATGTCTATTAAATAAAATAATAGAAAAATATCACGTAAAGTTGAGAGGTTGTATCCTCAAGCAATTTGAAATTATCCCCATCTATTGATTATTTCAGGGTACATTTAGTGTGTTCTAACTTTGATATTCTTAGTAGGCTGATGCTATTGTGCAAAGGCTCCTTACTGGTGGTTCATGGGAGGAAGATGTTTCTACAACACTGTTAATTACTGCAGACACTGTATGCCTTTTTCATTTTGTCTTTCACTATTGTTTGTTTCAACCATGTATTATTAAGAAATTACAACTAATGTATCTGCACATGCATAAAGCAGAAACGCATGACTTTAGTTTTCCTTTTGCAGATAATATCTTCATATAAGTTAATTTCATTTGGATAAAAGAATATGTTAGTGGAAAGAAAGGAAAAAAGGTGCATCTGGGAGAAAAATAAGTAATTCTCCACATCAGAAGCCTATTAGAAAATCTTCCCAAGCCATGGGCTTCCTCCACTTTCATGTATGAAACAGATTAGTTAACTAGAGAAAGATACACTAACTAAAGCTGATGAACCTACAGAAAAATAAAATCCAAGCCAGCTGTGCTTTTATGCGTATTAAGTATTAACCTTCTCTGATATAAATTCCATTTTGTTACAAATCAAGCCCAAGATTTGGCTTAGAAAGTGCTTTTTTGTGACCATATTTTCTCTGTCTTACATTCTATATCTTCAATTCACAATCTGAATCCTATACTGTTCAGTAACCTTGCACTTATTTTCTTTTTGTTAAAAGTCCAAGACTTTGTAAATCATTTTGTGTTTGTTAAAAATGGTTTTGCAGGTTGTGGTGTATCAAGGAACAATCAGGGAAAAACCAACCAGTGAAGAAGAAGCACGTGAATTCATCAAAGGTTTGCATAATGGATTTTATTTCCCTCCTTCTGTGTCTTCTATTCTTTTGGTTACTGGCAGATACAATAGCCACATTCACAAATTTGACCGTTCACAGGATATTCTGGCAGTCATGCAGCAGTGGTAGGATCTGTTGTAGTAACTAACCTTGCAACTGGAAAACGTTGTGGAGGATGGGACAGTGCAGAGGTAAGAATTGCTGCTGCCTGAGCTCAGGTGTTTCTTGTTTCTTCTGTGACAATAAAAATCAAATTATTTTATGCTATTTGGTTCTTAGGTGCATAGAAAATTCATTGATTCCTAGATTTAAGGAAGTACCTAAATGTGATGCGTTAGATGCCGGCAATGCTTTTTTGAGGTTACTGGTTTGTTGTTCAGCATAGGAAAGCTCACTAGCTGCGAAAGAAATTTTCTTATTCAGAAAAAAGTGTTACCATCTTCTATTATGTTCCCCTTCCCCCAACAGGCTCAAGTCTTTCAGCATTGAAAAAGGTTACTGGTTTTGTTGACACATTTTATTCACTAATTCAAGAGCAAATTACTGCAATAGCCCCTGAAGTTTCATATAACTAACTATACAAGCATCTCTCTTTTTTTTAACAATTACCTGTCTCCATGAAAGGATGTTAGTATAAGATTTGAAGTACTTATTATTTGCCTTCCCTGAAAAAATATATAATAAGTGTTAGTATAATGTTTTTAAATTTAAAAATGGTTAGTGTGGGAAAATGAGAAAGGTGGGATTATATAAAAGTTTAGGAAGTATGACTGTAATTTACTTGTAATTCAATGTTTCTCTCCACAGATAACTTCACTAACATTTGTGACTATTATGACAGGTTTACTTCCTTGAAATTCCAGATGAGATCATTGATAGTCTGGTAACTTTTTAGAAGTACACTTTTCACCCTTGCACTGAATTAAGTATGAAGGTGAAAAGAGTACTTTAACCAGTTTCTCAAAACATATGATCTTCTGAAATTTCCTTTCAGGATATTCTTGTCAACCTGAATACTATATGAGTTTTCTTATTTGATGGGAGCTTCTCAGATTGACGAGGGGATTACATTCAACGTTGCTGGAGGTTTAATGCTGGAACATCCATTGACACTACCCTTTGTGGATGCAGTCGTAAGTTATCCTACTTTCTCAACAACACACTCTGAAAAGTATATGCATGCACATTAAAACAAGATCCTTATTGAACCGTCGGCTTCAAATCCACTCATGATAAGCACTATTTTTTTATTGGTCTCCATAATTGAGATTTCAATCTTTAGTTGCCGTTATTTGTGGACTTTCTTTTTCACCTACAAGAAGGAAATATTTGCTGCTTGAGTCCTCACTCATTTTTCACACATCTATGCCAATGGAGTTAATTTCGTCGATGAGCAAGATTTAAAATGTTTATCATCAGTCAGATGTTAATGTGGATTCACAATTCAGGACAATGCTTCTTGCACCCATAAAAATCTTGTTGCACTTAATGTCTTTTTCGGAAAGTTAAGTCTGAAATTTCGGACTGAGTCTTCCGAAATAGACACTGAACTTTCTGAAATGAACATTGGGTAATGCAAACATTTTTAAGAGATGGAAGAAGAAACACACCATTATCCATCCCTCTTTTTTTCTTTTTTTTTACTTAACAAAATAAACTGTAGTGCTTGTGGTATAGGTTGGGTCAACTGATACCGTGATGGGACTTTCCAAAGCTCTTACAGAGAAACTCTTACTGGAAGCTGCATAACTGATTCAACAATAGTACAATTATATTCTGAGAGATACCATGTGCTTACTGACGGCAAAAATTAATGCAACTATATTCAAAAATTTTGTTTGACCGATTCTTGTAATACAAAATATAAACAAGAATGCCCCAGACTTCACTAATTATTTTGTCACGAGCTGAAAAAGCTTATTATTTAACTTCATTGCTTTTTTTTTTTTCCAAAGTCTTGCATGACATGATTTATGTATCAGTATCCAATCTTTTGGTTTACAAATTTATGATACCAATGAAATGCATCAGCGGCGATTCCTTTCATTTGCATTTTCCAGTCCAAGGCTGAATATCAGTTTCGGACGGGGTGGCTTTCCTTTCACAACAGCAGAGTTTAGAATTTTCAAAGATTCTCTTGAAATTTACACTTTTCAGAATTCAGTACAAAAAATTCTTGCTGACCCCATAGCCAACATCAAGAAATTTGTGGCCTGAAATGCTCATTCAGGTACTCAGCTAGATCATTAATTTCCCAAGAAATGGTAATTCCTTCATGATCATGACCCGTGGTAAGGATCTTGAGAACATTCAGAGAACGCAGTTGTGCTTGAGAAATTTTGAAGGAAAATTAGGTCATGCTCCAACAGACGGGAGAATTATATTCTTTTCTACTCCCCAACCCAACTTTCATTCTCACAGTGACCTTGTAATTAACTAGTTCATTTTATAAACCACACGCTTAAAAGGAAAAGGAAAAGGAAAATAGAATCCCGTCTGGATTGACGACCACATTGGACATTGTCTTTCGAAATACTAACATTTTTTTTAGTTCTCATTATAAGTAACAATCTCCAGTTTTTAAACTTACTAAGGTTATATGTTTTATATTCTTAGTTTATTGCTTATTCTATTTCTTATGCATGCACTTGCTGGATTATGAGTTCCAACATTAAATATTCCAATTACTATCAATATTTAAACTCAAGGACGTTTTTAAAATATAATTTGAATTTGCTGTAGTATTAACTAAAGAAAATTAATATAACCGCTTTTCTTGGTTGTAATAATTTGTTCTATAACAGAGGTAGTAGTATATTATCTTTAAAATGCTCATCCAAGTTTGAAATGTTTCATGAATAATGACATAACTATCATGAGTCAAGCATGTAGATTCTAGAGGCTATGTCTTGGACCAACCAATCAAATCCCTAAAGCAGACCCTTATCGGTGTATGCACTACATCCAACTATCTTCCAGTGCTTTTCCAAGTTCAGCACCTACATAATTGAGCATATTAGAAAATCATGACTTCTAGGAAGTAATTATATGTTAAACAAGGGATGACTAGCTTGACCCCTTGTCATTTACGAATCATGATTCAAACTGAGCTATTAATTTTATTTATTTTTCTAAAACTTAGCGCTCCTCTGTTCCTGAAAATATGTAAAATTAAAGTATTGCAATACTTATCAACTTCTTGAGCACTTCAAAGTAACTGGAACCAAAATTTTCTAAAATAAGTTCAAAGCTATTCAAACAGTAATGAAGCATCTGTTTGGAAAATTCTCTTATGATATTGCAAAATACCTAAGATTAGCTGAATGGCCATGTTCCCTACCTCCGTTGCCCCAAAAATATACAGAGACAAAGTTCAGTGCATGAAAAGATTATTGTGAGAAAACTTGTATTCAAAACTTTCAGTACAGGTAATATTTGGCATTTATAAATGAATTCATATTCTAACTACTTATGGTTGGTTATATAAATTCTCCAACTGAGACATGATTTGCAGCTCTTTCGGTAAATAGTTCAGTAGATAAATATTAAAGAATTACAGGAAGATAAAATTTAGAAAACTATTAGTGAAAATCCCATTTAAAAAAAAAAACAATGATTGTTTAAAAAAAATGTGAACATATAATGTATTTTTCTAATACATAATATAATGTTAAAGAAGACACCAATAAAAAATTACCTTTGCTATTTGTTGGGTGTAAGGACCAATTAAACGCTTAAAAATATATTATAATTAATAAATTTAATTGGTATATAATATATAGAAGATTTTTATATTATGTTCAATAAGTAACTTTTCATTCATTTAATTTTTAATGTATTACTTAACAAAAATAAATAAACTTACTAAAAGTTAAATATCACTGTGAAATCTTTACACTTCAGGAACAACCATTGTCCATCACAATTCGCATTTCCTTACGTTTCCTTTTGATTTTCCGAATGATGCTGAAACGATCCATTGTCAAAAGGATCGAAACTTGGGAAGATCGATAACAAGGGTTTTTCTTCCTGCTCTGCAAATTTTCCCTGCACCCCATTCTACTTTCATTCCGCAATTACCATTACAGAATTTTAGAATGAGAAGTAACAAGGAATTCTCGAGCCACACAAAGAACTTTCCTCTTCATAAAATACCTCATCGAAACCCCATTAGCATAATGAAAATTGAGAACTTCATAGCAATGACAATGTGTCACTGCAGAATTCAAAGATAACAGGGATTTGGGTCACCAGCTAGGGCGAAATGGATGAATAGGAAGACAACGTTTTCTTACACCTTCGTAAAATTTCCCTGTATCTTACTTAATTTTAAGTTTGAAAATGCCAATCCAAAATGTAAAATTGGGAGTACAAAATATACGAAGGTCCAAGATGAAATTTCCAATTTTTTTTAGAAGGAATTCTTTTAAAATATTTTTCTTGAGGGTGAAATTCCCAAATATGAATATAATAAACAGGGAGAAATTATTGTTTGCAATATTATTATGAATTTAATTTAAATACATTTTTGTCATAAAGTTTTTTATTAACATTTAACATGAATTACTAGCATATATATTTCAACTTATGGAATGTACTTGTCAAATATTTATTTTTTTGTAATTATAATTTATTAACGATAAATAGTTTTTAATATATAAATTATATTTTTAAATATTTCTTAGTATGATGCTAAATTATATTTTATTATTGCAACTTAGTTTTAAAATATTAAGATTTAAAAATAAAGTTGAAAAGATAACTATAGAATATAAAAAATTAAGAAAATTAAAATATACAGATTAAACAAAAAAGTTGTTCAAGATGATAAAAAGTGAAATTATTTTTTTAGTTGTTTTTTAATTCTAATTAAACTTTAAATTAAAATACATTTAATAATTGTTCATTTTTCTTAATTGGTGGTAAACGGTTATAGTTAGATCTACGAGATCAATTATGCAGACATTTGCTCTAATGATAAAGATACATTTGCTCTAATGATAAAGATGTACACAGGACGAGTTGTTTCGCATTGACAGCACATTATGGTTTGAGACTTACACCAAATAGATGTGAATAATACATTTCTTCATGGTAACTTGGAGGAGGAAGTGTAAATGGAGATCCCTCGAGGATATGAAGCTCAGGGTGGTAAAGATAAGGTGTGTCGTCCAAAGAAAGCCTTATATAGTCTCTAGCAAACAATCTCCAAGAGCGTGATTTAGAAGACTTACAAAAGTCATGATTTCCTTAGGATATTAACAGAGTCAAGAAGATCATACCTTATTAAAAAAACATTACCTTACAGGTAAACTCATTATACTTCTTATCTATGAGGATGATATGATTGTTGCAGAAGATGATGATACTGGAAAGATGACCTTGAAGGAAAAACTAGTAGCCTAATTTGAAATGAAAGACTTGTTAAAGCTCAAGTACTCCCTTGGAATAGAGGTTGCCTACTCCAAGAAAATAATTTTTATATCATAAAGAAAATATGTAACTGGTCTCCTCAAAGAATTAGAAAAATTGGGATGTAAACCCTCAAGGGTACCTATTGAACAAAATCATAAAATAAGTGAAGAAAGTTCTCCTGTAGACAAAATTGGATTTCCAATAGATAAAGCCTAATATCAGAGATTGTAGGGAAATTGATTTACCTATCACACACAAGACTTGACATTACTTATGTAGTTAGTGAAGTAAGTCAATTTATGCATAAACCAAGGGAGAGATGTGCAAGCAGTTGATAAAATTCTACAATACTTGAAATCGCCTAGGAAAGGGGTTACTATTCAGAAAGGAATACACATTAGCTTTAAAAAATTATATTGATTTTTGATTATGCAAGTTTTGTGAGTGATAGACAGTTTGTTGTGTGTTTCTTGGGGAAAGCTTGATTACTTGGAGAAGCAAAAATAGGATAGAGTATCCTGTTCTAGTACAGAAACTGAGTATCAAACCTCAGTCAAAGTATATGTAAAGGACTTTGGATGAAAACAATCCTTAATGATCTCATCAAAATCAAGATAAATATCCTATAAAGCTGTTATGTGTCAACAAGTTAGCCATTAGCATTGTCCACAATCCCGTACAACATGACAAAAGCAAACATATTAAAATTGGCAGACATTTAATCAAACATAACATAGACAAAGGTCTCGTAGTTACAAATTATGTCCCAACAAGACTTAGCAAATATATTCACTGAGGGTCTTCCAATGGGTAGATTTCATGATCTTGGAGACAAGTTGGGAATGATAGATATTCATTTACCAACTTGGGAGTGAGTGTTGGAAATAATTTTTAGATGTTAGGAGAAAATGTTTTAAATTTATTTTATTTGATTTTATCTTTATTTCATTATTTGTATTTAGTCTTTATTTTCTTTTTTATGTAAACTCAAGCATTATAAATTCATGAGCTGAGAATATAATTGAGATGAATAAAATATATAAAATTACTTTTGTTTTTCATCATAGTTCAAGTGTGAGGAATTAGGAATTAACTATTTCACAAAGGTTTATGACAACAAGAGAGAACAATGTTATTTAAAAGCTTAAATAAACAAGATAGTGAAATAGTGGAATTTATAAACCCCAACAAATATCTTTGCATTTATTTAATATATTCATTTCCACTTTTCATCAGTAAAAAAATCAATATATTTTTTTAATTAATATAATTATTATTTATGATTCTTGTTGTTTTAAACTTCTAAGTAGCTTACAAAACTCATACTCACCTTTAAAACTATAACAATTGTGTAACCAACAATACTCTAATATTATATATCTAAGTCATCATATTAAATGAGAGAACTTTACAATTTCTATGAACCATTTTAGTTTATTTATTTTATTTTATTAAATGCTCTAAAAATTTGTGTATTTTTAGTGGTTGATTAACGAGAAAAATTTTGCAATTACACATTGTCGTAAATGGTTTAAGAGTTGATTATTTTTTAAAAGAATTTTTCAAATTACTTGTTGATAGCTCAATAAATGCATCCACGTTGATAGGAAGATGGTGTACATCGTTAATAGACATTAAAATTAAAATTAATTAGAGTTTAATTGGTAATGAGTAAAGTCAACAAAATCTTTAGCAATAATTATAAAACAATTAAACTGAAAGTGTATACTAATTAAACTTAATTAATTATAAACAAAAATGAAATTTAGCAATAAATACGCTTAAAAATATTATGTTTCTAATTTGAGTGTGGTAGGAAAATATTATAATCTAAACTATGATCTAATTTTTAGATTAAATCTATTTCGAAAAGTAAGTTGGATATTTGAAAATTCAACTTAAATTTAGAAAAAAAGAAATTCTTTAAAAATTAAGTTCTTTCAGAAAACTGAAAATTTATAATTTATGATTATTTTTTAAGTATTTGTATACTTTTGTATTATCAAAGATAATTTTTTGTTGCATCCAAACAAATTTAATTATTTCAAAGTAGAGAAAATTTGTTTGAGCTTAAAAAAACACTTTTTAAATTGTTTAAAAAAAATGATTTTACTTATAATTAGAAGTGAATTTTTGTTTGATTACAATTATAAAGAATAATTTTTTTAAAGAAGCACTTGATCAAATTTTTCTTTCTTTTCTATCGTAACTGCTTTTTTGAGAAATTGAAAAAATAAAAAAACAAATTATTGTTTTACTTTTTTATTGAAAAAAAATTAGACAAATATTTTCAAAATTCTTATAAGTGATTTTTTTTAAAAAATAATTATTTCAAAAAATAAACTTAAACCAACAAACTCTTTATCAAACTTATTCAAATAAAAATTGATTTTGATTATGATTAATTACACTTTAATCATATTCTTTTTAGTTTTCTATAATAACTCTTCTTATTTAAAAATATTATATTTACACTCTTCCAAAATCTATACATTGATAGAGCTCCTTCAAAAGATTTGTAAGGGAATCACTACATTTTTGTACATTTTTCATTTTTTAATATATAAATATACTTTTTGCAAATTAAAAAAATCGTACTAGTCTTGATATATACTTTAAACAAATTAAGTAAGTACTATATGGATTGTCATGTTTATATACTAGTCTTGAATTTAAAAAATAAGTGATAATGAAAAATTTGTTTTGACTTTATGGTCTGCCAATAACTTGCCATAAACTCATTGTATTGTACGAATATATGTAAATTTTTTCTTTGATATAATAAGTTTTTTGCTTTTGAGAATGCTTAAATTTATTTATGGTATATATCGGGAAAATCGCATCATGAGTGGATGCATCTTAATTCCATCCACATTATCTTGGGGAAAAGAAATGAAAAATATAGTGTCCACAAAAAACGTTAAAAAAAAAAGAAAAAAGAAAAAAAAAGTGGGTAATACGCAAAGGATCACTTAATGAATCAGGTAGTCGCTCAAAGTACTTGACTGATAATTAAAAATGAATGTAAATAATATAATAGTAATTAATTAGTCCACCTAACAGACAGAGCCGGTACAGTGGTTAATATAATATATATATATATATATAATGAATGAAAAGATAAAGAAATGGTCTTTTAAGGCGCATAGTTTATGCACAGTGGTTTAAGACCAGCTTTGACCAAAAGGTTAGATCTCCTTAGAGGAGACAATTAGAGGTTACAGTTTGTAGGTTCAGATGTTATGATACTGACAAGAACTCAACTTTCTTAGGGTAGCATGACTTAATAGGGGTTTCTCTTACAATACAATCCCCTTTTCTAAACGTTGGTCCACAGCCTCCACCCTCTTTATTTTTCTTCCTTTTCCAAATTCCTCTTATTCTTATTCCATTTCTTCAATGTTGGTACTTTGAGACCTTACCTGGCACTGCCAAAGAAGATCCCGTCAACAACAAGATCACTAGACCAATCCCAATCCCTCTAGCCATTCAAAGTATCTATCTCTAGTCTCAATGGATCACACATTTGAACCAAAATTTTGAGAAAGTGGATTGTCCCTAACCCCAAGTGAGAGAAAGACAGACATTCCAGTTGTATCTTGTTGCTTTTGAGGAATGCTATTTTATGTGTTCCCAAAGTTTATCATAGCAATTATTGTCTTATTTGTTTAATCTTTGCTCAATATACGTACTTGTATATATAATACTACTGCTGTAATAAAAAAATGTGCCTACCCGCTTTGCCTAACACATTTGCATGCATGCATGCAAGTAAATCCCTCCACGAAACCACGTGGCATCTTAATCCCCGATATTGTTTATTATTCTCATTAATTGTTAAATCAAATTTAGGATTTTGGTTGAATTAGGCATCAGATACGATTTGGGTAATTATTATTTTTATTTCTTTTTTCATCGCTTTACATTGGGAAAGTGAAACACTGTGACAGATGGGTCCCATGAAATCCAACAAGCCACGTAACATCATGATTAGGGAGACCATTACATGTAAGACTGTGTAGATCACTGCGGTTGTGAGGCGGTGACCATTACTTGCACCACTCGCATGCACGTACGCTCTCGTTTTGGACACATTCTATATCCTAACACTTACATACGACCAAATCATATTCAAAATTACATTATTATATGTAATTTAAACCGTTACTGTTGCTAATCGGGTATTCAAATACAGGTCTCAAAATATATAATCATTTCTTTACATTCTTTGGCCTTTTTTACTTTATTAAAAAACTAATTTTGAATTATTGAAGAAAAAATATTCAATAAATTTACTAAACTGGGATATTTTTGTCACATCAGATTTTATCTTACTTGGAGGGAGTAACCTGAATGATGTTTTGTATGCAAGTTTAAGTTAGCCAACTCTTATTTTGGTTTTGTATAAATCATATTATCAGATTGAAGGTAGAAATGGATCGAATTAGGTTTGGTAGGACTCAGTTTGGCCGGAATTAAAATTATATACTTCTGAGTTTATCCTATCATGTTAATCATATAAAGGTTTTTCTAAGGGTTAAGGATATAAATACGCTTGTAATAATGTAGGCATTTAGCATTAATTATGTATAATTAAAACGGGTCAATTCATTAAACAATACGAGCACTCAATTTGACATATTTGACCAAGATTCACATGGATTAGAGGATTATATATATATATAATATCACTAACTCAGCAAAATTAATTGAAAAATTTTAAAAATAAAAAATTAAAATTAATTCTTTAATAAAATTTTAGCAAAATTATTCTCTATTTGTAATATGATAATTAAAAATAAAAAAAAATTATATTCTAGCAAAACTTTGATGTTATAATAACATTCAAATATCCAATCAATATAAAATATAAATAAACATAAAATATCTCATCTCATATATTTGACATGATCCACGCGAGTTAGTGGATTATATATATATATATATATATATATATATATATATATATATATATATATAAATAAATAAAAGCCCACAAATTTAATAAAATTAATTTAAAAATATTTTTTAAAATAAAAAAAATTAAAATTAATTCTTTAATAAAATTTGAGCAAAATTACTCCGTAATTAAAAATAAAAAATCATATTGTAGCAAAACTGTGATGTTATGATAGCATTCAAATATCTAATCAATATAAATACTATAAAATTTATCAAAATTAGAAACATCAAAGTTTATAATAATTTCAGTCATATTCTAATAGTTTAAAATTAAAGTTTTGAATAAGACATTAAATAAACAATAATAAAGTTAGTTTGGGATGGAGAGAAAATTATGTTTTGACAGGATAAGTGGCCAAGTGATCAATGCCCAAGTGAGACACATGAAAGATTGTTTATAGTGTCTTTCAAAAATATCATGGTTAAGCAATTTGTTACTCACTTGTAATTCTAGTTACCTGGTACAAATGAAAGGTTACAGATAGCTAAGTTACTTGTCTGTGTTGCCTGATAATTGTGAAATGAGCTTTTTGGCACCGCTGAATATGTCCAATTCTAGAAACAAGGTTACAATTGAGATAACGAGTATAATTTGGTTGACTACTTTGTAGAGCATGTGTCTTGTAAGGAATGCAGTAATATTTAAAGGAGAACTATTCTATGTTGAATGAAGTTTGGCAATCATCCCTACAAAGGTATTGACTCTGAATTAAAGGGTTATGTAAGGTTTCACATGTTTCTTTTTGTGAATGGTTTTCCCAACTTGCTTTATGTATTAATAGGATGAAGCTAAGGAATATTTAGATTCCTAGCTTTTGTTCTCTGATTGGATTTTCTGAGGGATGCCTATTTCCTGATTTGTATTGTTGTGGGGGGGTCTTTGTAAGTTACTATCTGTGGGGTGATTGCTGTAAGTTGTGTTCTTTATGTTAATTTTTCTGTAATTCTTGGAATTCTTCTTAGTCATATCTTGTGAATTGTGGGAATCCTTCTATTGTGGAATAAATTTGCTTCTTAAAAAAAAAAGAGGAGTTAAATAGGGATACGTAAGATTGGAGGTGAAATTGGGGGAGGATTTGCTAGTTGGGCTAGTTGATACTCTTAAATCAGTAAATTTAAGTGTGGGAGTTAATGATGTGTGGCTTTGGAATGCAGACCAATCAAGAAGATATGTTGTGTCTTTCGCTTATAAGGTTTTATACTCTGTCTCAGAGTCTCCAAAAGATGATATATTTGAATTTTGTTAGCTCAATGTCACAATTCAAGCGATTTAGTTAAACGCGTGGGAGTGGTGCTTTACAACTAAGTTAACATCACATTCCTTTGTAGAATGGGTGATGACCTCACTTTATGTGCTTAATGTCGTTTAATTTTTTCATTTTTCTTATCTTATTGGTTCTATTTTTATAACTTGCAAGAAGACTCTTCTTGTCCTTGTGCTCGTCTTTTATATTGCATCATTAATAAAATTTGTTTCCTTATAAAAAAAACAATAATAAAGTCTACAAAACATCAATGGAAGGTTATACACTTGAATTTAGAAGTGTTCAAAATTGAACCAACCCAAACTAAAAATTGAAAATGGATACAAAAAATGAAAACCAATAATAACCAAAATTAATTGGATATGTGTAATTTATTCAATTCCTAAACTGCACGGTTCAATTCAATTTATGATTTTAAAATTTAAAAAATAACTCAAATTGAACCAAATTGCAGTTGAATTAACATTAACATTAATTAACAATATTAGACATAAAAACACACTTAAAATAAGTACATATATTCTTCCAAGATAAAAAGCTAAAAGTACACTCTTGCACGCGCGCATGAAAAAAAAAACAAATGTGAATACAATCAAATTCAATGATTATGAGTATAGATATCAAAATTGCAAGTTAACTTGTAAAATCTTACGAGTTTATAATTTTCTGACGAGTTAAATCATACGTAGGATCGAAAAGGTAATAAACTTGGAGTAGACTTAGTAGAGTCATGTAAAATCATAGAATTGGAATAAACTCATGAGCAAATTTCTTAGGTAGTGTTTAGTGTAATTTCTGAATTTGCTATATAGTGTAAATGGCAAGTTCTTCCGTGTCATATCTTGTGACTTGGGGAGTCTGGTCTCTTCTGAATCTAATTAATAAATATTTGTCTTTTTCAAAAAAATAAAAAATTTTTTGAATGATGTTTTCGTATACTGACTTTAATTTTAAATGTTTTAAATTTTATTTTTTTTTATATCTGAAAAAAGGTTTTGAAATTTTAAGTATTATGACTCTTATCTGTATTTATTTAAAGTAATTTTGACTTATTATGTAGATTTAAATTTATTATATATTAATTTTTTTTTCATTTTTATGTTATTTATAGGTATATTTTTAAAAAAATAAATTCTTATAATTTTATAAATCGAATTTACAAGTTAAATTTATGCAACTTTCACGAATGTATATAAATTCGTGATTTCCACAATCTTGTGAGATAGATTCAACTTAGCTATATTCTTTTAAATTAATACTATCATACCATGATAATATGGCTGGCTTTCATAAACACCTCTTTCCTCCGTCATGAATTCCTTCATAAATTGAGCGCATATGCCTTTTTCCCTTCTTGGTTTACAGCTGCATAATTATGCTTTAAATGCGGAATAATTAACAATAATGTTTATGTTGGGAAAATCAACGTTAGTCACGACCAAGTAGTTGATCGATGATACTAAATTCAGTCGCAAAAACTCCACTAAATCAGATTCTCCATTAAAGATTAATTATTAACCAACTTAATAGATTCTTTGTACCAATAACAATTCAAACTAATGATTAAACCACAAAAAATCATACTACACGTCAAAATTGAACAATAAATGACCTCAAAAAAAATCTCGAAACTTGCAAAACTCGTTTTCTGGTTTTAAGTTTTTGAGATCTATTCTTTATCCTTTTGAGTTGATTTAATCCTCTTTACCATCTTGAGTGCAATTTGAAAGCTTGAATGAACTTTGATCGGTTGATTGAGGATGGATGGTCTAATCTGGTCGAATTAATAATTAAATTAATTATGTCATCAATTAGAATTGATCTAATGTGATAAGAGTTAAATTGGTAAACTAACATAATCAAATTAGTGACTCAATATGATTGAACTGTAATTCAGGCCATATATTTTTTTATCTTCAAATTAATAAAAAAATTTCATTTTTATTCATGTATAGTATATTTTGATTAGTATATTGTTAATTATGTTGTTTTTTTCATTATTCCATGTTATATTTACATGTTGGAAACTTTGTTTTGTTATTACTATCTAATTGTTGATTTAATTTTGTTTGGTTGTTAATATATGTTTGAAAAATATATATACTTAATTACTTTAAATACTTGAGATTTTGTTTATAAATACTATTATTTTATTATTTCAATGTAGATATAAATTTTTATATTTTTTTAATATAGGCAAGTCATATGAGTTCATTTGTGATTAGTTATTTAGTCAATGACTCAATATCTTAAGCAGGTAAATATGCGAGTAAATTTTTAAAACTATGATATTAAGTTTCAAAGTTAAAAAAGTCACAAGCTAGGTAAAAATTACATTGACTCCAAAAACAATCTTAAAAATTGAAAAAGGTTATTGTTTAACTTTTTGAGCTCCATTTTATCTACCTAGTTGGAAGATCAGGAATTAAAAAAAAATACAATTGTATTTTGTGATTGAAATCTAATTCCAGATGCAAGGGTTATAAGAATTAGGAAACTGGTTGAGAAATTAAGTTCAATGAATTAAGGAAGTAACTATTGAAATTACAAAATGGATGATCTTAATTAGTTGAATGTGAATTAGGTTGAGATTGCTTGATTACAATTGCTCACTCATTATGTGAGAATTTAACTCTGATAATGTTTTCTATCAATTAATCACATTCACCAACTATTCAATAAAATTACTAAATAATTTTTCCTAACTTTCTTCTCTTTTGTTCTACTACACTTAAGTTTAATTTATCGCATATTACTAGGTGGGAAAATATATTATTTTGGTATGCAAAACCTACATAAACAAATAAAATAAATTTAGTTTATTAAAATAAATAAATATTTTTAAGAGTTTATATCCGCATCGCGAAATTTGTGAACTTAACGAACCAGTCCGTGAACCCACATGCACACACATATATATTTAAAAAAATTTAATATTTTTTTAAACTAACTAAACTCTATTATATCATACTAAAAATTATATTATCAATAATAATCATCTAAAACACTAAATATTTTGAATACTAAAAATCTAAAATATTGTTATTTACAATAAAAAAATAACAACATTAATATAAATTAATAATCAAAGACAATTTTATCTTTTTAAATAAGTTATAGACCAAGCATATGGACCTATAAACTTAAACCGTGATGTTTGTGAACTTTATAACTCAATTTTTTCTTATAATTATGTTTCTTAAAAAACAAATCTCAAACTCACAAGACTGAATAGTCCATATTCTCAACCATACCTATTATCCTATATATCTTGTAGAAAAAAAATACTCAATACGTACTATATCAATCTTGATATGCTTGAACAAGATTCAGAATCCAAACTTTCAAAACCAAATTCATATATGCTATAGTAACAAGTATAACGTCATATCAATATATTGACTTACATAGTATATTAGTTTTTTGTATTGCATGTATAAATTTTTTTACACGAGTTACGTAGTCATTTGCTTTTCCAAAAAAAATTCCTTCACAGATGTGATACTAATTGATTGTGCATCTCTTTCATATATCCGCATACAAAATACCTAACAATTTGGTTTTTCCAAATAAAGATAAATTACACACTTTCACTCATCTTCTAGTATGTATGGTTTGCCAAATTAAAACACGTACTAAATAAGATGATATTACCTAACTTCCGTACTAGACACCATTTAGTTTGTCCTCCTAATGAAACAAGATTTGATGTAACAAGAATCACCATACTTCAAATTTATTTTTTTTTAATTTTTTCTGCTTTGGTAAATATACATATAAGAAGTCGATCAACCAAAAAGATAGATTATTCTCTACAACGGAATCGTTGCATTCATGTATCCCAATTCTTTAAATAATTGAAAATAGAAAAAAAATTAGATTAATTTTAATACATTTTTATTATCTTGTCTGATTTCAAATTGAATCATATAATTATATATCCTTAAATCAGTTCTTCGAGTTGTTGTTAACAAAAATATAATTATAATGATAAAAATTTAAATATGTTTTTATCAATAATATTGACATGAATAGAATAATTAAATGATTTTTCATAAAATAAGAAAAGAGAGTTTAAATGTGGTTACCAAAAAAAGATTTTATGGAAATTGAAATGAGCAGTAGGTTATCTCCATTTTGTGGAGAAGCAGTTAAGGTACAAGGATTAAAACTGTGATGTAATAATTGAATTTACTTATTTTTTATCTTTGAATTGTTAGGATAGATAAAGAATGAAGGTGAGCCCTTCAATTTATGTTGGGCACGTGTCAGATGAATATAAGGGGAAATGGAGATGGACATATTTCTTAGAGAACATACATTCCTTCACACGTCACATGCGAACGAACAGACAGAGGAATGGCTCAAAAATCGAAGGGAAAACATGTTGCTATACATATGCTCAAGGCAATGTATTACTAGAAATGAATTAAAAATAGTGTTAAAGAAATATAGGAGGGGAGAGAGAAAGATATATTAGTAAAAGTTAATGTGGTAGTGCTAGAGTATGATCCACGTTACATGAGGTTGCGTGAGGAAGCGGTGTAAATGAAACAGAAGGGGTTGTCTTGGGGTAATCGTAGTTTACAAAGCGAATAGAGAGAGCATCTTTTGGAAAGCGGTGGTCGTCCCCGTTTGTCGAACTATGGTTCATCAATCTCAAGATGATCTGATTCTCTCTCTCTCCGTGAATGTTTTTGAATCTTTTGATCGAATGGGGTCGATTTTCCAGAGGAGGGTGTTTGGGTTTGGGTTTGGTTATGATGAATGTGGGGTCACTTTTTATTCATCTTGAAAACATTTTTGGTATTAGTAATTTATTCGGATTTGATTTTTAAATATTTGCGACCCTTTTCTTTTTGGTATAGTAGTTTCAATCTTTGACCCATAGAAATGTGTTGTTGTCTAGTGGACTAGACACATAAGAAGCCAAGTGAGAAGCCAGGCACAGTTGCTTTGATGATTGCAGGGTATCTCTATTTGGGATACCTTTATCTCTTTGGCTACTTTTTCTCAGTGTGATCCAAAAACCAATCCAAATCTCAGGATCTTCTCTTCTTCAGTTCTTCTTCAGCTTCTACGGCTACTAATACTGTTGCCCCCATCAGCAACTGCTCCTAAAAAGCAATGGGTTTTGGATTCGGGGCATGAGGTTCCTATCATGACAATTGACGAACTTGCCTTTTGTTTTGGATTCACGTGATTCCCACGGTACGGCACCCAACCTCAGCCACTGCTCCTATTGTGCTTTCTTCCTTCTTGATTGGACTCCCTACATAACAACTAACGGAGTGTGTTAGTCTCACCACTTCCCACTTCCCACTTCCCACTTCCCACTTCCCACTTCCCTCTTCCCTCTTCCCTCTTCCCTCTTACCACTTACCAACACCACTGCTCATTGTTCTGTTCAACTTCTAAATAATACCAACCCCACTTATCATCAAAGTGCGTGACAACCCAAACACACACTGTTTTTTCCTAACTTAATTTAATTCCATCTCAATTTACTTCACTTTAACTAATTAAACCATCCCATCTTCTTCTCACACCACACTTCAAACCCTGCTACTCCAGTTTCACTTATGCTTCTCTCATCATATAATTATCATTCTCTTATACGCCAACTTTTCAAGTCATTTTGCATTTATTATTAAAAAAAAAAAACGTTTTTTAATTTGACTCGGTCAAAGGACAATATATATGCCTACACTATAAAAAAACTAAAAGTTATACCAGCATGCATGTGGTCATTAATACAAGACACCCCGTTTAAAAGATATTGAATATTCTTTTTAAAACATATTTTATAATTTCTATAAAATATTTAACTTTTTATTTACTTATATTAAAAAAGACTTGAATCATTTCTGTTTTTTATGGATAATAATACACTATAATATATTATGTAATAATTAATTTACTTATTTTCATTAGCCAATATAATTCAAACACTAGTGTCCGATGATAATATGAAACAAAGAGAGTAGTATATTATCATAAAATAAAATTAAATATTCACAATTCAATTTTACCTTGAATTGACAACAAATATATCCGTATTATTTATATTTAACTACAAGAACTATATAAAATCCAATCATTTTATTATATTATCTTATTTGTTAATATGATGTGAGGTAAATTTGTATTACGTGTCATAATATAAATTAGACTTACAAATATATATATATATATTATTTTTTGTTTATGCCAAATGTATCTCTTAACTAACCGTGGGGAAGTGATTGTCATAATTTTCAAAGGTAATGACGTAATAGAATATTGGTTAATTGTTATAATAAAGTTTAAGAATAGTAGTAAAAAAACAATTAACTATATTGGGTTGATAGTCCTAAAATAAATAAAGGAATAAAGATGAAGGGGGAAGGGAGGAAATAGGTTTGGAATTTGTATTTAGGAATTAATAAATGGTATTAGGAAAGGTGCAGGGGAGGAGAATATAAGGTTAAGGAGGAGTATTGGGATTAGAGCGTGATTGGGAAGGGAAGAGAAGGGAGCGTGAGAGAGGGGTAGCTAGTGGTAGTAGACTAGTATTATTCCATTTTCCTTGGGGGATGGCAGTGGCAGAGATACGGATAGAGACAGAGGTTTTGATGTATTGGGTTTGAGACTAATAAAGCCTCGTGATCGGAGAAGCCAGATCCCTGAATACTGTTTTCACTGTCACGTGCCCACTTTTGACTACCCAATGACCAAACCCCCCTACACTTGCCCCTCTCTCCTATAAATTCACATCATGCATCAGAAATTTTTATGCACACAGTGGCGCAGACTCATCATCTCCTTCCCACTGGGTCCCTCTCTGTTTTCCTATGTCTTTTTAGTTCCCACTTATTTACACTTACATTTGTGCATCTCTCCATTCGCAGTTAACGACAACCTCCACTGCACCTGCTGACTCGTATTTCGCCATTTTATTAGCTACCTGACAACACCCCGTACCTTTTTTAACTCCATCTTCCCTCTTGGCATTTCAAACATTGCATTGCACATTGCACATCGCACATCGCACATCGCACATCGCACATTGCACTCTGCACTCCACTTTCTCCCCCTGTTAAAACCACCAACAACAACTAACTCACTAATCGGGCAATCATGCATCGCTGTTGCGGAAGCTCCCAGGCTCACGTGATGGGCACCTGCACATGCGCCAGCGCAATGTTCCACACCGACGCCAACAACTCTTACTCCATGCTCTTTTCTATGCCCAACGCCCACGCTCCATACGATGATTACGACCACGACATCTATTCCTCCTACAACACACCCTCTCCCTCTTCCGTCGACTGCACGCTCTCCCTGGGAACCCCCTCCACTCGTCTAACCACCACCCACGACCACCACGACAAACCACACCGCCACCCTCCTTCTTCCGTCTCCAACTTTTGCTGGGACCTCCTTCAATCCAAACAATCTCAAACCAAATACTCCACCAGACCATCCTCCAATGCTAACTCCAACGACCCTCTCCTCGCTCGTCGTTGCGCTAACTGCGACACCACTTCCACTCCCCTCTGGAGGAACGGTCCTCGCGGCCCTAAGGTATCATCATCTCCTGCTAATATTTTTTCATTTCTTAACCCACTTTTGGTTTATAACATTTCTACTTTCCTATATATAATTCAAAACTTTAATAACATGTACTACTATTTCTTACAATAACCATGAGACACTGGTGAGCCGTTTATTTGATATTATCAAGTGAGATGGATATAAAACCTCTCAATAGAATAAACATTCATTTCCGAGAATCTATGGAATATTTTATTTTTACTAGACTTTTAAATACTTACACTTTTTTTATTTTATTTTATGAGTTTAATTGGATATTTATTTAACGTTGAATTGATGCAGTCTCTATGCAATGCTTGCGGGATTCGATTCAAGAAGGAAGAGAGAAGAGCCAGCGCAGCCGCCGCCACGTCAGCCGCTGTCCCCGGCGGCGTGATGGAATCGTCTCGCGCGTACGGCCACCACAACAATTCGTGGTACGCGCACTCGCAGAGCCAGAAGATGAGCAACGAGTTACGCTTCATGGACGATTCCGATAGAGAGTCGGAGAATAATGGCATTCCGTTTCTCTCTTGGAAACTCAACGTTCCAGATCGAACGAGCCTCGTTCACAACTACACGAGATGATGAACGATGCTGATATCCTTATAATACGTTAATAATAACGAGAGAAAAAAATGACAAAAGTTGTTCCGCGTAGCTACAACCTTGACGTTCAAGACCACACAGGTGTACGTCGACGTTTTACGATGGTGATGTAGATGTTTTTGATTGCGATGGTTGCATTATGGTCTCGTCAATGTGATGTTTTATTTTTATTTTATTTTTTTTTTATCTTTGACCTTTTCCTTTTTGTTTGGTTCCTTTTCTCCGTCTTGTGAAAGATGGAGTGAGAACGGGATAATTCTATGTTCTTAGTTTGCTTTTTCTTTGGTCTTCGTTCTTTAACTTTCTCTTTCAGTTACTTGCTAATCCTACCTTTCTGTTCGTTCACTTTCCCTCTCGGATATATATATTATTCTATTCGCCATTGATGATGACCATGTGGACCGTTTGATGCATTTCGTGCTAGGCAATTATAGGCTTTATGGTCCATTTTGTTGTGTTCTAAGCCGAAGTGGTTCCCCTCCTTGACCTTCTCGTTTTTTGAGTTGTGTTGTGTATAATGGGCATGGAAAATAATCGGTTAATTAATACCTCAAAAGGTAAAAAATATAATTAATTAAACACAACTGTAATGTATAAGAAAAAGAGAGAGAAGAGAAAGAATAGTATAAATATAATGTGTGATAACTTGATATAGTTGTAGAAGAATGGTAATGTAGTTTTTATGATGAGTTGTATTTTCCTTATCCATATGGTATTACTTTTCAACAGCCGGTCATATATACGTTGATTTGATACACTTTTGGAAAGAGAAAGTGAGTGAATGAGTGGGAGTTTGATGCATTTAATTGGGGTGAAGCAATTCTGAGACGGTTGGATATGTATGTTGGATCACTGTTCTCTCTGAACCGGACACCGTGCGGTTCAGAACAGTAAAAACTGAAATGTCTTTTTAGAGCATTACATCGAATCCGTCGGGTTATTGTTGCACTGCCTGCCATCTAAGACAACTTTTTTCATCATCAAATCAACTATCATTAGAATTTAGAGGTACTATTTCATTTTGCTGTGTCATTATATTCATGTATTTAAAAATTATAACCAAATGATTAGGTATGAAGGCAGAAGCTTTTTTTTTTCCCCTTTAATTTTCAAGTTCAAAAGGGATTTATTAATTTTTAATTTAATTAAAAATTATTTTCTTTTCATTTTTATTAGGAACTAAAACGCCAACAATCAACAATTAGGACTAAAATGGAACAAATCCAAATTAGATAGATTAAAGAGGCATTCTAATTTTAAGTCAATACAAATAAATATGACTCAAAGTTGTACAAAATATAATCAAGATTAAAATCAACTCCTTATACAGATACATTATGGTGTGAAATCTGATGTTTAAATTAATTTACATATTTTCTATATGTAATAAAAAATTATTTACATAATTTTAATCATATTTAGTAATTTAAAATTAATTTTAATTATTTGGCTTTGTATTTAAAATTCAATTGGAATATAAGGACTAGGTAGTATCCAACCTTAAAATAGAAAAGAAAAACCTGTCCTACGTCATCCCACTGGAGAAATACCTGCATACACACATACCCACTGACCAACTAAATCTCTGATGAATTAACCTTTCTAAATACAAGTTTAAACACACCTTAATACCTGCAACCCAGTAGCACATTCATAAAAAGAAAAGGAAAAACACTTCATGCTATTAGACACTCATGTTCAAGATCTGATGAAATAGAAAACACGTTCAAAGTTATCATTATTGAATACAATATTATTTTTGTGCAACCATAGGAACCTTACAACTACAAATCAAACCACCAACCATTCCCTGTTGCAGTTATTTCCAAACAACTCACACATGTAGTAAGAAGTTAGATCCCAAACCACCTATAGCGGTGCTTCTAAATGAGAGTCGACTCGTTTGATCTTCTTTTCTGCATATAAAGGATAGAAAAAAAAAAAAATCAGGAATGGGTACAACCAAGTTTTTAGTGTGAAAAAATTATCAAGATACTGAATTTAATATCCTACTGAATTTGCTGGCTACAAGAATTTTTTGAGTAAAATATATGCAAGTACAGTTACTTTTAGTATGTGCGAGCTACAATTCAAATAGTCTCTCATTATCACATTCAAATATTTGAAGCATGATTGTGAGGCTGGCCCAGTCAATAAAATAAAATCATTAAAAACATAAGGCAGGTATTTCTAAATGAAATCAGGAATAAAAATAACATACAAACAATGGTCTCCTCTCTCTCTCTCGCTCTCTCTCTCTCCCTCTCTCTCCCTCTCTCTCTCTCTGTCTCTCTCTCTGTCTCTCTCTCTCTCTCTCTCTCTCTCTCTCTCTCTCTCTCGCTCGCTCTCTCTCGCTCGCTCTCTCTCTCTCCCTCTCCCTCTTTCTCTCTCTCTCTCGCTCTCTCTCACTCTCTCTCTCTCTCTCGCTCTCTCTCTCTCCCTCTCTCTCTCTCGCTCTCTCTCTCTCTCTCTCTCCCTCTCTCTCTCTCGCTCTCTCTCCCTCGCTCTCTCTCTCTCTCTCTCTCTCTCTCTCTCGCTCGCTCTCTCTCTCTCCCTCTCCCTCTTTCTCTCTCTCTCTCGCTCTCTCTTGCTCTCTCACTCTCTCTCTCTCTCTCGCTCTCTCTCTCTCCCTCTCTCTCTCTCGCTCTCTCTCTCTCTCTCTCTCCCTCTCTCTCTCTCGCTCTCTCTCCCTCGCTCTCTCTCTCTCTCGCTCTCTCTCTCTCTCTCTCTCGCTCTCTCTCTCTCTCTCCCTCTCTCTCTCCCTCTCTCTCTCCCTCTCTCTCTCTCTCTATATATATATATATATATATATGACTTGTGTGGCAGACAATTTTTAATATGTGAAAACAAAGTAAATATGAAAATCAATATTCTTTTCTCAATGGTGTGCAAAAAATGATTCAAATATATATAGTGACTTCTCTAATATACGCTCTATCAACAAGGTAAAATATATATTCAATGGAGGATAAGGAAATTATCATGATTGGATTAATCATGTGGACAAACTATGGTAGGAAAATGTAGTCTGACATGCTAGTTTCTAGATGAAACACAAATATGAAGGGTTTGGTTTGCTAATGTTTAATTTGTTGTGATAAGAATGTGGCCTAAATAGAATTTACAATATTTTTTATCCAGCCTTGAGTTAAGGAAGTGTGGGTGCACGGTGTTGCTAGTAATAATCGTTGGTGTGATCATGTGTTAATGCTTGCTTCTTTTATTCTCTATTGCCATTTTGTATCAGATTATTATGTAAATTGTTTTGTTGGATCTATTAAGTGGAATTGAAAATATTTTGGTTTATGGTGGGGTTTGGGAAAGGGTTACTGGTTGAGTTTTATTTAATTATGATGCCTATTAATTGTTTGCTTCATTACTATTTAATTTGTATAAATTTTTTTTGATTGGTGAGTATAATTTCTTATACTCAAACTATCATATACATTCCTATGCTCTAAATAAATGTAAGGCTCAACAAATCTCATCTTGTGATTCACACAAAATATCAATTTGGGATGCACAAATAAAATATATCAATTTAGGAGCAATAAATATAGATACACACTGACAAAGGATGATGGATGATACTATACTCAGTTTGGTGTGATAACCTAGAAGACTAATTACCTCGATGATGAAGAAAAGAGTTGAAGCGGAATAAGAAAGGTAAGGGTATTAATTTCTTATTTGAGGATCATAACAAATGTTTAGTGAAAGTAGGAGATGAAAAGAGAGAGAGAATGACTCAATATAAAAATGAATCAACATAAATTTCCATTCTGAACTTTAACAGAACAACAATCAAGCTTATATATAAATAAGGAAAACAAAAAGGATAAAGGCAAAGTTGAAAACATAGAAAACTAACTTAACTGTCAAGCCAAAATAACAGACTAACAGAAAGTGAAAGTTAGTTTGTGTGTCACGCAAGTTCATCTCAAGTTTGATCAAATGAATTAGATGTTTACTGACAGCCCCCTCAACTTGGAAATGGATGTTAAGCATTCCCAGCTTGGAACAAAACTCACGGAAGGTGTGAGGAGACAATACTTTTGTAAGTAAGTCCGCAAGTTGCATAGTGGAAGATATAAGCATGAGTTTGATAAGACCAATGTTGGCTTTATCTCGAACAATATGGTAGTCTATATCAATGTGTTTAGTGCATTCGTGAAAAACTTGTTTGGATGCAATTTGGAGAGCAGAGTCATTGTCACATAACAAAAGGGTAGGATTATTGAAATGAACACAAAAATTCTCCAAGAGATATGTGAGCCATTGAACTTCACATGTAGTGGAAGCAAGAGCCCTATACTCTGCCTCGGAGGAACGTTTGGATACTGTGGCCTACTTCTTTGATCGCCACAAAACAAGGGAGTGACCAAGGTAGATAGAGAAACCAGTAACAGAACAACGAGTGTCTACACAACCAGCCCAATTAGAGTAACTAAAGGCATTGAGTTGGAGATTGCTTGAGTTGGCGAAGAAGATACCAGAGCCTGAAGTCTGTTTAAGGTAGCAAAGGATGCGAAAGACAACTTTTAAGTAAGCATTGGTAGGTTTATACATGAATTGACTCAGATGTTGGATGGAGTAAGTGATGTCTAGCCTGGTTGTGGTCAAGAAAATGTAGGACCAATGAATCTACAATAGGGAGATGGATCAGGAATAGGTTCACCAGAGGAAGAATGAAGGCGATTAGTGTAATCCATTGGTGTTGAGGCAGGACAACATGCTAGCATTCTTGTATTTGAGATGATATCTAGAACATATTTGCGTTGGTAGAGGTTAATTCTAGAACTGGTGTGCGCAACCTCAAGGCCCAGAAAATATTTGAGGTTTTCTAGGTCCCTGATCTAGAAAGTGAAATCAAGTAAGGAGGTAATGTGCTTGATCTCTAAGAGGTTGTTCCCAGCCAGAATAACATCGTCCACATATATTAAGAGTGCAGTGACAGATGGTCCAAAGAACTTAACAAAAAAGGAGTTGTCAACAGTGGAGTGATGATAGCCAATAGATAGGAGAAATGAAGATAACTTGGCAAACCATTGTCAACTAGCTTGCTTCAGCCCTATACAAGGATTGTTAAAGCTTGCAAACTGACCTGTTGAGAAGGAAATATTGAGGGCACATGCATAGACACTTCTTCAAGTAAATCACCATATAGGAAGGCATTGTTTACGTCTAATTGTTTAAGATGCCACACATGTATGGCTGCAAAAGCAAGGAGCATGCGAATAGTGGTAAGTTTGGCCACTAGGGAGAACATGTCTATGAAGTCAAGCCCTCCATTTGAGTGTAAGTTTTTTCCATGAGACGTGCTTTGTATCTCTCTATAGATCCATCTGCATGACATTTGATTTTGAAGATCCACTTGCACCTAATAGCTGATTTGTTTGGAGGGAGAGTAGTGAGAATCCATGTGAGGTTAGCTTCAAGGGCAGTAAACTTGACATTCATGGCTTTAAGCCAACATTCATGTTTGGAAGCTTCAGCATAGGACCTTGTTGTGTCTGAGTTGAGATGGAGAAAATGAAATGGGGAAAGAAAGAGACAAATCATCAGAAGAAAGGAAATAAGCAAGGGATAGTGAATACCTTTGGAGGAGATTGTCTTGGAAGAGATTGGTATTGTTGATGTAGTCAAGCAATGAAAATCCTTTAGGCATGATGAGGGGAGACATTTTCGAGTGGATTGACGTGTGGACAAATGAATGGGCAAGGTCTTACAAGGAATATGTGGCATGTTTGTGGGAGATAAGGGAGGATGACTCATGTTGAGTGAGACAAGTGGAATGTTAGAGGTTAGTGGTGGGGGAGAGGTGTCAACAGAGCGGACAAGTGTTGAATATTTTGGAGTATCTCTTATGACTTTTGCTTGATGGGTAGGTTCTAGTTGGTAAGTGCAATCATAGCTAAAGGAGTAGGTATAAGATATGTTGGATTAGTGCATTGTGTGATAAGATAAGGGAATTGGTTCTCATGAAATATGACATCTCGGGAGGTTTTAAGTTGATGGGTATGGACGTTAAGCAAGAGATATCCCTTTGTATGGGTCTAAACCTGAGGAAGATACAAGGATTTGCTTTCGGGTCAAGCTCGGTTATGTGAGCAGTAAGGGTAGAGGCATAGCATAGACATCCAAATACATGAATAACAGGCACATCATATTGTTTTCCATAGATTTTTTTATATGGTGAAACATGTTTAAGAAAAAGTGTAGCAATGCAATTTATGAGGAAAGCGATATGCATCAATGCAAAAGACCAAAATGCATGGGGCAAGTTGCTTTGGAAAAGAAGAAATCTAGTTATGTTCAAAAGATGTTGATGTTTCCTTTCAACAATTCCGTTCTATTATGTTGTTTTGTTACAACTGGTTTGATGCACAATTCCTTTGGATTGATAAAAATTATCCATTTGAGATTGTCTTTCATTGTTAGATCGAATGGTTTTAATATTGGAATAAAATTGGTTTGCCATATATGTCACAAAATTGATTATATAATTTTGGGTTTCAACCTTGCTATGCATAAAAAATATCCAAGTAAAACATGAATGCTCATCGACTATGGTTAGGAAGTATCTATGTCCATGCATCGAGACTTTGGCACATGACCCCATATGTCAGTATGAATTAATTGAAATGGTTTTGATGTGTGAGAGTTACTGAAAGAGAATGACAATCTTTTTTGTTTAGCATGGTGACAAACATTGCAAACAAATCTCTTATATCTTCACCATTATTGGAAATACAAGTGTAGTGGCGAGTCATATCATGTAATTGCTCTTGCAAAAAATGGTCAAGTCTAAAATGCCAAAGATGAATGGGTAACTTTTTACAAATGGGATGAGTAATGGCAGACATGGTTGAAGGAGTGTTTAGACTATTGGTCGAGAGTGTATAGAGTTCTGCATCCACACTAACTATAACAATCATCTTCCTCAATCTCACATCCTAAATTATACACGAAGGGTGTGAAAAAATTAATTCACTGTTGAGGGACTTCACAAGTTTAGAAATGGAGATCAAGTTATAGCTGAAAGATGGGATAAACAATACATCATTAAGGAAGAATTTATTTGTGAATGTGGCAGTGCCTGAGTGTGTCGCTTTTACTTGTTATCCTGTAGGCAATCGTACTACTATCGGGTTGATGTTTTTATAAAAATTAAAGTATTATAAGGAAGAGGAGATATGATCTGTAGCACCTTAATCTAATATCCAAGGTGTTGTGTATTTTGACTCGATGGAAAACGTGTTGTGTGTGCATATCCTTGAAGTTTGTGCATTACAAGCTGAAACCAAACCAATTTGGTTGACATGTGAAAAATTGGTGTTTGCTGGTGCCATTACAACCGAGCCTCCAATGTTTGAATGGTGGATTAAAGTAGTTAGTGCCTAATACTCCTTAGATGATAGCTTGTGCTCACGGATCTCAGTAGAATTTTGCTTACCATTATTGGCTCTGCCTTTTTCAGCCACGACATGGTTAATGGTAAAGTTCTTTCCATAGAGTTTGTGTCCTGGAAGGAAGCCATGCTTCCTATAACATACGTCCACTGTGTGACCAAATCTGCCACAATGAATACACATCTTATTGTTTTTGCTTGAGCCTTTCCTATTGCTACTTTTGTCATTCCTGGATGGGAATCTGTGTTTACAATAACAAACACTTTTAGTATGTCTACTCTGTCTGTAGAAGCCAGATGTCAGGTTTGAATTCCCTGCACTTGTCATTGAGCATTTGTTTTCCAAACTCATACCAGCAGTAGCAAAACTACTCCTTTCATGTTGTCTTTCTTGTTGCACTACATATGAGATTATTTTTGAGATTGATGGAAGAGGCTCCATAATCAGAATATTGGATTTAACATTGCCAAAGTGCTTATTCAATCCCCATAAAAATTGCATTACCTAATCTTTTGTTTTTCTTTCAGCTATGGCATCCTGTACTCCACAACAACATTTCATCGAATATTTACAAATTGGATCTAGTTTAAAGCTTTCTAACTTATCCCATAGAATTCTTAATTTTGTAAAATTTTCAGTTACGGATGATTCACCTTGTCTAATTGATGACACTTCTAATTGTAGATCTGAGATCCTAATTCGATCTCCTTATGAGTACCTAACATGTAGGTCTTTCTAAATTTCTTCTGATTTGTCCATCCAAATAATGCTTTGGTGGATTTGAGGTGCCATCGAGTGAAGAATCCACAAGACCACCATATCATTGCACCTTCTCCATGCAGAATGTAACCTATCATTTTTGTTAGGTTCTTGAGCAATTCCATTAATAAACTCAAGTTTGTTATTCGAGCTTAGTGTCGTGGCCATAGCTTTGCACCATGCGTGGTAATTCTTTGCGTCTAGTAGTAGAGAGACAAGGACTATAGCTAGATTTTCTCCTGGATGCAAATAGAAGCAACTATAGACATTCCACAAAGGATCTAAATTATCACTCATGATAGATGAATTTAATAATATTGAGAGGATTTCAAAATATGTGCCTTAGAGCTCTTCTATTAGAAAAGCTTTGATACCATAGCAAATGTTGAGTGAAAGCAGGAAACGAAAAGAGAGAGAGAGAGAGAGAGAATGACTCAATATTAAAATGAATCAACATAAATTCCCATTCTGAATTGTAACAGAACAACAATCAAGCTTATATATAAATAAGCAAAACATAAAGGATAAGCCCAAACAAAAAACACAGAAAACTATCTTAACTCTCACAATAGAATAACAAAATAATAGAAAGTGAAAGTTAGCTTATGTGAAACACAAGTTCATCTCGAGCTTGATAAAATGAATCAGATGGTTGTTGAGAGATCATAAAACAATTTGAAAGAAGTAAAAGACTAAATCAAACTACTTCAAACATTGTTACTTTGTCTACTCGCAACCTAGCAAAGAATTTATTAGTCAAGAAGAGTTGAGCCATCACATTAAGTTTTTTATTCACAATAATTGTTTTTTTTATTCAACTTGGGTTGAGACATGATAATAATTATGACTTGGGTTAGATTATTAGATTTTCCTATTTATATTGAACTTTAATCCTTATGAAATTGCTAGTTTAATTTTCCTAACCTTGTAAGGAAACAAGTGTTTCTCTCCGAGTTTTGAAAATTAGACTGACCAATTCAATTGGAACAGAATCAGTGTCCAGTCCATTGTTTCCTAATAACTGGAGACTTTCAAAATCGGAAAAAAACCGGCTAAATGAGCACAAAATTGGGAAAATCGATCAAAACTAGGGGGTCCATGGGTTGACACCTTTTTTAAAAAAACAAATATAGGTAAAAAAAAAATTGGAAAACAATAGTTCTTTAAATTTTAGACAAATAAATGAGAAGTACTTTAGTAAAGTATTGTGAAATAAAAAAAAAATACTTATAAATTTTTTTTGCAAAAAGTACTTAAGGCTATAAAAAATATTTAAAAAGATATTTTGAAAGATAGATTATGTTTATGTATTATAAATCATATATAATTTTTTTTTACTTAACAAATTACTATAATAATAATAAAATATAAAAATAATATTTTATTAAATTCGATTCGACCTCAATTTAATTCCAATTGAATGTTTGAATCTTAAATTCATATCCTTATTGGTTGAATGACCAAAGTAACAATTTATTGATTATCACAAAATAGTACTGTACATCTAAAATGTGTTGTTTCCGGTAATAACAAATATATAAAAATACACACTAATTCATAAGGATCCAACACCAATGTCTAATGCACGTGCGACAAAAAAATAAAAAGGTGGTGGAATGATGCATACTATACCAAACTAATTTCCCCTGGAAGGCAATGTAAACCAAGTATAGTCTAAGGATGCAATTGTTTGATATACAAATATTGATGATTTGATTCATGAGATGCATATAATTGGCAATTAATGTATCAATGCAGAAATAGGCAATGGTAACCGAGTGTAGCATACTAGGCAATTATACGTTCCTGTATTCACTTTGTTTTGGGGTTTTCATGCACCAAATTTGATTCCCAATTCCCTTCCATAAAATTAAAGCATAAGAATGAAATTTTCTTTTATTATCACTTGGAAATATAATCTTAGCTTGAATCATGTTTCAACCTAAAGTGATTAATTAGGGTCTAATTTCTCTCTTAGATTGGACATAATAGGTCCTTGAATAAGGAGTATAGTCAATATATATATAACAATTTTTTTAAACAGACAATATATAACTGCTGAAAAATATAGTTAGGGTACATTTGAATACAATTGAAATTAAGTTAAACTACAAATTTTGACTTTTGAATAAAAAAAAAGTAAAAGTAACAAGATTGTTACTTTGATTTTAAAAACTAGTTTGGGTTCAATTCCAATCCAAACACATGCACTTAAAATCATGAATTGATGGAATAAAAAAAAAAAAAAGATTCCATTTATGTACAAGTACAATATGAAAAGGCACAATGAACAAACCTTGCTTAATGGTGAAGATAATTTCTTTTGTTATATATGTTGAGATGACATCGTATTTTCTTTTATCTTACGGGTCATGATGAAAAGAATTTAGAATTAAATCAATATGTTTATGAAAAGTGCAACCTAAATTAAAAAGCCAAAGATGAATATAAAGCATAACAAAGAAAACAAAAACCATGGACGAGGATGGACATTAAAATAATACAACCATTGATAATACTAGATTTGACAATCATTCCCCTAGTTATTATATTTGTAAAATGCATGTTTTATAATTTAACAACAGAAGATCTTTTGACTTTCAATTAATTCTGACTTTCATCGATCGGTTTTATTTTTGCAGAAAATAGATAAATGTAAGATTCATTTACTATTTTTTTTATAAACAAAATATTAATGTCCTTAATAATGTTAGTTTTTATTAATTTTTTCTCACCTTTTCCTTACTCAACCAATCAAACGACGTTATATATTTTCCGAGACACTTACTATTGATTAGTGTATTCATAATCTAACATACTTTTAATGGAAAAACTCATTAGGTATATATATATTTGGTTAATTTTGGCTTGACCCCTTGTCGTATTGATAATGGATAGAAGAAAAAGTTAAGATTGTAAAGAAATATATGATAATGCAACATGGCACGTCACACTCAGTTTAATTGTTATTGTCCAAACTTGTAGATCCCAGTAAGCCATTACGAGGAAGGTTGCTAGTAGGGGCCATCTAGCTAATTCAAGTAGAATGTCAAAACATTTATGCCCACAAAAGCTATTTTGACTAGTCACTTTCAATTGGTGAATTATAAAAAGTATGAGTCTATGTTTGGATTAAAATTTATACGGCCAGCACTGTGGGAAGTAAACTATCTATGTAAACCGAGAGCATCACAACCCTGTGGGGGAAGACACATTGTTGTGGCACGTGTACTAGATCTTCATATGTGAGCCAAGATCAACACAACACAGTGGGATGCTTATTGAATCTTAGTAAGCAGTTGTGAGGACCACAGTTATCTGAGAGATGACATGTAGCTGTGAAACGTGTTAAATGGGTGACCTATGGACATTCATGAATTATGAGCTTACTCTATTATTATATGAGTAATTTGTAACTGTTAAACACAAACAGTTAGATTTTTTTTTTCTTGATTATAAATGTGGGTTAATCTTGAATTTTTTATTACAAGAATTTAGTATATTTTGTGCCTTTTTTGAGTTCTTCATATACAAATTTTTGTTGATAAAAAAGTATAAATTTGTTTGCATGAATTTTTTATTTTGGAAATTCAGTTTGTAAAATAAAAAACTCCTTTGGATTAATCTCTTTCATTTTAAATTGGGTTTTAAGACAAAATAATGTAGTTTATAGTAAGATTAAATTGAAAATAAAATAATTTTGCATTTTGAATGTGAATTAGAACCTCCAACTTAAAAGTAAAAGATGTCCTTGATTGTTGAATCCAAATTATAGTGAAGTAACCGAACTTGTTCCAGATCAATAATTCAGGGTGATTCACCTATCAAAATATTAATAACATATTTGGATTATATTAAAATTTCTATTATGATGATGAATTTCACGTAAGCTTCGTAACGTATGAGTTGGAGCAGCTTAACACACTTAGTCCACCCCTTTTAAGTCATAACAAGATTACTGGGCCTATCTTGGACTGAATCCCTCAAATACGTTGTCTTGGGTTATATTTCGGATTAGGCTTTCAACAATATACAAATAATTAATTTTGTATCTAAATAATAATTTATACAGTAGTAATGATATTTTTTTTAATCAGTAATGATAAAATTTAAATCTAACAATTTACAAACAACTTATATCTTTTTTTATTGCAATGATATTAATTATCTAGTGTATTATTTTATATTATTTTGTTTAGATATTTTATTCCACACAAAATCATCTTAAAATATATGTGTAAAATAAAGAATAAAAAAGAAAATGAGAAAAATACTTATACATTATCAGTTTAAAAATTTTTATAATGAAAAATAATTACAATATTCTATATATGGTTAGTTTGTTAAATTTATTAATTAATATTTTAAAAGTCATGTAAACGGAAAATTGTGATTAACCTATCAAATTCTTTTATACTAATAATATATAAATGTTAAACTCAAAGAAAATTATAATCATTTACAAAATTCCTTAAATAAAGTTCTATTCGTTATCAAATTATTTAAAAACTAAAAATTATATTAAACAATACCGAAGCGGGAACGATACTCTTGAAATTAGTTAAAATTATAAAATATTAATTTTATGAGTGATTAACTATAAAATATGAGTACTGAAGTTATAATGAATAAGTTACTATGTAGAATGAGAATGCAAACTACAGCTCTTCGTTGGAGAAGGCAAGAATATTTTGCAACGTAGCAAAGTAAGCGATGATGACACAGATTGCGAAATGATAACAACACAAACATATTGGGCAACGATGGCAGGAGACAACGATAGATAGTTTACTCGCTCATGTGAAACACATACACAGCAAAGAAAGTGGCATAAATGTTCACGTGAGACACAACAGGGAAGATGGAAAACCTCCTAGCAAAGGGTATCAGGTAGGGGTAGTCACTCGTCACTCAGAACAAAATTTCACATATAGGAATTTAAACAACGTTGAATTTGTTCTTTTTCAATGTTTTTTTTAGTTTATATAGTGTTTTTAAGTGCGGTATCAGTAAACAAAATGTAAATTTAGACAGAGCTTTTTTTAAAAATGCTATATAAATAGGTATAACATTTCTTTAGAAAACACAGTTTAAGTGGATATAGAGTTCTGCAGCTAAATGTTGTATATATGAATATAACGTTTCTTCAGATAAACATTGTATAACTGAATACAACGCATATAACGCTTCTTCAGATAAACATTGTATAAGTGAATCCAACGTCTTTTTCAGATAAATACTGTATAAGTGGATATAACGTTAGTTTGAAAAAACATTGTATAAGTTTCTTTTTTTTTTTTAAAACCTGTTAGTTTCTTTCATCCATTCTTACCATAATTTTTCACACTTGTAAATACAGTTTCAATTATAAGATAAATTATATAAACATTGTTATATATGTTTCAAACCAGAATACAAAATAATGCAAAAACTTCAATAATTCCAAAACTATATAGAGTGCTCATTTTCATTTTATTTAAATTAACTTGAATACAACAAGATTCTAAAAATATCCCAAAACGGTGTACAATGATAAATAAACATAATGTAATACATAATGTTAGGTAGTTTAGTATAAGTTAATCCACAAAAATTATCCCAAGATTACATATTGACACCAATCTTCCCTAACTTCAATGATTTGATGACCAGAGTAGGACTTCCAGTTGCAATTATGAAAATACTACAAAAACAAAAACATAAAATTAAAGACAAGTGACACAAAACTTAATGAATAATATAAGAACTAGAATCACATACATCAATTGAGATAGTTCCTCCTTCACAATGTTCAATGATTTCCTTCATGTATCAACAAATATAATACCAACAATCATTGTTGTTAAGTTACTTCAGACACTAGAAAAAATACACAAACATCAGTATAACTAAATATTAATATTACAAATTGATTCTTACATAAAAAATGTAAACAACCTTAATTGTCATCCATTTGATGTTTGTTGACTTTGCCTTCAAAATCTTAGCTCCTATTGTGCCCAATAAGTTTGTATAACCCTAATAATTCAATGAAGACAAACAACTTTTATATAAATAACAAAATGTATATCAACACTCTCAATATGAATGATACATTCTTACATGTCAAACAACTTCTTGATATCTTAACTTATACTGATGTCATTCTCCAAGGGTCCAAACAATAAAATATTTTCCTCATAAGATTATTTCCAATCAAGACCCAATGTCCATTAAAATAATGACATAAAATTAAAAAATTATATAGAACATTCAAAATAAGGCATTATTGAGAATAAAGATAGGAAAAGGAAACATTACCCTGTATTAATTAGTGCAAGAACAAACTTATCAATCACCTTTTTGTTAACAATGTGAACTATTTTTTGCCTTCTTTCATCAGAGGTAATTCATGTATTGTTACTTGTGGGGATAAAAAGAAGACTATAACAATTATTTTTATTACTTATAAGTGTATTTGAGGTATTTGTAAAAGTTTGAGAGGATTATGAAATTATTTGAAAAAAGAACCTAAACTTGTGTATATAAAAAGAATTGAACTAATGAGACTCAAGGAAGACATGTTGCTAGTTGTAAAAAATAAGACATAAGACATAAGCCAAATCACAAAATATCTAGAAGGGTATTATGAAGGAATGAAAATTCTTTGTTTCAATTTATGGCCCCTCAAATCAATAAATAGTGTATGATGATGGAAAAATTTCATGCAATCAAAGACTCATAGCATAATTTTAACAAAATTGAATTAATGATTAGATTCTTTGTATAATTATTTAACATTACAAAGAATAAAATTTGAACTTCAGTTATCTAGTTAAGCTAGAAGACATCACTCTAATATTGTATTGTTTATTAAAAGTAGCAAGTATCAAACACTTTCTTGCTTTTAATAAATAATATCATGAACATCGTTAAATTTAATTATATGATCATTATTAAATCTTTTATTTCTCACAAATATTATTTTTACTTCACATATATAACATCACGAGTAATAAAATATCTTATTATGAAAAAAATGAGATGATTTAATGATATTCATTAAATATAATTTTATTGATTTTATGATCTAGAATATTATTCATTAAACATAATACCTTTTTTATTAAAAGATCAGACCTCTTTATTCTATTTTTCTTTCCAAACACTCCACTCACACTTTCCAACACTCATTTTTTCTTATGACATTTGGTCAAATAACTACTAACCATTACTTTCTCATTCTTAATTCTAATTCAACAAAACTCACTCAATCCAATGATCCAATAATGTTCTCAACAGTGTGATGTTCCATAGAACAAATTTATCAATCACCTTTTTATTAACAATGTGGTGTTCCATAGAAGAAACATTACCCTATATTAATCAGTGCAAGAATAAACTTATCAATCACTTCTTTGTTAACAAAAAATATCAACTATTTTTTTCCTTCTTTCATCTAGAGGTAATTCATATGTTGTTATTTGCAGGGATAAAAAGAATGCCTTGACATTTGGCATATCAAATGTGATTAGGTTCTTTTTATACCTTTTTTATTCAGATGTCTACCATAAAAAAATTGTCATAGTCTTTTTATCCTGTCTAATAACTCTTTTCAAACGTAGAAAAAGAGTACCCAAAAACCCTCAAATTTAAAATAGTTGAAAACATTCTCATCATAGGAAGCAATCAAACCCAAAATCAAACCCCAAAAAATTTCTATATAAGAACATAGAAGTATATATAAAGGTTTTTCCATTGATACCTTATAGAAAATGCAAACCACCACAACGGGAACGAGAAAACAACGAGAATGAAGTGTGTAGTTTCACCAATGGAGAAGCAAAAAAGATTAGCTTTAGGGAGGAGTTTGACAGAGAGGGGTTTGGGCAGAGAAGTTTTGGGAGAGAAAAGAGCATGAAATTTGTAAAATGAAAGAAGAAAAGAGGAGAATACACCTACAAAATGCTTTGTGCCTTTCTCTTTTCTCTTTTCTTGTTTATTCCTCTAAACTAATTAACCAAGCAAGAAACTAACCAAACTCAATCTAGAAAATATTTTAATATATTAAATAAAGAATTTTATTTAATAATTTTAAAAATATAAGATATTTTTATATTTTTTAAAAATTATTCTTTTATTATTTTAATATGATATTTAAAAAAAATTAAATATAAATTTATGAGAGCAAAGTATATTTCAAAAATAAAAAATACTTTGATCTCTTAAATTTATATTTAATTTTATTAAATATCATGTCAAAATAATAAATTAATAGAAATTATAAAAATATTCTATCTTTTAAAATTATAAATTAAAATTATAATATATTAAAATATTAAAAAAATAAATGATAATAATTACTACATTATATTTTAAATTTTAAACAATTAATATTAAATAATTATGAGAAAATTAACAATAGTGAAAACATCTAATTAATACATTGAATTTTTCTAAATAGAAAAAAAAAATTCTCAACTTTTATAAAATTATTTATCTAAATATAATATTTTAAATATATTTTTATATTTTTCTGTCTTATTTTTTATACCGTTAGGATAAGAGAAAAGTGTTGAAGATGTGTATTAGAAAAAAAATCAAAATTGAAGGTAAATTTCTCTATTATTTCTATTATAATAATTTAAGAGTGTGATTTCTACAATAGTGTCACATTTATTTTATTTTCTTGACAGAAAAGTATTACATTTATTAAATCAAAGAGAAAAATAATTTAAATTTAATGTCAAATGTGTATATGATTGCTAAATATAATATAAAATAATTTGTTAAATTTATCTTATATAGCGCTTTATATAATAAACATTGTATAGTGTTTTATCTTACATAACGCTTATGTAAATAAGCACTATATAAGAATTCTTGTTTTTTTTATATAACGCATATGCAAATAAATGTTGTATAAGTCACATTAATATACAACGTCTATTTAAATAAGCGTTATATAAGCATTCTGTCTTTCTTTATATACCGCACATGTGAATAAGCGTTATATAAGTGACATTATATATTTGTCATTTTGGCATATATTACTTCATCTAAGTTGTTAATTTAGAATAAAATTAAGATAAAATCTATCCATACATAAAAATAATTTTATCAAAAGTTATTTGGAAGATAAAATTAACGAATTTTTTTGCAAAATAGATCTTATTATTTCGCATGTATGTGTTATGAACACTGTATTATATTACAATCATGTGCACTATCGAATTTGAATGTAATGATTAAGTTGACATTGAGATTCTCTATTTTGATACCCTGGAGATTAGTACTCTTGAACATAGTAATGAGTGTCTGTATTAATCCATTGTATTATTGACATATTGCTGGAGTGTTGATTATGTTGATATATTCTTGTATTGTAAGACGAATGATATTAGCTTATACATAGGGTTCATAAGGTTGTATCACATGATCCAATAATTTATTTTTTGTTCATTTAATGCTCACAACTTTAATAGTAAGTTAACCCAATTTTATGAATCTATGTAAATTAGTAACTTTTGTTTCTTTAACCATGTTTTAACTCAGTGTTGAAATAAATTATTTTCTTTTTCATGACTTGTGTTTATGAGATTGATTAATTTGTTTGTTTTTACGAATGTTATTGATTATTAAACCAGGAAGAACTTTAATTATACGATTTATTAATGTGATGGTTGAAGAACTCCTGTTATTTCAAATGTTCTCCATGGATAAAAGATTGGGTGTTAGGTGTTGGGTGTTTTCTTTTATTGAGAGGATTGATGGTAAAATTGATTATTATCAATGTACTTATGGGTGTGATTATAATAAACAAAAGAGATAAAAAAGTATAATGTTTGAGGGTTTGCAGTTAGAATTATATTTTAAAAACCTTATAAGTTAAATACTTGTTATATGAAAGTTTTCGTATGAACATACTTTAGTGTTTATATAATATATTTTTTGTGGTTAACCAAATTGAGTTTTGTTTGTTGTTTTAGAAAATAAACATTTGGAACTACAGTTTAGGATAAAAAATCACATACAAATGTTAAGAATTGATTCAGTTATGTGAGTTAAAAGTTAAATGTCTAATCTAGTATGCAAAACATATATTTATGTGTTATAAGTCATGCGATGTGACCTAAACGACCTCATTAGGTTTTCTTTTCTTCATGAAAGTTGTAGCTTTATATGTTATCTTTCTGTTGGATTTGGAATCACTCAAAAAGGATATATATGACTCAAGTTATGAATAAAATAGTAAGTGTAAAGACCCAATTTTGACCAAATCCTTAATATAAAGAAAGAAAAAAAAGAAATAAGAAGAATAAATACAAGAATTAAAAATAAATACAAAATAGAAATAAAAATATAATAACTAAAAGCTTAAAAAGACAGAAAAATAATAATAAAAATGAGAAATAAGAATGAATGGAAAACAGAAAAAAAGAGAGGAGTAAAAGAGAGCAAGTTGCCATTGTCTGAGTTGCGACGATTTTTAACCTCCAAATTGAAATTGCCAACAACAAGCACTGCCCATTTCTGTTTCAGTCCTATGCTCTGATCAGAACTCTCATCTCACCTTTCCTTCAATATGAAGGAAAACAAAGTCTATAAATAGAGGAGAGAGTTAGGTAGGAGGTACAAAAAACAGAAGGTAGAGAATGGAAAGTTAGATGCATCAAGAGGAGAAGAAGGTAACCTTATTGCAATTTCAGACAAGAAGAATACAACTATTGTAGGTAACTCGTTTTACATGCTGCTTTCTTTGACTCTATTTGTTGTGCTCTGTTGTGGTTTGTAAATTGAATGATTTAATCTGCTCGTATCAACTCTAATCAGATTGCCAACACAATTTCACTTCTCATGATGAATTGTAGAAAATGAAAAAAAAAAAATTTGCTTATACCCCTGAATTAACCGGTCCTCTAAGTACCAGCGTTCCACCATGACCAGTTAACTAACAATTTCATAACTCAAATTCAACACAAAACCAAAATCCAAAACTAGTAAAGGCACACACAAAAAAATGCAGATCATTTTCCCATACCTAAACCGAGATCACAGTCTCATATTAGAAGCGAACCTCTTCACCAAATCGAAGCCATTTCGAACTTGATTTCACTTATGAGAACTGCGTATAAGGCCCATCTCGGTCTAGAATACTCTTTGGTCGTTCAGGTTTTAGTCTCTATAGGAAACAATTGAATTGAATGTGGTGACATTGAGTTTGTTTTTAGGGTCCAATGATATATGCATAATTTGATTGCATCCTGTTTTTAATTGAAGTAAATAAGTCACTCTTTGTGTAAGAAGGGTCACGTGCCTCTTTATAGATTTGCCATTGGAAGTTTTATGCATATTTTACATTTGAAAGTATATTTTGATGATTCACGTGTGTCATATTTCCTGTTTTTATGCCATATTTCCTTTTTTTTATGCCAATGTTTCTATATTTCCGTTTTTAAACATAAAATTTAAGTTCTAGATTATTCTAAAAAAAATCAAACGTAAATGTTTTCTTTATAAACAAATAGATATTTAAGATTATATTAGAATGTTATATATTTATATATACAAAAAAAGAGATCAAATAATTTCTTGTTGAGTTAAATAAAATAATAATATAATAAAAAATAAGGTTTATTAAATGCGACATTTTTTTACCTGAAATTTGAGGACATATACTGTGATAAATTTAATATACTTAAATTTATCTAATTCTCGTCATAATTGATAATGTTTTCTTCCTATAAATAATTTATAATAAATACATGACATCTAAACTTTCTTTTTACCACTTTTATTTGTAATATATTTTTTTATAGAGATCAAAGGATTAATTAGATCTGACATTTTTCTATTCTCAAGATTTTAAAATATAAGTTGTGACAACTTTTATTTTAAAATTTCATCTCTAAAATATATAATAAATAATAATAAAAAGGTTTTTTTTTTACTCCGAAAAATAAAAATAAGGATATTCTTATAAATTGATTTGGGTGTACACCCTTATCAATTTTAATTTTTAGAACATATGAGTTATGACAATTTGGAAATCCCAACTCATAATAAAACTAAAAAATAAAAAACACCAATGCATAAATTTAATTAAAGAATTACGTAAACTCTAATTCTCCAAAAAGTTGGAGATATGTAAGAGTAGGAACTCTCTCCTTTTGAGTCAAAAAATGTAAAAAAAAAATTATTAATAATTTTTCATAAAAAATAAATATTTCAATAATAAAAATCCTTGTTAAAATATTAAAATTAATAAAATAAAATAATTTTGTATCTTAAGGGATGAAATTAATATTTTTGAAGTTGTCTAATTTTGTACATTTAATTAGAGGTAAACCGTCTTTATAACGAACGTTGTAGGTCCCCTCATGTAATTGATTCCCGAAGTCAAAATTTGGTTTGGTAGATCATTTCTTTTTTTTTTATTTTAAAAGTTTTTTCAATTTTTCCCTAAAAAAATTTTGGTGGTGACTCCCTCTGTTTTTCAAAACCATCTTTTTTGCCTTTAGTCAAGACTTACATGACGAAAAATGGTGACTTCACTAGGGACTTTCAAGAGTCAAGAAAAAAATCATTTAAAAAATTTGACATTTAAAGGTGCTTCTAGTCCTTAAAATTTAGTCCTCCTATAAAAAGAAAAGGACCAGAAACAAGGTGGTCCTTATTACATTGGACATAATAAAGAAAAAAAGAAAAAGAGTCAAGAAGGATTAGAAGACATTTTGTTTATTTGATAGACTAAAATGCAGCTTTTCTAGTCCTTAAAATTTAGTCCTCTTATAAAAAGAAAAGTACAAAAAACAAGGTGTTTTTAGTCCTTACTACACTGAATATAACAAAGAAAAAGGAAAAAGAGTTAAGAAGAACTAAAATACATTTTGTTCATTTAAAGAACTAAAATGTAACTTTTCTAGTCAAGAAGGATTAAAAGATATTTTGTTTATTTGATGGACTAAAATGCAACTTTTCTAGTCCTTAAAATTTAGTCCTCTTATAAAAAGAAAAGAACCAAAAACAAGGTGTTTTTAGTCCTTACTACACTGCATATAACAAAGAAAAAGGAAAAAGAGTTAAGAAGGACTAAAATACATTATGTTCATTTGAAGGACTAAAATGCCACTGTTTTTTATTTTCATGTGTTGTGCCATTTTTAAAAAAAAATTGCAAACATTAATACATTCATGCATTCATCTTGTTCCATTCTCAGACCAGGTCATCATCTCGTGACATGTATTAACATCTGTCATCTATAAAAAATAAAGCAAACAAATTCACATATTCATTTCATGCTCATTACCAAATAAAAAAAATAAAAATAAAAGAGGTCATACTCGCATCACATCTCATTGCACATCACTATGTAGTCCATGCATTCTCATATAAAAAAAATAAAATATAACATTCTCATTTTTCTTTTGCATGCATATGTCTGCATCATGTCTACCTGTAAAATATAGGTAGCAAGTTTCATCATCTCCACCATTGTGTTACACATCTCATGCATAAAAAGTCATAAAAAGTTGAATCTCATTTTGCAGGCATATAGGTCTTCATACAACCTTCATACATAAAAAAACATTTGAAATTTCATAAGCATACATCATACATGTGGAATTTCATGCATATGCATATATCATGCACCATAAAAAAACTCATGAACACATCATGCATCACATAAAGTAAACATTTGGAATTTCATGCATAAGCATACATCATGCATAGTCATACATCATGCATCACACAAAAATTAAGACGCAATCTTCCTTTTGATAGTCTTTCATCATTACAATGCATGTAATCATTGTTTCATGCATTTTTGTTAGATTTGCGTACTCATAATTTTTTTTATAAACAAAAAAATCTCTCATGAAAAGAAAACTTTTGAATTGATTATTTTTTTGTGTTAAATTAAAAAATTGATAAATAATGAGAGTTGTTGACATGATTGACTCATTTCTAATAAAAAAACTCATTTTACGACAAAACTTGAAGTCCTCCAAACATCTTACCTTGTAGTTGATAAGATTTTTCTCAATCAACAAAAGGTTTAAAGTGTTTATTTAAATAATTTGCATAACTGGTCATTTTGCCTATATCTCTACATCTTGTCTTAACCACATTCTCATTCACATAAAAATTACTCCAAAATAAAGATGATTTATGATGTTTTGGTCATGCATTCGTTTTGCTTGAGACAAGTCTTTTGAGAGAAAAAAAAGAAACAGAGAAGAAAAATAAAAAAAAAAGAAAAGAGAAAAATTTGAATGAAGATTTTGCTAGGCTGAAAACATGTAAAGGCAATCTAAGTGAAATTAAATAGAGAAAAAGGGAAAAGTTAGTAAGCAATTTGTTAAATTTTATTTGTTGAGTCAAAACTTATTAAGAAATAAACAATCATGACTTGAAATGATGTCTAACCATGTTTCTTTATCCAACAAAAAAAAAAAAGAACATTTGCTACAAATTTTGAGCCTAAAAATAAAAGTCTTTTTTTCAAATGACTCGAAACAAGGATCACCCCGTGCCCTCTTTATCTTGCATCCGGGTCCTCGTGCTTGCTTTATCTTGCATCCAGGTCCCTGTGCCCATTGTATTTTGCATTTGGATCCCCTTGCCAAAGGCTACGTGTCTCTTTATAGATTTCACATTGAAAGTTTTATGCCTATTTTACATTTGAAAGTATATTTTGATGATTTACGTGTGTCATATTTCCTTTTTTTATGCCATATTTCCCTTTTTTATGCCACTTATATAAGTTTCTATATTTTCATTTTTATACATAAAATTTAAGTTCTAGATTTTTCTAAAAAAATCAAACGCAAATGTTTTCTTTCTAAATAAATAGATATTTAATATTATATTATAATACTATATATTTATATATAAAAAAGAGATAAAATAATTTCTTTTTAAGATAAATAAAATAATAATATAAGAAAAAGTAAGGTTTACTAAATGCGATATTTTCTTTTTTACTTATGGAATTTCAGGACATATACGGTGACAATTTAATGTATTCAAATTTATCTAATTTTCGTCATAATTAATAATACTTTCTTCATATACATAATTATAATAAATACATGACATCTAAACTTTGTTTTTACTAATTTTATTTGTAATATATTTTTTTATAGAGATCAAAAGAATTAATTAGGTGTGACATCTTTTTATTCCCGAGATTTTAAAATATAAGTTGTAACAACTTTTATTTTAAAATTTCATCTCTAAAATATATATAATAAATAATAATCATAAAGGTTTTCCTTTTACTCCGAAAAATAAAAATAAGGATATTCTTATAAATTGATTCGGGTGTACACCTTTTGTCAATTTCAATTTTTAGAATGTATGAATTGTGACAGTTTTGAAATCCTAAATCTTAATAAAACTAGAAAATAAAAAATTCCAATGCTTAAATTTCATTGAATAATTACGTAAACTCTGATTCTCCAAAATACTTGAAGATACATAAGAGCAGGGGCCCTCTCATGTCGAGACA
Source organism: Psophocarpus tetragonolobus (assembly GCA_037954015.1). NCBI lineage: Eukaryota > Viridiplantae > Streptophyta > Magnoliopsida > Fabales > Fabaceae > Psophocarpus > Psophocarpus tetragonolobus. Next base: position 13,583,933 of record CM075694.1, read on the forward strand.
AAAAATGCAAAAAAAATTAATTTATTAATAATCGTTTCGTAAAAAATAAATATTTCAATAATAAAAATCCTTGTTAAAAATATTAAAATTAATAAAATAAAAATTATCTACGAAACCAAATTTTGAGTTCGGGAGTCTTTATGACGGACGTCGTAGGGTGTTAATACCTTCCCCACATGTAATTGACTCCCGAACTCAAAATTTGGTTTCATAGATAATTTTATTTTATTTTAAAGGTTTTTCTGATATTTCCCTTAATATATATTGGTGGCGACTCCCTCTGGTTTTCAAAACCATTTTTTTCACTTTTAGGCAAGACCGACATGGCAACAGTGAGTAAAGGTCAAACTATCAAAATTAGGGTTAATTGTTATGAGTTTGTAATTTTTAAAAATAGTAGATAATAAAACTAACTTTGAACATCAACATAAAAGTTTTAAGTAATTATATTTTATTTCTAATAAAATTTGTATAACCTTTATATCACTAGTACAACTATAAATATTATATTTAGACTACATGATCCAATGAAAGAGTAAGATAAGAAGGGACAATGCAAGTTATAATGATGTTGATTGTTGTGGTGTGAAATATTGTGATGTATATTATAATTATGAGTGTTGTGAATGACTAAATGTTTGAAAGTTGTTTGGGGAGTGTGGATTCGGGATTTGACCCACTGTATGATATTGATGTTGATTACAATTGAGCGTATCATGTATTGACAATCGATGATAGTCAAGGGGTGCCTTACAATGTGTCATCCTAACTGTTGTTGAGGATGAAGTGTGATGACATGATTAGATTAATATGTTGATGATGATGGTCAGAGTGTGCTTGATGAGGTGTCATCCTAACTACGATTGGGATAGAGTGTGATAACATGATTAGATATTGATACTATTATTTATGTTGATGATGATGGTCAAGGTGTGCCTGATGAGATACCATCCCATCTGCGGTTGAGGGTGAAGTATGATAACATGATTAAATGTTGACATTATGATTTATATTGTGGATGACATGATGCATGAATATGACAATCAAAGAAGTTTTGTAAGGATTGATTATTGTGTGGTGTTCTGCATAGATCTTCTTAGGTTCACTACCAGAAAAAACAGTTTTAAAAACGAATTTTCTAATCAATTACAAAAAACTTGTTCTAAAAAAAACGCGGTGGTAATTTTGTAATTATTATAAATGTTTTAAGATCTGTTATATTAGGAATAGATTACAAAAGTGTTTTTTTGATCTATTAATATTTTAACAGATCAAAATAGTATCTTTTCAAACCTGTTAAAATTTTAACAGATCTGGAAAGACCTGTGAAAATTTTAACAGATCCAACAAAGACACTTATTGTTCATTCTAATTAAAATATTCACTTGTATTTCCCATGGTCTCTTGTGCTCCCTGTGTTTCCAATTCTCTCTCGCTCATCGTTCGCCATTTGTTGTTGTCGTTCGCTCTGCAGTCGCAGCCATCATTCGTCGCCTCGTCGTGCTCATGTCTCACATCGTCGCGCTCACATCTCGCACCCCGCTTGCATCTCACACTATCGTGCTCGCATCTTTGCACCACCGCACTTGCGTTTTAGCAAAAACATATGGTAATGGCTTATGAGATTCGTGCTTACGTCTTAGCCGCCGCATTGGTTATTTTTTGCGATGGTTCTTAAAAGCTTCACTTTTAAGATCAGGTGTAAACATAGTCATTCTTAAAAGTGTCACTTTTAAGAAAAGTTGCAACAGATCCTAAAAGTCAATTTTAACTGTTCTTAAAACTAATTTTTGTAGTAGTGGTTGTTTTGCATTGCACGGTTATACTTCATGTTACTGACGTAAAAGAGGACCGCTTCGAGCATGTACTTAAGAGAGCATGCATGAACATAATAAGCATGAACAAATGTATGCGTGTTAATGTATGATCTCTGTCATGGGTGTGAAATGAGTTTATATGTTTATTTGTTGTACTTTAGTTGACTGCTCATTCTCTTTAGATGTGTTTTAACATGTGTGAGACATATTCTCAACCCTTTGCTGCTTGTTGTTGCATTTTGGTTGGGTTGAATGTCACTTTCAGGTGAGCAAGATCTTGATAATATCATGGGTGATGAAGTTTCGACTTTTCTTTACCTCTTTTTGTTGGGATACTCTAATAAGGTGTGACATTGGGATAGAGAGAATTAATTAATAGTTTTTCATCATGTATAGAATCATTTAGAGTTTCATTAATTAAGAATCTTATAAAGACAATTTTTAAAAGCTTAACGTGTTTACTTATATGTCTACGTTTGTTATATCGTTGTTTTAGAAAATAAGTGTATTTATTGAGTTATGTGAATCCTTTTTTACCTAAATATCAAGTCTAGTATTTAAATGGACAAATTTATATGTTATTTTTTAATTAAAGAATAAAGTGTTTAGGGTAAAAGGGTGTCACATTTAGTGGTATCAGAGCAGGTTGGTTCTTTCAAGTAGTGGTTTATGTGTTTGCTATATTTCCGATGTGTATTTTGTGACATTGTTTGAAATATTTTGAATGCTTTGATAATTTCAATATTGATTGTCCTATTTAGATCCCTTGCAAATATTGATTGCTCTATTTCAATATTAATTTCAATATTGATTGCCCTATTAGAATTGTGATTGTGTTAGCTGAGTGTTTTGGTTGTTGTTAGACCTAAATCCTTATCTTTTGTTGTAAGATATTGGGATTGACCAACTTAATACCTTGCGTAATGTGGATTGGACATTATGGCAAACAAAAAATCAAGACTTAAGGTAATCATCTTTGATTACTTGATTGCATATGTCTCTTTATTAAGTGATAAAGTTAAAGTAGATGTGTTTTCTTAAATGATCACTTGGTTAACTTATGTTTGAAACTTATTTTAAATTAATTTTTTTCTTATCCCTTCTAAATGACTTGTTTGATTCCTCCCTTGCATAACTAATCTTCTTCTTCTTGTAGGAAACAATTGTGCTAGTTCTTTAAAGTGATTGTGTTCCAACCTCAAACTTTTGTTTTGACTTATTGTGAGTTTGATAGACATTTTTTAGTTGACTTGTTTTGTTTGCCTCTTAGTCGACTAGTTGTTATTGTTGGTATTAATTGGTTACCTTCCAACCATGTCTAGTTTGTTAACTTGTTTTGAGAATATGTTGATAGTGTAAGTGAAGTATTTTGATTACCAACCAAGTTAGAGAACCTAGAGAGAAAATGTTTGAGTGTAAATGACGTTAGCTCTTTTAGTTATGCAACTAAAGCAATTTTGAGTAAGCTTCTTCTTCTTCTTCTTGGTTAGCAAAATTCAATGAAATCTCTTTCATCTCTCCTGATTTCGATTGTTGATTCTAATATGTAAATTTTATTTCACTTCCATGATTTGATTTTCTTCTCTCTAGAGTCCATGCATATTCATTTGAGGCATCCAAAATTAAAATCCCAATTTATCATATTCTCTTTGATTTTGGGGTTTTTTTATTAGGTTTTAACAGATTTCTGAGTTGAACTCTATAGGAAGTCTTTCTGTGTTCCTTTCCTTCCATCAATCAGATAACATGAGAAATAGATAAAGGAAGCTCTAACTTTGATTTTAGTTTATGAAACTTGGATTTGATGGTTGTGAAATTAATTAATTGATTGAGATTGATAGAGCTTTTGATTTTGATTTGGATGTTAAATGAAATCAACTGTTGTGATGTAATGTTGAATGTAACTACTATAGGAGGTAACTTAGTGTTGCTTGAAGTAATTGAATTAGGGATATACTTAGATAATAATTGGTTGTAGTATTTGGTCAGGTAGACATTAAGTACCAATAAAGAGTCAACTATGAGGGTAAAAAATGGGTCCCTTGGATCTTAGACACCAGTTGAAAGTATCAAATGAGTATGCCAAACTTATTGATTATCATCATATCCGAATTCAATGGGTTTTCTAGAAAGCGTCGAGTCATATGATTATGTTGTATTGATGGCTCATCTCTTATGGGAATATAAGTATGCTTAATGATTGGTTAATGCAAGGGAATGAATATGGATATTTAATGTATCGATTCATACTTGGAATTGATTTCTCGTTCTTTTAAGCTTATGTGTGTTTTATATATAATTATGACAATCGTGTTTTGCATAGGAGCAGTTGGCAGGAATAATGTGGAATAACAAAATTCTTAGAAGTAAAGATGATGCCAGGATAGTTTGGCATTCAGTGGGTAACTATTGTGTTTAGTTTTGTTATGTCCTATGGTTTCTTTTTGTGTAATCTCATGTATAGGAACTGAACTTCCTTAGTAGTTGAATTATATTTATGATTACTAGAATGTAAGGTGTAATTGTAATATGATGACTATGGTATGTATAATGTTATAACCTTATAAATATGATGGATGTTATGCTTGAAGTTAATAGGTGAAATGGTTACTACATATGTAAAGATATACTATATGAAGTGAATATCGACTGTGTAAATGGTTATGTAAATCAATAATTCTCTAATAGGTAAGTGAATATCGAAGTGAAATTACCAATTTTGGCTTGCGCTTTATGATAGTAAATGTAATCATGTAGCTGATGCATGTTTTCTCTTTTTGTATAGTCTCACTAGGTGGTAACTCTTACCAGCGAATGCTTACCTCCATCAGGAAATTTTATAGCTTTGCACCCAGCAATGGACCTCGCTTAGCACAAAAAATTCCCTACTAGAAATTCTTAAGGGGTTTTTGCCTAGTGACATGGCTCGCTAAGCGAAGTGCCTTCCTGAAAGACTTGTCACTAGGGGAGCTTATTATGGTCCTCGCTGGACGACAAAGCCCGCTAGACGAGATGTTCAGAGTGTAATTTTCTTAAATGAGTTAAAATTTTAATATGTCTACTACACTTTATAAGGGAAAAATAAAGTATTTCGATTAATACATGGTTTTAACTATTATAGATTTTTAGCATATTATAGAGGTTGTCTCCCATGAATGATATTTGGTATTTCTTTTAGAAAAAATTAAAATTATTTGATATATGATACTATTAAATAAGTAATTTAAGACAATTTTATCAGAAAAATATTTTTAATAAACTTAATATATATATATTAATTGCCTCACATGCCTAATTTTTTATGGATATGTGAGAACAATTATCTTAATTATTTTTCCTAATTTAGAGCTTCATTTTCCTCTTTGATATATAAAATAGCATTTATTTTAGTTTAGAAATTACTATTATTTTCTTTTTAAATACACAGATAGGTTTAGAGTTGGATCAAAGTAAGGTCAAATGATCAACCATCCCTTTAACAAATGTTTTTGTTGAAAATTAGAAGATTTAGCTCACGAGAAGTATCAACTCCCAGTCTAGAAGTGTCAAATGGTGGCAGACAAAGAGTTACATTGAGTTGAGTCACCACTACCTAGTACTAATTCTCTTAGTACCTAGTGGTGGTGCACTTGCTTACATGGAAGTTGAGTGTTTAGTGGTCGTGTTGTTGCATAAATATTAATAAATTTTTATACAAAATTTATAAAGTTAAAATTAAGTATTTTTTGTAATGATAAATTATTATTATTAATTAATTTAAATTTATTTTTTATAATTTTTTAAAGTTAATTTTGATATATGTATCATATATTAATTTGTAAAAGATTAAATAATATTATATAATATTAATAACTAAAATTTGTGCTAATAAAGTTATTAAATATGAGGTCAATATATTATTGCGATAAAAATTATATATTGTTAAATTTTTTACATGGAAATATATTAAATATTTACATAAAAACTTAATCATTTATAATGGTATCAAGTAAGTTGTCTCATATTTGGAGTTTCTTTAAAAAATTAAAATTAATTTTATTTATTATACTATTAAATAAATAATTTATTTAAGACTATTTCATCATAAAACATATTTTTAATAAACTATTTAATAGAATATTTTAAACTATTCATATTTTAGTATATTTTAAAAAATATATATTACGTCCATTTTAACATAGATGAATGATTTAACAAATAAATTTGGATTAATATAAAATTCTGAATATATAATATATGTAAAATGAACTTTTAAAAGAGAAAGTTTAAAATAAATTTAGTTAGTTAAAAATTATTAGCTAGTGTATACTTTGATGGTATGATTCTTCTGCTGCACATATATCACGCACCCACACATATATAATCAGTATAGATGGTCCATCTTTTGCATTTAGTTGAAGCTGACCACTATCATATGCAAATCTAATCGCTGTGAGTCTGACTTATAATTGTTAAAGAGTTCCAATTGATCACCATCTTTTTTTTAATCAAAGTCAAATTAGAATATAAAGACAATGCTTTAAAGTTTACACAAAATTTCATACCAACAAAGATGGGCAGAGGGTCCACAAAAGCAAAACGCTGGAGGGTATTGGGCGATGTGGTTGTTGATCTAAACTAAACAACCTTGTACCCTCGTGACTCTATTTGATTTAATTACAACGTAAACACTTATGATAATGTTCCAAAACGCAACCACTCGCACAGAAGAGTAGTGATTGCGTGCAAGAAAACTTCACAAATCCTTTGATCAGATTTGATTAGTGCCATAATTTTCCTTTTATATAGCAAAAGTTATAGCTTAGGTAAAACTAATAGTAGTAGATTGATAGTTAATTCATTCTAGATTAATCAAGTAAAGCACTAAAGAGTAATGAGAGTTACCCTGAATAAAAATAAAGCGAGAGTTTGAACCGATTACTTTTGCAGATAGTGTTCATTAATTAATACAGTTTTAATGTGGTGAGCGACAATTAACTGCCCCAATAAAGAGTGGGATCATTAGTGCAACATTTTTACAAAATCCAAATAATGCAGTGCAGCCACTTGTGGCAATGTGTTGAAATTTGCTCTCCATAAATACTTTTCCTCACAATCGACAAGTGATAGCAACGAAGCACCAAACATCACCTTAGTGGAAAAGAGAGTAGAGAGCATGGTGAACCTGGTGGAAGCACAAAAGCCATTGCTACATGGGCTAATGAAGATGGCGGGAATCAGGCCCTACACGGTGGAGATAGAGCCCGGGACCGCGATGAGTTTCTGGGTCCCATCAGAGACTATTTCGAAGCCCAAGAAAAAAGGCGAAAAGCCCAAAATAATAGCGAAGCCCAGCAAGCCCACGGTGGTTCTGGTGCACGGTTTCGCCGCGGAGGGAATAGTGACGTGGCAGTTCCAGGTGGGCGCGTTGACGAAAAAGTACGCGGTTTATGTTCCGGACCTTCTGTTCTTCGGAGGGTCGGCGACGGACAAAGCGGAGCGGTCGCCGAGGTTTCAGGCGGAGTGTCTGGCGGCGGCGCTGAGGAAGGTGGGGGTGGAGAAGTGCGTAATGGTGGGGTTCAGTTATGGGGGGATGGTGGCGTTTAAGATGGCTGAGATGTACCCTGAAATGGTTCGAGCGTTAGTTATCTCTGGCTCCGTTTTGGCCATGTCGGACTCACTCACCACCACCTCGCTTCAAGAGCTTGGTTTCTCTTCTTCTTCTGAGCTCTTGCTTCCTACCTCTGTTAAGGGTCTTAAGACACTTTTGTCCGTCGCTGCCTTCAAAAAACTCTGGTTCCCTAATCGTCTGCACAAAGATTACCTTGAGGTATGTATGTACCTACATCTGTGCCTCACCTTTGCTTACATTTTCTTCTCCTTTTTTTTATTATTGTTTCATTCATTTCTTTCATATCTGTTTCAATGACGTGCATTAATGTAACATGCAATGCTATTAGTAAATAGCAATTAGTTAGATCTTACATTGAGTACATTTAGTTAGTTGCTTTCACTTTAGGAGATAATTCTACCATCCACCTTTCCTTCTTGCTCATTCATTTTATATTTTGCTGAATTATAATTCCTTCTACTCAATTTATTCACTTGATTTGTTTTTCTATTTTATAAAATAAATGATCATAATGACCTTTAAAAAAAATAAATTTTATTAGGATAAAAAGGGGAGAGGTCCCGGAAATTGGAACTTGATTAGAGATATCTAATTAAGTTCAAATTGTGATATATAGCCATTCTTTTGACAAAGTTAATAGCAAAGGTGGACCATGCATGATTGCTTGGAGATAAAGACAAAGGAAGAATACGGCGTAGCTCAACCAACTTCACCTAATAAGCAATATTAAAATCAAAAGTTTGAAGATATGAATTTTGATGGTCCCTAATCTAATTTATGAATTTTGATGGTCCCTAAACTAATTTATTTATTAGTTTGAAGTGGATAATATATATTTTTTGGGAGTTAATTTCATACACATATGTGGATGCTCTTATACCCTATTTATGGGTATTATACCCCGGACTAAGTTTAAAATCCTGCATATTACTGGAAGGGAATGAATGTTGGTTTAGATAACTACTTTGCTCCATGCTTTCTGCCAAGGTTTAAATTTCGGTCCGTTCCAATTGCGGTTGATTTAAAATTCTCCATGTTATCAATCATATCCATCTTAATTACTTTGTGTCATGGTTTGAATTTATAACATGAGTGCAGTTATAGCTGCATCAATGTCATTCATTCATACTTTTTAGCATTTTACAATATCAACATTTTTGAGAATTTCACAAGAATATAAGAATGAAAAATGTTCCATGTAACTTTTTTTATTATTATTTACATTTTTAAGGAGAGTGAGAAACGAGCCGGTTCAAAAGTACGAAGTAGTAAAAACATTTTGTGTCAAAACATATAAGTTAGAAAATTGGCAAATTATGAAAGGTATATATGACTAAACTGTTGAAGTAATTTTGCTAACGATGGTATGTTTTATTGAGGAATCATTACAGGTGATGTTCACAAATAGGAAGGAACGAGTTGAGCTATTGGAGGGCTTAGTAGTGAGCAACAGAGATATCACTATCCCAAAATTTCGACAGGTAATTAATTATACGCTCTAAGTGCTAAATCCATAGCTCTCATCATGTGTATTCTTACCAAAACCTTCATGCTACTTCCAGAGAATACATCTTCTGTGGGGAGAGAATGATAGAATTTTCAAACTGGAGCTTGCGCAAAGTATGAAAGAGTAAGCCTCTAAACTTGAAAAAAAACAACTTCCAAAGTGCATGCAAAAACTACTTTTATGAGTGACCATTAGTCCATTACAATATTGTTGCGTGTGTAGTATGTATTAAATTTAGATAGTACAATTTATGTACATAAGTGTAACATTACAATGTTTACATTCCATCAAAATTTTTTTTTTTAAATGTCTCTGACTTTATTAAATAACTTTTCAAGATGATACGTGCATGGATGCAGATGTATGACTGTGTATTAAATAACACAATCTGAAGTATATATACATGAAAAAACACTGTACATAATATTATTTTTTCGTAAATTAAAAAATCAATATTGATGCTGACTTCACGAAATAGTGAATGCTCACACTTTTAATTATGACCAAATGAAACTATTGCTGCCTCACATGTGTTTAATTATATATTAATTTAAAAAATTTATAAATTAAAAAAACTACATATAATAACTTAACACATGAGCATAGGATAGAAAATAAGACATAGAAATGTGAGGGAAGATTTAAATCAAAGAGGAAGACCACCCTAGACATTAAACTATCCATAATGACCCTGCAAAACGCCATGAATACACGTGCCTCAACCGCACCAAATGTATAATCTGTACTAATTTATTACACCTTTAGAGTAGTTGAATGTACATAATATTAACACTGTCTGATCCAACATGACAGGCAACTAGGGGATGGTACAACGTTTCAGGGCATAAAGAAAGCTGGTCACTTGGTTCACTTGGAGCGACCCTGTGTCTACAACAGATGCCTCAAGCAAATTATTGCTTCCTTCTTGGCCTCAAATGAACCCGAAAAATAATCCAGTTATTATATGTTATGTATATTAATTGATTGGTCTTGCCCTAAGATGGTGGAGATATTTATATATGTTTCCTCTATTCTCTAATATCCATATTTTATTCTAATAAACAGCTGCACTACTTTTCTTAAGATGATTTTACTGTTCCTTCACGTACTCCCTTCATTAATTTTTCCAATTAATTTTGCGTTGTTTTGATAAAAATAAGTATTCCTTCTTAAACGAAGAAGTATTAATAAATTGCTAAATACTCGTCTGAACTGAAACAAATCTGCAATGTATTTTATTGGGAATTTAATATGTGGTTAATTGGTATATATTGTAAGGATAAAATTTTTTATATTAACATTTAATCACAATCCTTTATTATAGTAAACTTGATTTTATTTATTATTATTTTAAAAATTATATAAATAAAAAGTCATGATTAAGTGTTAGTGTAAAAATCTTTTATACAAATAATATATACCAATTAAATTCATTTAATATAATGTGCAATTCTTTTGCTAGGATATACTTAAATATAAGAATTTCTAGTTCCCTGGGTACTTCCCATTTTTAAAGATTATTTATAATATTTCGACACATTCCGAAAGAGTTGTATTGCCAAAAACATTAGCCATGAATGATGTCCAACAAAAGAGGAGAAATATATTTTGGGATAATGTATTTTTGAGAAATATTAGTGGTATTTTATGTGTGTAAATTTTGCACGCAAATAAATAAAAACAAAGCAAATAAAATAAAATGTACGTATGATATATATATATATATATATATATATATATATATATATATATATATATATATATATATATATATATATATGATATGCCCAAAAGAAAATTGATCAAAGAATGAGCACAACTCATGTGAAAAAAAAAAGATTAGGTTGAGAAATAAGAAAACATAATAATAATTATAGGATTTCATAAACGGTTTAGATTTAATTGTTAATTAAACAAGTTCACGTGGTTCTCTCACACAGAAACTTTTTCACAAACTAAATATTTGTCCGTTGTTGTTTATTTTATTTTTTTTTATCAATCATGTTACTTATCAGATTTTTATTACTCTTTTGGATAATAATTAACATTAATTTTTATATATAATTTATTTTATTTTAAATTTGGGGGAGGGACCATGGCCTCTGCTAGTCTCTCGTCCCTCTGCCCGTGGGTGGCGGTAGTATTGACGAGGGTGGCGATAGTGTCAATGACATATGGTGAGGATGATGGTATTGATTCTAGTGGCAACGACGATAGGTGTGGTGACGATAACGGTAGTAATGACAATTTGGGGCGGCTCTACCACCACTATTAGACCCACCATCGCCACCGCCACCACCATTGCTATCACCACCCCCACCATACATTGTGGACACTACCGCCACCATCGTTAATACTACCACCACCCATGGGCCATGGTCCCTCCCCAAATTTAAAATAAAATAAATTATATATAAAAATTAATGTTAATTATTATCTAAAAGAATAAAATAAAGATTTGATAAGTAACATGATTGATAAAAAAAAAAATAAAGAGCAATATACAAATATTTAGTTTGTGGGAGAAGTTTTTAGGTAAGAGAACTACGTGAGCTTGTTTAATTAACAATTAAATCTGAACCATTTATTGAAGTCCTATAATTATTATTATGTTTTCTCATTTCTCAACGTAACTATTTTTCTCACTTGAATTGTCCCATATATATATATATATATATATATATATATATATATATATATATATATATATATATATATATATATATATATATGTATATGTATATGTATATGTATATGTATATGTATATGTATATGTATATGTATATGTAGGAATATTATATGAATAATTATAATATACCTTATTTCTTTTCAGTATTAGTCATATTAATTGAATAGATTAAACTTGAAACTTGAATATTTAAGAAGTGTAGTTGGGTTAAAACTTAAAACCCTTCATAAAATCAGTTGAAATAACATAAGTGTGTGTTTTTCAATGACTCCACATTTACAAAATTGATTTCATAAAAATGCTTAGTGAACAGCCTCCAATTAATTACACACAACATATTCAGTTAGACTAATGACATAAACTTTACTTCATCCAGTAAAAAAGTGTGTGAGAAAAGTATGTTAATAAATTTCTAGAATATCTGCACAAAACATTTTTTTCTTAAATTAGCTTACATATTTATCTATCCAAATCTTGTAAAGATTTAAAATACTACATTAACAAGGAAATGTATGGATCGATCGAAATTAACCTAGCTACTTGATTTTGACTAAAATATAACAGCATAATCATGCATGTAATTAAATTATCTGATAAACGATGCCTGAATTTCTTCCAATGTTCTGTCCTTGGTCTCGGGGACCCAAAGTATCGAAAAAGCAACGGTTAAGGCCGAAAAAATTGCGTAAATTGTGAATGTTCCTGTTCACAAGTCAACACCACACTTTACTTACACTGATAATAACCAGCTTTTTAAGTACAGTATGCACTATGCATGCATGCAAGCAATTTAATAAACAAAGATTTGTGAAAATATATAAATAAACAAAAAATTGAAAAAGAGAGGCACATAAACAGAGAAAGAGGACCTGCACTGCTCCAATTTAAGAGCATATTCGCAGTCATGGTGATTATTGATGCAGTTAACCAATTCAATAAGGTTGCTGCACTGCCGCCTAAGCCTTTAATATTTGGTGGAAATATCTGAAAGAACACATGATCATTAGCTGTTGCTGTTCAGTTTAGTTTTCCTATATTTAATACACATGCATTAGTTGCTTAAATCTTATCATGAAATTCTGAAATTACTTACTCATGGAAGTTTCTCATGAAGCTCTGTATAAAATCAAACAATTACTGCTACTAGTAACGCTAAGTTGCTAACTGTATGTTTAACTTAACATACTACCTCTAGTCCATTGATATATTCTATGTCAAGTGAATGACTAATTTAATCTTTGAAATCATAAAGGTCGGGCACACGTTTTAATCTATGAAATTAATAAATAACAAAATAGCTTATGAATTAAAGTATCGTTAATCAATTTAATTTTTACATCATCCATTATTAAAAAATTGAGTTGATACATTAAGCAGGTGGGTGAGGGTCACTAAATATTTCATGTGGCTACATGATCACCCTATGTCTGTGCTCTGCATCCTTTGAACACAGTAGTGTCAGCAACCACATGCAGCAAATGGGAAAAGGACTCCCATCTCCTAAATAAATTTTGTATACATTGGTGCTAAATTCTCATTTCTTATTAGTGTTATTTCTCTAATTGTACCTTGTTACAGAATTTTGGGTAGTAGATACCAGAATTTACATGCCTCGCTATTGTTGTGCATGCATGGTTTGGAAACATTTGTTACTGATCAGGAATTGAACAAGGTGAACTAGTTCTCTATATATTGGAAAGTTTCATATATATTTGCTCCCTGTTATGCTGTTGTTCTGTGGTGCGTGTAAATTCGGAAAGAAATTTGATGAAGGACTTTTATTAGAATGCAAAACTACAAATAGTTTCTAGCTAGGAAGTAGGAACTATAAATTTTTGTTACATCGGTCCTTTAAGAAATGGGCAACTCAAAATGTTTGTTATTTTAGGAACTAATAAATTGGCCCACAATTAATGTTAAGATACTAATTTGGGATTTGCTTGTTTAATTCTTTTGTGCATGTCCATTCTCTTCCTTAATTTTTCGAGAATTAGAATGCATATGTCCATTTTGCGCATTTTGTATTTACAATGCCTGCTAATTGAAAACGTAAATTTTAAATTCTAATTGCTTATATTTTTTCATGATGAAATAAAAAATACTCCTCACAAATTAGTTATAAACTTATATTAGCTTTATTACAATAAATATATATATATATATATATATATATATATATATATATATATATATATATATATATATAGTACTCCAGTAAACTATTTGGTAATAATACATCTATTAATTAGCTTTTTCCTTTTCAAAGTGCATGTTTATAAGTTTTATGACTGTGATATAAAAATTAAAAAGATAATTAATATTCTCCTTTTTTCTAAAATATTTTTACAATTTTAAAATTTCCTATCTTGTCATTTATTTATCTTATTGATTAATTTCTGTCATATAATATTCTTTATAATTGTGTCTCTTTATTTTTATAATAAATATGTAAAATTAGTAAAAAATAGATAAATATAAGGACATAATCGATAAAATAATAAATAATAGTAGTGTCGTAAAATTTTAAAATAAAAGATGAAAAGAACAAATGTTAACATTAAATATTGCAACCACTAGATCCTTAATTCATCAGGAGAAATTATATAGTTTGATGCCATTTGATGGCTAATCAATATGTGATACATTATTAATTATTTTTTATAAATTAAAAGTATAATTACGTATCATGAGATGTTTAACCTGTGTGTAACTGAAATTTTTCTAACTGAGCGTAGCACAATATAGACAGTGAGAGAGGATTTGGGATTTACGTCCCTTGAATGAAATTACTCATCATAGTAAAAAGTTTTATATTAATATTTAATTATAATTCTTCATAAGTTTTATATTAATATTTAATTATAATTTTTTATATATAATAAGTTCTTAGACACAAATTAATACTTTAAAAAATATATAAATTAAAGGTTGTGATTATACAATGGAATAAGTATTAAAATATAACCGTTACTAATAAAAAACCAAAGTTAAATTCTGTAAGCAGAGATAGGGTATTTCTTCATACCTCAGACATTATAAGCCAGGGGATGGGTCCCATGCCCAGAGAAAATCCAATGACCAAAGCCTGAACAAAAACACGTACTTGATCAAATTGACAAAGTACTGAAAATTTGAAGCACAAAAAGGAAGAAACATGCCAAATCAATAAAATCATACCAGAAGCCCCATAATGGATAGCATTGCCAATATTTGGTAAATGTTAGAGTCACTTGATACCACTCCCTAGATTCAACAAGAGAACGTCATTTAACATAACCGTTACAAATTATAAAACTGTTAATGTTGAATAATGAATGTATCAACAATGTGGATGATTAATTAGTTTTACCAACCTCCAAATAGAATGCAGTAGCAACAAGGAGGAGGCCAAGTGTCATTACAGAGGAGGATAGCTGCAAAATAATTAATGATGATTTAACTTAAAAAAAATCATTCAGAGATAAATAGTTGAGGATGGATATTGATGATATGTAAATTTCCCTCAATATATACTCACTATTAGAAGCATCCTTCTTCCACTTCTGTCTACCAACGAAGTAGCAATCCCAGTCATTGCAACCTAAGATTAAGATAATAATGATAATTTGTAAGTTTGACAATATGATGCTTACATGAAGGCTTTATCTAATAAGTTTATTGGATAGGGAAATCCAATAAGTAAAATATACTTATCCAAATCACATAGGCTTTTTTAGCAATTAGGTCAAACTTGAACTAGGTCAAATTTAAACTAATCCCATCACTTACATCATAAGTTATGGGTTATGAATTTTTAACCCAACCTTCAATTCAACTCAATCCTATCAATAATAATAATAAAATAATAAAAAATACTAAATATGAAAATACAAAATTATGTACATAAGATTTTATGACTGGTAAACATATTGTACTATATTATTTTTACTTTTAGTTTAAATTACTAAATGTTATTTGGATTGATAACAATATTTTGTGTAAGGGTATATTTAGAACTTGAATTTTTGTCACTTTGTTGAAATTAATTTGTTTTAATTGAAGTTATATTTTCTATTTAGTTTTACTTTATAACAATTTTATATTTTTAAAGAAAATGTACTAAAAAATCTAATAACATACTATTTTAGAATTTCAAAATTAATATATATATATATATATATATATATATTTTAATTTTAAGAGGTACTAAAGAAATTCTTTCTAAAACTCCTTTTCTAAAATTTTCCTATTATAATTTATTGAAAATCATCGATTCTAATGGATTTCACTTATAATTTATATATATATATATATATATATATATATATATATATATATATATATATATATTCTAAAATTAGTGATTTCTATAAATTCTATCTAAGTATAAAGAGAGTTTAAAAAAAAAAAATTGAAAGCTTTGTAATGGATCGAGTTGAATTAGTTTTAGAGTAAAAAATTCACCAAAAACAATTTTAAATAGGTTGAGTAATGAGTTTCACCAAACCTCATCCAATCCAACTTATATACAAAAGTGAGAGAAGTTGTGAGTACTACCATACTAACAACATATACTTTAATTATTTTTTTTCTAATATACATAATTATTTGTTGAAATATACAAAATCATCCGAAAAATATTAAATGAAATATACAACATATACCAAACTTTATAATAAATTTCAACTTAGTAAATAGTGGTTTCAAATTTCAAAAAATATGTTGTTACCATGAAGTTATTGCAGTTTGGGATCACCGTAGTTTCAAGTTTCAACATATCTCTATATGATACATAATCAGATGATATTAATTCATTTTTGTAAGTTGAAAATTTTGACCAAATGAGACATAAAGATTGTGTGCAGATATTGACCTGCATAGCTCCAAGTCCTAATGTAGCAGCATCGCTGGATGAAATTCCTATATTAAACCACCACAATTTAAGACACAAGACTTAATAAAAGATTTCACTCATACGGGATTGCTTACTATTACTAATAATTAATTTACAAAGCGTGACATAACATCAAAACTGACAATTAATCAATAGAAAAAATTATCTAACTATTTACCTGCACTTGCAAATATCTTGCTAGAGTAGAAAAAAACACCATTGATACCAGAAAGTTGCTGGAGCACAAGTAGTCCAAGACCTACCTACACGTACGGTGCATGCACTCAGTTACAAGAGGATTTAATTTGAATTATTAACCAAACAAAATGATAGCAAATTAAACAATATAAGAAAAGAGGAACTTGGGAAGAGCAACACCATTAAAGGAAACCAATATCTTCTCCTCTTGAGATCTCCAAACTGTACAGTATCTGCTCTGTGATTCGACACCAAAGATCCCTAACATGGTAAATATTTCTCATGAAAAAGTTTGCTTCAAGTGAAGAGTGATTAACTTTTCAGCTATCCATGTGAGTGACAAAGTACCTGAATTTGTTGTGCTTCCATAGTAATATCAACATTGGGTCCCCGTAAAGTTTGTAAAGAAACTTCAAACTTTTCTATCATCCCCATTTCGGCCTAAAAGGAAAAAAACCCGAAGAAAAGATGTAACAAAATAAATGACATTGCACGCAAAAGTGTCAAAGTACCATACAGAATATTATTATTATCAGTATTTTCGTACGACTCATACCAACCATCTAGGAGATTCTGGAATGAAATATAGCCCAGGTAATAGTACTGCACAGGGAATCATTCCTGAAAAAAAGAAGAGAATAATAAATAATTTGTTTTTGTTTACTTTAGCTCTAACAAAAGTGTTACATTACATATTTCAGTTTCTACACAAGAGATCTATGATGTCTGGAGGCCTGTGGTTAATCAAATCCCTATTTGAAGAAACGGTAAAATCTTATAAGCTTGAACATGTAAAAATAGACGTTCATTTAACTTACATAAAGATTCTTTTTTTTTTTTAGCTTTGTTTGCATTTGGTAGTTTATGATGATATAAAATAAAGGAAGAGACATTTCCCAAAAAAAAGAAATTGTTAAGTGTGAAAAAAAAAAGGAGTTATTATAATTTCGAGTGTTGCTTAAATTTTCTAGTATTAGATACATTCAATAACTACGCATAATAATTATATTTTGTTGATTATGTATAAATAACATTGCTCATTCTGCAGAAGATATATAGAATTAAAAATTTAAAATTTTACCTAATATTGCTAGCATTCTCCAGTTAACGAAAAGGCCCAACAGATAAGCAAGCATTATGCCAATGGTAACTGCGAGCTACAGGAAAAGAACATAAATAAATGTATGTATCAGTAATTAATTGAAGAGTGCTACTAACTAATAATGTAAGACTCCGTAGCCAACCTGGTTCATAGATCCAAGGCTACCTCTCACGGTTCTAGGTGATACCTCTGCTATATAAATAGGTACCTAAACAAAAATAAATAAATTCATAAACCAAAATATACAAATTAATTACCTTACTAATGTACGAACTGTAAAGCATTTTTATATTACTAATGTTATTCAATTTTTACCTTACCAAACTATTCTCAAAAGTCAAAGTTTTCTGGTATAAATTTATCACTTGAATGAGCGATATGTGAATTAATGAATAAAAGAAAATATAAATAAAAAGAAATAAATTATGTAAGGAATTTGAGAGAAAGGGATGCTGAAAAATAAATTCTAATTTTATCATTCAAATAATACTGCAGTATATATTATTCACTGATGAGGATAACAGCAGTACATCAGCAGTTAAAAGGGGTTCCAATTGGTGAGGATAACCAGATTGGTCTGATTGTTGGGTTGTGATTTGGACACCATCTTGGTCTCCGCAATTTCTCCTGCAATTCCAGAATTTCTCATGTAGAGGTGTATTTTTCATTTTGAATTGGGCTTTTTTTATGTCTGACATAAAATGCCGAGAAAATTTATAGAAGTGTAGGAAGAAATTTTTCTTAGTATCCATTAAATTTTTATTATTTGGGCTTGATCTCTTAAGTTACCTTTAAAGGTGATAAAAAATAATGTGGAGTTTTTCTCTATATTTTTTTTCTTTGCACCTCTATAATTTTTAAAAATAACAAAAATAGTTTTAGATAAAAAAAGTTAAAATTTTGTTATTTTTCTCACACCTATTGTCTTCGTTGTCTCAAACTCTTTCATCATCTTTGCATCTCCATGCTTTCTCCTTAGTCATTGCACCTCCACGTTTTTTACTTATATTCCATTCGCAATACACTTCATTGTTGAGGTAACTCCGTTCGTGATGCATGTCAATTTGTGATGCATTTTTGTTCGCACACCCTTCATTGCACTCTCTTCCACCTTCATTCGTTCTTGCAAATTTTTTAACAAGTTCAGATTTGCCAATCTGAACATACAAAAAAATTTGCAAATTTTTTTATGAGTCTAGATTGGTTAATCCAGACTCGCTAAAAAAATTTACAAATCCAGATAGGATAATTCGAACTAGTATTTACAAATTTTTTTATAAGTTTAGATTGAGTAATTTGAATGAAAAGTTGTGATTAAATGTCAATGTAAATTTTTTTTACCCTAACATTGCACAAACTTTTTTTCTCAATTTCTAAAAAGTTTCATATTTTGTAAAATAACCATGTGAGATAGCTTCTATATCTTAACTAAATTAGTTTGAAAAAACATTTTTTAAAAAAGCTTATGAGAAAATTTTTTTCTTTCTATTTTTTTCTACTAAAAGACCTTCTAGAGAAGTTTGTCCAATCATACCTCTAGGAAGAAATATAGAGTGCAAAATGCAATTACCATATGTTGTTCTATTTAATTAGTTCTTTTGGGCTTTTTTTTTAAAAAAAAGTTTTTTGAGTTTTTCTTTTGATGCCTTCCATAAATTTAAAATTTTCAATTCGTCCTATCTCCCTCTCTTCTTTATCCATCCCCCTGTGTACAGGCCCCCCACCATACCAATCATCTTGTTAGTTTTGTAGTTTAATTTTAGTCCCACATTGCTTAGTATTGTGAGATGGTGTTCTTCACTTGCTATATAATCAAGCTTATGTAAGGTTTACAAATGTACCAAAACAAATACTTCTTAGTGTTGTTTATTTTTCTCTTCTCTCCTTTAGTGCCTTGTTCCCAACAACTGGTATCAGAGCCAATGATTGTGATCGGCAGGTTGATGGTGGATTCTCTTCATCGAAAGTCCTCTTGATAAGGGTTTCAGGAGGCGTGTCCCCTTGTGTTTAAGGGCAGTGTGAATAAGGGGTCATCATTAAATGCATGCTTCCGCTCGAGGGGGAGTTTACAATGTGAAAAGAACTCACACTTGAGGGGGAGATTGTTGGAGTTCAAGTGTGAGTTGAAGTCCCACATTGGTAAAATATTGGGAAGTTGAGTAATATATAAGTGAGAAAGACCCATAACCTAATGCCTTAAGGTTTTAGGTTGAAGGTGGTGTCATGTTCTCTTATATATGGGCTCGTGTCCCATGGTTGTACATCTGCCTGGTGTTTAACCCCCTCGGTTTAGACCCAACAACTGGTGTTAGAGCCCATTTCTTAGTATGTTCTGTGATTGCAGCAGTGTCTGATCTTCTGCATCAGAAAAGATTTGGTTAAGAGTAAATTTTTTTAGTATGCTCTATGGCTGCAAATGTGATCTAATCTTCCACCTCAGAAAAGATTTTTTCTCTTGTTTTTGGGGATCTCAGTCTAGAGAACTAGTGAGGGCTTTTCTTCAAAAGCAGTAGGAGCAATGGCAATGGACGAAGGCAAGATGAAGATTGAAAAATTCGATGGTGTGGACTTTGGCTTTTGGAAGATGCAAATAGAAGACTATCTATATCAGAAGAATATGTATCAACCACTCACTGGAAAGAAGCCAGAGGGTATGAAGGAGGAAGATTGGAGTCTCCTTGATAGACAAGCCCTTGGAGCCATTAGACTGACGTTATCCCGTAATGTTGCTTTCAACATTACAAAAGAAAGGACGACAACAGGTGTCATGAAGGCTCTTTCCAACATGTACGAGAAACCATCAGTCTCAAACAAAGTTCACTTGATGAGGCGATTGTTCAATCTGCGGATGTCTGAAGGTGCTTCGGTGGCACATTATCTCAATTAACTAAACACTGTTACAACCCAGTTGAGTTCAGTTGAGATTGAGTTCAATGAGGAAGTACGGGCTTTAATACTTTTGTCTTCCTTGCCAGAAAGTTGGAATGCCACGGTCACTGCTGTGAATAGCTCATCAGGAAGCAATAAGTTAAGATTTGATGATGTTCAAAATTTGGTTCTCAGTGAAGAGATCCGGCGAAGAGATTCAGGTGAACCATCAACCCCTTCAGTATTGCATACAGAGTCAATAGGAAGAAGTTCAACCAAAGAAAGCGGATGCGGTAAATCAAAGGAGAGACGATCCAAGTCCAGAAATCATCGTAGTTCCCAAAACTCGAAGACGATCGAGTGTTGGAATTGTGGGAAAACCGGGCACTACAAAAACCAGTGCAGGAGTGCACAGAAGAGTCAAGAAACAAAGGGCGAAGCAAACGTTGCCTCCACCTCAGGAAAAGATGAATGCTCTCTTGAAGATAAAGAGGAGTCTTGGGTATTAGACTCTAGAGCATCTTTTCACGCTACCTCACAAAAGGAACTATTCGAGAATTATGTTCATGGAAACCTTGGTAAGGTTTACCTTGGTAATGAGCAGTCATGTGAGATTGTAAGTAAAGGTGCAATAAAGATTAAAGTTAAATGTATGTTTCCGCTCGAGGGGGAGTTTACAATGTAGAAGAGACTCACACTTGAGGGGGAGATTGTTGGAGTGCAAGTGTGAGTTGAAGTCTCACATTAGTAAGAAATTGGGAAGTTGAGTAATATATAAGTGAGAAAGACTCATAACCTAATGCCTTCAGGTTTTGGGTTGAAAGTGGTGTTATGTTCTCTTATATATGGGCTTGTGTCCTATGGTTGTACATCTTCCCAGTATTTAACCCCCTCGGTTTAGACCCAACACATCTGTCACCACGTCTCACCACCCCTGCCATAATCTAATGATATAATTCCTATTTGATAACACCTATAATGCAGTGATTATATACTACCCTTATTATTTTCTCCATATTTCTCAACACCCTACTATTTACCTCTTCCAAAATTTCATTATATACCTTCTCGAGAAAATGTAAGATTCCTTAAATGTATTTTGGTAATGTGAATTTTTATTACTAAAAAGGATTTTTTAAAATTATGTTTGAAAAAAAAGGTTTTAGAAAGTACTTTTCGAAATATGTATTTATACTTCTTAAAAGCATTTTCTGAAAGAGCACCTTCTGATTTCTTGTTTTTAACAGAAAAAAAAATACATATGAAAGAATTAAAATGCATTTCGTTGTAATAGAAAATAATAAAATGAATCCATAATTTTTTTATTATGAATTTGTTTGAGACAAAATCTAAAAATAATAACCAAAGATCGAAATAAAAGTAAATAATTGATAAAACCTAAAGTAAAATAAGGTTTAAATAATAATGGAGAAGAATTATAAAAATGTATCTTAAAAGTAATCAATTGGAACACAAAATTAGGGTATAAAGAATAACAAAGATAAAATAGAATAAGAATTATACTAATTTTATAAAAGTGATATTTCAATAATAAAGAACAGGTAAAAGAAGAAAAGAAGATTTTGATTCTTAAAAGATTATATTGAAAATATAATTATAAGAATATTTAATATATATATATATATATATATATATATATATATTATAGGTCAAATATTAGTTGTTAATTTGTTAATGGAGAAATTCGAACTCGTGACCTCATACTCCCCATCTTTCTACTTTACCACTAGAGCCCAACCTTATAACTCTTAATATAAAAAATATATATTAATAGCAATTGGAGGTATAAATAACATCTAGGCACTTAGAATTTGTCATGTTGTAAAAAAAAACTCTAGACTAATTTATTTTAGACAAAATACTCATACCCATGGTATCCGTCCGAACTTGTCCCGATTTCAATGGGTTTACCCGTTTTGACTGGACATGAATACGGATATTACCCAATATGATAAACTGCGTATGATTACGAGTATGAATATATGACTACCCGCCCCATACCCAAACATGTACCTGCCTGTTTTAATTTTAATAATTATATAATAAGTCTAAATTTATATATTTAATTAAAATTTGTAATTCTTAAACTTTAATTTATAGTTTTTTGTTATTAATTATTGCTTATATACTTTTTAAATTAAAATATAATTAATAACTTAATATACATATATATAATTTATTAATAATAAATAAGTAAATTTAAATTATAAAAAATAATATAACAGGTACTCACGGATATATTCGAACTCAAAAATACCCAACGGAGATTAAAATTGCATACATGTTCTTTTTATACCCGAACCCGTCTCACACTTTTTGGGGATGGGGATAGGGAAGGCCAAATTAGCACTCGTCCCGCCCTGCTACCATCCCTGAGTACCAATGAATGGGGAAGGGGACATAGAGGGCTAGTGATTACTTGTTACAAAAAATCCATATCCCCTACCTGCTTAAAAAACGATAAGTATCCGTTATAAAAATACTTGTTGGTATCCAAGTGTACCTACGAATTTTTTAAAATTAAATTTTTAAAAAAACTATTTTTAACATGACATTTTATCAAATAAATAATTTATTTGTTAGAAGACTTTAAAAATAAAATTATACTATTTTCAACAAGATTAATTGAATCTAAAAATATATTAATATAATATATACAAAAAAAATTAATAAAAATATATTAATATAATATATACAAAAAAATTTAATACAAATAAAATTTTAATTTTAAACTACTAATATGTTTATAAAAAATAATTATATTAATTATGCATTATTCATAAAAGAATAATGTTGATAATAATAAAATTTAAAAATTAATATTTTAATTAATTTAACATGTAGTACATATGCAGTTATGGGTACTGTGACCTTATTCCTTAGTAGCTATAGTCTGAATACCTACATTTTGTATTTTATTCCGTGTGAAATTAACTTCAATTCTTATAATCTTAAATTAAAAGAAACTCCAACACAAACTAGCCAATGCCTACACTTCAAAACTTCTAGCCTATTCTTTTATTTATTAATCAAGGAATTAATAAAAGGTTATCAGAAAGTCAAGATTTACCACATAAGATATTATTCCCACACCAAAACCTTCCATCAATCTTCCAATAAACAGAAGCGATGTGTCCTAGAAAGGAAGTAAATTAACAACATAATTAGTATCACAACATGTCATTAGCTAGAACTGGATTAAGAAACTTGTAAGACAGCGTCATTAAACTACCATTTTGATACTTACTTTTGCTATAGAAATGGCGAGCCATCCAAATATGTTTGGGACTGCCGCGACTATAAGTGACTGCGTACAATTCCACATGCCAACACAATAAATGCCGAAATTAAAACTCTAACCCTTAATAGATATAAATATATGTTAATTATCACATCCTATTAATTAGTTATAAAAAAAATTGATCGGCTTCTTAATTAACTTTAAAAGAGAATATATTTAATTAAAAATTAATTTTAATTATTTAAAGCCTTTTAATTGTAAAAGCTAAAATGTTTCTGTGACCAGTGTTGATTGAGCTAAAGACATCGAGAAGACAAAATTTTGGTCGTTTAGAAGTTTCTAAAAGGAAAGAATGAATTCCCTGAAATCTCAATCTAGTTTTTATCTCTCATTCGTATTCAATTAAAGACACGAACCAGACCGATATATCAAATGAATGAAACCAAACAGCTAAAATTGGAATATACGCGTACAAAAACACGAACCGTTACAAACAAAAGGATGAAAAGATATTGGTAATAGTACAATACCCCTTTACGTCCAAAATATTCTGCTATTTGACCACTCACTGTGGCTCCCACCATTGCACCAATGTTGGATAAAGATCCAAAGAGTGAAAACTGTTCAACAACATATTTAACAAATTAATCATACAGCGATCTGATTGATTATAAGAATTGTTGAAAATTGACTGTCATACACAATCTAACAAATACGTACCCTTGGAATTGAGAGATTAAGATCTCTAATCATATCAGCTTGTGTTGGAGACGAATAGCCACACTGTATAAACAATATAATTAACAAGGCAAAGCAAAACGAAAACAAAAGTAATTAATAATCAAAAAGTGGCGTAAATCACAATTGAAGATGTATAGTGTAAAAACATGCACCGTGAAGCCGAATTGGATAGAACCCAGAGCAACGACGAGGACGCATATCACAATAAAGAGATTGCCACTTCCAACGTTGTTGGTGACGAAAGGCTTCCTAAGGTTCCTAGCATCCTCGAAGTCCTCCATCGTAGACGACATAGCGTCGTAGTACTCAAATTTCTTAGATTAGTTTGAATTTCTAATTAAGGATTCGTTCAAAACACTAACTTGGTTTAAAAATTGTAAATTTTCAAGAGGAACAAGATCTAAGAATCTTATAACCAGGTTATATCTTACAAGTTACAAGGCCATTCAGATTTGTCCGCGTCAATTGGACACGAGAGAAATGTGGCGATAAGATCCTATGACCATGACTCTGCCTTGTTTTAAGATGCACACAATGTACCATCTTATTAACATCAAGATCATGCGATGTGTAGGGATTAATTAAATATTCAAAGCCATGTAGGACACTAAAGGAAAGTGCAATGACATATTTTGATTTTTGAATCTTGTTAAATGTTATAAGATATATATATATATATATATATATATATATATATATATATATATATATATATATATATATATAAAAGCATTTAGATGAATATCAATTTGGATCCTGGATGGTGAACATGTGAGTTTCGATAGGAAAACAAAAAAAAAATTGTTTAAAAATATAGGAATTTTCATCCCTACTTATTTTAGAAAAATATTAAAAAATCATTGGAAAAAGATGGTGAAGAAAATTAAATTTTGAGTTTGAAAGTCAATTAAGAATGTATTAATACGGTGTTTATTATAAATACGATTATCTATAATTAATTAAATAAATTATTTATATAAAATTAATAAAGTAAATGAAACATTAACATAAGAATTTTTTTTATTATTATGATAATATGCACTATATTTTAATATTAATATTGTTAGATTAAAAAGTAGGTGAATATTTTTATTTATTTTTTAGGGTAACGGGAGTGATCCTTTGTTCCTATGTATCTCCAGATACAATCAATGAAGAATTAAAGTTTTTGTAGTTCTTTTACTTTTAAGAAAATGTTTTATGTGTTGATAATTTTAGTTTTATTTTTTTTTTTACTTTATTAAGGTTAGAATTTTTAAATTATCACAACTCATACGCTCCAACATTTCAAAAAATTTGACAGAGATATATACTCAAGTCAATCCATCAGATTATTTTTTCTAGCAGTTATTTTTAATTTTTAAAAATATAACTTTTACTAACAAAATCATTTTTAGAGATGAGATATTTTAAGGCAAAATATTTGTCTTCAAAATCTTAGAATTAAAATGATGTTATATCTAATTAATAATTTTATTTCTATTAAAGATTTTAAAATAAATTATGATATATCTTAAAAATTTAATATTCTATATATTCATTATAAATTATTTTTTGAAATAAAATATTATAATTATAATTGAAATTAATTAAGAAAGAAATTTTATTATAACAAGGTGTCACAATTTATATTTTCAAATTTCAGAAAGTAAAAAATACCAGCCAGTTCTAATTAACCTTCTTTTCTTTCCTTATTAATTAAATTATAAGTAGATAAGTTTGAATATTTTCATAAGAAAAAATTTATCAACTTTTTTTATGAAATAGATATATAAATGAAAGATTATTATTATCCTTGCTTGTTTCAATATCTAACTTGATTGAAATAAGTCTACGTTTAAAAAAAAAAGGAAAAGGACAACAATAGAGAAGGAAGAAAAAGAAATGAAGGCAAAGCCAGCCTATATTTTAGCATCAAACTAAAAAATGAAATGAAATACAAATTCAATTTAATCTAATCTTAATATTAATATAAATATATATACATATATATATATATATAAAAAAAAGAAAAATAGGCTACTAAAATTACTTTTTTTTGTCTTTTAAGATTTATTTTCTTTTTAATTTTTTTTTTGTTTGCTATTTTTTTTGTCTTTTTAATTTTTATTTTTAATTAATTTTTCATTTTATTATTTTTAATATTTTATTATTCTATATTTTTATATTTTTACTTTTTCTATCTTTTTATATTTTCTGAATTTTATTTTTTTTATCATTTAATTTTTTTATATTTTTATTCTATATTTGTATCTTTTCATATTTGTATTTTTCTATCTTATTTTATTTTATGAATTTTATTTTTTTATAATTTAAGTTTTTTATATTTTATTATTCTATATTTTATGTTTTTATATTTGTATTTTTTCTATCTTATTTTATTTTCTGAATTTTATTTTTTTTATCATTTAATTTTTTTATATTCTATTATTTATTTTTTCATATTTTTATTTTTTCTATCTTATTTTATTTTCTGAATTTTATTTTTTTATCATTAAGTCTTTATGTTAAAAAATTTTTAAATATATTTTAATATATTACAAAATAATTTTAAATTACTTTAATAAAAATACGTTAAATATTTTTAATTTTTTCAAAATATTATCATTTTTAATATAACAATAAATTTAAATTACTTTAACAAAATTATCTTGATTCAATTTTTTAATTTATTTACAATATAAAAAATAGTATCATTCATAAGATTGAGAAATTGTGTTTGATTAATATTTATAAATTTTCATCTATGAGAAAATTTATTTAACAAAAAAGAAATCATGCATAATAAGGAGACATTACTCTTAGTCTCTAATACAAAATAAAAAAATAATATATATATATATGTTAATTAATAAAATATAAATTATATTTAATATATTAAAAATTAATTATTAAATTCTTTATTATCCGAAAATATAATTTTATTTTATGTTAAAAAATATTTTTAAATATATTTTGATATATTGCAAATAATTTTAAATTACTTTAATAAAAGTATGTTAAATTTTTTATGCATTATTAAGTATATTTAATGTAAAAAAAATTTAAATTACTTTAACAAAATTATATTAATTAATTTTTTATTTATTTACAATATAAAAGATAGTATCATTCACGACATTAAGAAATTATATTTGATTAATATTTATAGATTTACATATATATACAAATTTTATTTTACCAAAATAAACCATGTATTGTAAGTGAGATTAACATACGACTCGATAGATTGAGAGATATTACTTTTAGCTTTTTATTTAAGACAAAAAAATATAACATATAGATGTTGATTAATAAAATATAAATTTTATACATAATACAATTATATTTTAAAGATTTAAAAATTTTTAATAAAATATTTTTTAACATATGTTTGTTAATTAATAAAATAATTTTAAAATATGTTTTAATATATTAAAAAATAATTTTGAATTAATTTAATAAAATATGTTAAATATTTTTAATTTTTAATCATAAAAAATATATTTTAATTTTTTCAAAAATTATCTTATTAAATATATTTAATATAAAAATAAATTTAAATTACTTTAATTAAAGTATCTTGATTTTTTTTATTTATTTGCAACATAAAAGATAGTATCATTCACAATATAAAAAAATTGTAGTTGATTACGATTTATAAATTTTTATCTATGTGTAAATTTTATTTGACAAAAGATCATACATCATAAGTGAGATTAGTATGGGACTTGATAGAGTGGGGGGGACATTTTTTTAAGTCTCTAATCTGAGACAAAAAATATAACACATAGATGTTGATTAATAAAATATTACTCAATAATTACGTTTTAAAGCTTTAAAGATTTTTAATAAAATATTTTTTAACATATAGATGGTAATTAACAAAAAAAATTTAAAATATATTTTAATATATTACATAATACTTTTAAATTACTTTAATAAAAATATATTAAATATTTTTATTTTTAAAAAAATATCTTATTAAATATATTTACTTTAAATTACTTTAAAAAATATCTTGAATTAAAATTTTTAATTTAATTATAGTATGAAGGATAGTTGTAAATTTTATCTATGTGCAAATTTTATTTTACAAAAAAAATAAAATCATGCATCATGAGTAAGATTATTATACGATTTAATAAGTTGAGAGACATCACTTTTAGTATTTGATCCAGTACAAAAAAATATAACATATTGATGTTAATTAATAAAATTTAAATTTTATACTTATTTTTATATTTATATATTTAATATATTAAAATTTAATTATTATATAAAAAATAATTTTCGTGTATCTTAAAAAGAATTTTTTAAATATATTTTAGGCTTAATTACCATTGGTGCCCCTCTATTTAGGGCGTACCTCACTTTGTGCCATCAATTTTTTTTTGTGCACCTTTTGCCCTCCAACTTTTTTAAAAGTTTAATTTTTGCCATTCCGTCAAATTTAGGGCATTGACTGTTAAAAATGAACGTTGACTTACGTAATTAAGTGATGTGACATGGTTATATTATAATTAAGAGTTAATTCAAGTTTAATTAATTATTTGAAAATGCTAATTTTAAAAATATAAAAAACAAATACCATGGTAGGAAGAAAAGGTACAGCCAATCCACTAGACCAAAGGTCACAGACTGTTTTATTTTGCAATTCCAATGTATTTAAACTAATCAATAGCAATGTTAATTTTAAAAATATAGAAAAGTTGAGCAAGGCTGAAATTGAACCAAGGTCTAGAAGTTTAATTGTTAAAGTCATACCAGTAGACCAAAAGTCAATATTAGGTTTTTTTGTAAGATTCAAATTTAATTAAACTATTCATGTGACAACATTAATTTTATATTAAAATTGGACAAAGTAAGATTTAAACGGAGGACCTGTGAGAGTTTTAAGATGATACCACTAGATAGTAAGCCAACTTTAGTTTTATTATCTCTTTTCCTTTGGTCTAGTGGATTAGTTCTAGCTTTTTTTCTCCCAGGACTTGGGTTCGAATCCTACTATGGTACATGGTTTTGATATTTTTAAAATTAGCATTTTCAAATAATTAATTTTTAAGTCAACTTTCATTTTTTGCCCTAAATTTGACGAAAGGGCAAAAATTAAACTTTTGAAAAAGTTGGAGGACAAAAGGTGCGCAAAAAAATGAGGGACACAAAATGAGCTACCCCTTAAATAAAGGGGCACCGGTGATATATATTAAAAAATAATTTTAAATTAATTTAATAAAAATATATTAAATATTGTTAATTTTTTCAAAAATTATATTATTAAATATATTTAATATAAAAATGAATTTAAATTACTTTAACAAAAGTATCTTGAATTAAATTTTTAAATTATTTACAGTATAAATGATAGTATCGTTCACATGATCAAGAAATTGTCTTTGACTTATATTTATAGATTTTTATCTATGTGCAAATTTTATTTGAAAAAAAAAAATCATGTATCGTAAATGAAATTAGTAGATGATTCAATAGGTTATTAGGAGAAATTGCTATTAGTTTCTTATCCAAGACAAAAAAAATATAACATATAGATGTTAATTAAAAATAAATTTTGTACTCAATACAATTATATTTTAAAGATTTAAAAATATTTATTTCTACTTTGATATCTACAAAATCATTTCAATTTTTATGAAAAAAAATTACATAGAAATATATAAAATATCTTTATAGATAGATATTTGTTAAATAATATTTAATTATGTGATCTTTTAAGTGAATTATTTTATTGAATTTATTTTTCTAGAAAATATGATTTTAGTCTCTCAAATTTTTTTATTTTTCATTTTTAATTTAAAATATATTAATTTTGTTGGGTATTTGGCTCCCTTCCTATGTGGAGAAAAAACTCAAATTCAGAAGTCCACTTAATATGTTATTTAAGTAAGTGGAGAAGGTGTTTTGCAGGGAGAGAGTTGAATAAAGAAAGTTACCAGAGAGACAAAACTATTCTCGTCTTTACACAGAGCTGTAATCGTAAATTCTCCACTAAAGATTCGTTTACCGCTGGATCAAATTGATTTTTGGACAACACGTTCAAAATGTATGTTTCTTCATTCTGACCGTTCGGATCATTGAAAGAATTTTGTGTTGAGAGATATTCAATTCATATGGCAGCAATGTGTTTGAGGTCTTCATCTTCCCTGTTCTCTTTTCGTAAGCTTATTGTTTTATTGGTGTTGACATTGATATTGTTGTTGACACTTGATTAAAACTCTTTTGTACTCTTTATTGATAATAGTGGAGCTATTTCTTTGGTCTGGACAACCCATGGTTTTTTCCCTTGCTTTGAGGGGTTTTCCACGTTAAAATCTTGGTGTCTTATTCCAAAAAGATCAGTGATTAGTTAGTGTTATATTTTGTTATTGCTCTTCATAGATTCTTGTGAGATAGGGGATTTATTTCCGCTGCTTTGTTTACATTTATTGCAAACTTATCTTATTGCCCCCATTAGAGTGGTATCAGAGCTCTTTGGTCTAAGGACTATTTGACTTGCTTGAATGATGGAGGGAAATACAAAATTGGTTGTCTTGAATGACACTAATTAATTCTTGTGGAAGGGGAAGATGAAAGACTTGCTATTTGTGAAGAAAATGCATATTCTTGTTTTTGCTACTCAGAAGCTAGATTCTATGTCTGAAGAAAAGTGGGATTTTGAACATCAACAGGTATGTGGTTTTATTCGGCAATTTGTAGAAGACAATGTTTATAATCACATTGCTAATGAGACACATGCGAGAACGTTGTGGGAGAAGATTGAGTCCTTGTATGCTTCTAAATCAGGGAATAATAAATTGTATTTGTTAAACTGTCTGATGAATTTGAAGGAGAGTTCTTTTATTTCAGATCACTTGAATGAATTTCAAGGGCTCCTAGATCAGTTATCTGGTATGAGTATCAAATTTGATGATAAAGTTTTGGGACTATGGCTACTGAATATTTTACCTGAGTCTTGGAAGACATTTCGGGTTTCTATTACAAACTCAGCCCCTAATGGTGTTGTTTCTTTGCAAGAAGCAAAGAGTGGTGCTCTTAATGAAGAGATGATAAGGAAATCATATGGTTCTTCATCTCAGCCAGAAGTACTTGTCACTGAAAATAGGGGGAGAAGTCAAAGAAAAGAACTGAAAGGAGGTAGAGAAAAGAGCAGGAGTAAGTCCAAGTCCAGATACAAGAATGTGGAGTGTCACTATTGTCATAAGACAGGGCATATACAAAAATATTGTTTTCTGAGAAAAAAGGAGAACAAAGATAAATAGGGTAAGCAAAAAGAGAAGGATCATGATGATGATAATCGTGTTGCTACTGCTACTTGTGGTGACCTTGTTAATCTTTGTGACAATGAATTAGTTAATCTTGTGAGCATGCGGATTGTTGATAGTGGTGCTACACTGCATGTTACACCAAGGAAGGAATTCTTTACATCTTATACTTCTGGTGATTTTGGACTATTGAAGATGGGTAATGATGGTGTGTCTCAGGTGATTCGTGTTGGTGATGTTTGCTTGCAAACCAACATGGGAGTGCAGTTGTTGCTCAGAGGAGTCAAACATGCTCCTGATGTTCGTTTTAATTTGATCTCTGTGCAGATGCTTGATGATAGTGGTTATGATAATCACTTTAGTTCTGGAAAGTGAAAACTCACCAAAGGTAACTTGGTTATGGCTAGAGGGGAGAAGATTTCTAAACTGTATTGGACAAAAGCTTTGGTTACTAAAGATGGTGTGAATGTCATAGATATGGAGGCATATTTGTGGCACCGAAGGCTTAGTCATATAAATGAAAAAGGGTTGAACTGCCTAGTTAAAAAGGATGTTCTTCAAGGGCTAAAAGATGCAGAATTAGAGAGATGTTCTCATTGCATGCAGGCAAGCAAAGTAGAGTATCCTTCAAGAAGCATCCTCCCTCAAGGAAGTCAGAGTTGTTGCAATTGGTGCATTCTGATGTTTATGGTCCATTTAAGGTAAAATCCTTTAGTGGTGCACTTTATTTTGTTACCTTTATTGATGATTGTTCTAGGAAGCTATAGGTCTATGTCTTGCAGAGAAAAGACCAAGTGCTAGAGAAATTTAAACAATTTCATGCTTTGGTTGAAAGAGAGTCAGGCAAGAAGCTAAAACGTATTCGTACTGACAATGGTGGTAAGTATTGTGGACCCTTTGATGTTTATTGCAAGCAGCATGGTATTGCACATGAGAAAACCCCTCCTAAAACTCCTCAGCTAAATGGTTTAGCAGAGAGGATGAACAGGAATTGCTTGAGAGAGTGAGATGTATACTCTCAAATGCTAAATTACCTAAGCATTTTTGGGGTGAGGCATTGTATACAACGGTGCATGTTATTAATCTCACTCCTACTATTATCTTGAATAGTGAAGTTCCAAATAAAATTTGGTTTGAGAAAAAATGTAAGCTATGATAATTTGCGTGTCTTTGGTTGCAAAGTGTTTGTTCATATTCCAAAGGATGAAAGATCCAAGTTGGATGCGAAGACAAGGTAGTACATCTTAATTGGTTATGGTGAAGATAAATTTGGCTACAAGTTCTATGATCCTATTGAGAAGAAGCTTGCTAGAAGTCATGATGTACAGTTCATTGAAGACCAAACCATTGAGGACATTAATAAGGTGGAGAAGACTACACTCGAAAAGGATAGAAATCTGACAGATGTTGATCCTATGCAATTGCCTAATCATGATCTAGAAGGTAGTGTTGAACATGGTAAAGAACAAAGCGATGGTGTTAATCAAAAACTTGGAGATGAATTAAATGTTTCTATTAATGATGACCAGGAGGAGCATGAGAGATCACCTGATAAGAATGTACCTGAATCCTCTTAATCCCAACTCAGGATATCTAATAGACAGAGACAACCATCTACCAGGTATTATTCTGATGAATATGTGAATTTGACTGATGATGGAGAACCTGAGTATTTTGAAGAGGTTTTGGAGAGTGAAGAAAAGCAACAATGGCTGGATGCAATGGAAGATAAGATGAAATCCTTGCATGATAATCACACTTATGACTTGGTGAAATTGCCTAAGGGTAAGAGGGCATTAGAAAACAGGTGGATATTCAGGGTGAAACATGAGAATAATTCTATGTCTCCAAGGTATAAAGCTAGCTTAGTGGTGAAAGACTTTAGACAGAGAAAGGGTGTTGATTTCAATGAGATTTTCTCACCTGTGGTGAAGATGTCATCCATTAGAGCAGTTTTGAGTTTAGCAGCTACTCTTGATTTGGAGGTAGAGCAAATGAATGTGAAAATTGCTTTCTTTCATGGTGATTTGGAGGAAGAAATTTATATGAACCAACCTGATGGTTTCCAGGTTAAAGGCAAGGAAGGATATGTGTGTAGACTGAGAAAGAGTCTATACAGTTTAAAGCAAGCTCCGAGGCAGTGGTATAAGAAGTTTGAGTCTTTTATGTGTGAGCAGGGTTACAAGAAGACTACTTCTGATCACTGTGTCTTTGTTAGAAAGAAAGTTTTCTGATGATGACTTTATTATCCTATTATTGTATGTTGATGACATGCTTATTGTTGGGAAAAATGTTTCTATTATTAACAGGTTGAAGAAGCAATTTGATGAGTCATTTGCCATAAAAGACTTGGGAGCTACTAAGCAGATTCTTGGTATAAGAATCATCTGTGATAGAGAGAATAGGAAGTTGTGGCTATTACAGGAACACTATATTAAAAGGGTGTTGCAGAAATTCTAGATGGAAAAAACAAAGGTTGTGAGCACTCCTCTTGCGACTCACTTTAAATTGAGTATTAAACAGAGTCCTTCAAATGAAGCTGAAAAATTAGACATGGAGAAAGTTCCTTATGCTTCTGCAGTGGGTAGTTTAATGTATGCAATGTTGTGTACGAGAACTGATATTGCTCATGCTGTTGGTACAGTCAGTAGGTTTTTGTCAAACCCAGGTAAGGAGCATTGGAGAGCTTTGAAATGAATTTTGAGGTATCTTTATGGTACTATTGATAAGAAGCTTTGTTTGGGAGGTGATAAGCCTATTTTAGTGGGCTACTCAGACTCAGATATGGGTGGAGACATTGATTCCAGAAGGTCTACATCTGGTTATTTGATTAAGTTTGCAAGGGGAGTTGTGGCTTGGCAATCTAAGTTGCAAAAGTGTGTTGCTTTATCTATTACTGAGGCGGAGTTCATTGCAATTACTGAAGCATGCAAGGAGTTGCTATGGTTGAAGAAATTCTTGCGGAAGTTTGGTTTTGTGCAAGACAGCTATTCATTATTAGTTGACAATCAGAGTGCTATCTATCTTGGTAAGAATTCAACTTTCCATTCTAAGTCCAAACATATTGATGTACGGTATCATTGGATACGTGATGTTTTGGATGCTAAGTTGCTGGAGTTGGTTAAAGTTCATACTGATGATATGATGACTAAAGCATTGCCAAGAGGAAAGTTTGAAGTCTGTTGTGAGATCGCCGGTTTGGCGGTTCTTTCCACATAGTCGTGAGGGGGAGATTTGTTGGGTATTGGGCTCCTTCCTATCTGGAGAAAAAGACCAAATTGAGAAGCCCACTTGATATCTTATTTAAGTCAAGTGGAAAAGGTGTTTTGCAGGGCAGAGAGTTGAATAAAGAAAGCTACCAGAGAGACAAAACTATTCTCGTCTTTACACAGAGCTGCAATCGTAAATTCTCCACTAAAGATTTGTTTACCGTTGGATCAGACTGATTTTTGGACAGCACGTTCAGAATGTATGTTTCTTCATTCTCACCATTCGGATCATTGAAACACTTTTTTGTTGGCAGATATTCACTTCGTATGGTAGCAATGTGTTTGGGGGTCTTCATCTTCTCTGTTCTCTTTTTGTAAGTTTATTGCTTGGTGTTGACATTGATATTGTTGTTGATACTTGATTAATCTTGTACTTTTTATTGATAATAGTGGAGCTATTTCTTTGGTCTGAACGACCCGTGGTTTTTTCCCTTGCTTTGAGGGGTTTTCCACATTAAAATCTCGGTGTTTTTCCAAAAAGATCAATGATTAGTTAGTGTTATATTTTGTTATTGCTCCTCATAAATTCTTGAGAGATAAGGAGATTTATTTCCGCTGCTTTATTTACATTTATTGCAAACTTATCTTATTATCCCATTAAATTTTAATTCTATAAATAAATTTTAACAAAAATATATAATCAATTTTGTAATTTTGTACATACAGGTTCTATGCTAGTTAAAAAGAAAAGAATGGGAGGGCACGATTGTCATGATGACATAAAGAGAACCAAAAATAACAAAATTTACTTAGTTTATTGCCATAAGTAATCAAAGCAAAGGAATTGAAATCCCTAATTGAAAAAAGGCGAGCAGGTCGTGGCAAAGAATGAAATCCCTAATTAAAAAAAGGCAAGCACATTATGGCTAAAGCTGAATAAAGGGTTCCAAAAACTCCCTTAATTGCTTGTAAGTGACACAGGCATAGGAGTGAAAGAGTCGGGTGGCATGGAGCATAAGGCTTTTTTTCGTTCTCTTATATTTTATGTTTTATATACACTTTTATAACTAAATAGGGATGTGCTTAACATAAATGAGTGTTAGCAGCAAAATCCATTTTTTCTTTGTAAATAGACTTAGTCATAAATTGATCTAAATAAAAAAAAAATGTATTAGAAAAAAAAAATACTGTGAAAGGTTAGACAACATTAAATGCTAACATGTATGAAATGTTTCATGAGTTACTAGAGAAAATCCATCAATGTTCACGGTGGATTTTGCTTAGATTATTTAACAAAGCTTGTACTATTTAATTCTATTTGTAACCTGCAACAAGGATTCAATTCCTTTTAATTAATGGATTGTATAAAAGTAATTCAGTTTCAATTTTAGAGTTTTAATTTAATATGTTTGTAATAACATGATAAAATATAAATAATTTATTATGTCATTTTGTATATAATAATTTTAGTTTAATATGTTTTGGAATATATTTTGTTAATTTTTATATTTTTTTGTTTATGATAACATGATAAAAACATATCAGATAATCACTGAATATGAGAAATTTGCAATGAATTTGAAAAAATGGAGAAAAGAGAGAGGTTGAATAGAATTCAAAATGTCGTTATGTCTGTATATTTGTATTTTTATTAAAAATATTTATGATAAAAGATATAATATATGTGTTTAAAGAAGATTGATTTGTGGCAAGGTAGAACTTGTGAAGATATGCATTTCTTAATATGGGAGAAATTATATTTGTAAGAGAGATAAGTCATAAAATATTTAGAAGGAAAAAATAGTCACAAACATAGATACCAAAAGATCTTATTCTCATTGTATAATACTAGCGAAAACACAAGCGTTGTTGTGCCTGTTAATTTAATATGTTTTGTAATAACATGATAGAATATAAATAATTTACTGTATCATTTTGCGTATAATAATTTTAATTAGTATATTTGGAAATATATTTGTTAATTTTTATATTTTTTATTATGATAACATGATAGAAACATGTAAGATCATCAAGAAATATGTCAAATTTGCAATGAATTTGAAAAAATGGAAAAATGAGAGAGTTTGGATAGAATTCAAAATGTTGTTGCACTTGTATATTTGCATTTTTCTTAAAAATATTTATGATCAAAGATATACTATTGACGATGTTTAAGGAAAATTAATTTATGGTAGAACTTGTGAAGATGAACATATATTAATATGAGAGAAGTTATATTTGTGAAAGTGGGAGAAATCATAAAATGTTTAGAAAGGTAAAATAGTCATAAATGTGGACACCAAAATATCTTATTCCCTTTATAAAAAATATATAATATATGATATAATATTATCTACTATAGATTATAGATATAGCTTACAAAATGTAGGACAATCATATATATTGAGTATAAATGTTTTAAATTAGTTTTTTTTCATAAGATTATAAGGTTGATCTAGTGAAAAGATTCATATATGAGAAAAAAATGTCGTGAGTTTGAATCTCTTTTCTAACAAAATAGTATTTTTTTTTTAAAATGATAAGATATGTATTTTGAAAAGTAAATATAAAAAAGAGAATTCATTTTATTCATAAATATAAATATTGACTTTAATTAATCTTATTTCACTTTTAGTTAACTTATGTTAATTATGTGAATTTGGTTCTTTAATTTTTTTATGAATTTGATTCCGACATAATTTAATTGTGTATTTATCAACTGAATATATTTGACATTAAAAATTATCTGAAAAAACAATAAAATGATGGCATGAAAATAGAACGCTTACAAATAACATTTAGGGCCTCTTTGATTTCACTTTCTGCAAACTATTTTCATTTTTTTTCAAAAGCTAGAAATTAAAAAAAAAAATTGATGCTCAAAACGGTTTTATCATACTCTTATTTAATTTTTACGGGTTATTTTTCATAAACCACGCTTAAAAAAAAAAAAAACTTTCATAAAGCATTTTTTGGATTCTATCCATACATTTTTCGTAAACCACCTTTTGGATTCTATCCACGCATTAAATGTATGTGTAGCTTAAAGCTAGAAAGAGCTCAAAGTAAGCTCATTCTTAAAATAATAAATGTTTCCTTCTCATTTTAAATATTAGAACCCACATTTTTTAATATGTAACTTTAAACATAGCTTAAAAAATTTCGCTTGGTGGTCACATTGTGCTGTATTAGCGTTAAATAACTTTAGTTTATTTTTATTTTAATTGGAGAAATTTCAAATAATTTTAAAGAACTTACAATTTTATAATTTTTTAATTTTAGATTTCATTAAAATTATGTATTTAAAATTATAAATTTATTTTTTAGTTTTATTACTTATTAGATTATTAATTATTATAAATCAATTAAAATTATTTTTGTTAATTACAAAATAAATAAATAAATTTGATATTCATAATGTTAATAATATTTTAATTTAAAAACAATAACAATTACATAATATATTTAATAATATTTTATTCAAGTAACAATTATTTGAACAAGTAATTCAAAATTATTTTAAACAACTATCAGTGTCACATAATTAGGTGTTTAGGATAAGGAACTTTGCAGGGAGATGCTCGAATTAAATTCATTATATATATATATATATATATATATATATATATATATATAAATATAAATAATGAGTTTAATTAGTATATACTATATAAGCGCTATCTATTGATATTAGGTATGAAATTTAGTTAACTTACATCTTCAATAAATTTAAGTAATTCAACTATTTTATTTTATTTATTTTTCAAATGTTGTAATTCAACTGTTGTAATTTAACTGTTATGTTTTATGATATTATTTTATTAATTACATATATAAAATTTTATGACTTTTCTATATATGTTATTTAATAATAAATATTTACACATTTTTAAATATAATATTATACACTAAATTAAGTGATTTGATGAACTATCAAATAAATTTAAAATCATTGAAATTTTGTATAATTAATTAATTTAATAAAAATTTAGTAAATTTTCAGATTAATAATTGAATTTAGTAAAAATATAATTTTAATTGATTAATAATCCGTGATTGAGATTTTAAATTTTAATTATTAATATTTTTAATAAATAAGAATAATTAAAGTTAATCTGTATACTTTAGTTAAAATAATCTAACTGTCCCATTTAAGAAAATTAATGGATTTAGAATTTAGTGTAAATATAATCAATGAGTATATATAAGCAAATTCAATATCTTCGTAGAATTAATAAAAACATTGCTTTGCACCATTGTACGACAATATACGGGTTTTAGATTAAATCATAGGGTTTTAATATGTTTGGATCAATATGAGGAAATCATTAATCTAAATCGAACAAATTAATTTTGTTTAATTTTTTTATTTAATCAAGTTTGGTTTAAACAGAATTGATTATGTTTTGTTTGGTTCTCGATTTTAGTAATTTAAAATTTTGACACATCTAAATCAAACTAAAAAAATATTATATTTATTTTATATTTTACTTGTATTGAGTTGGTTTAAATATAAGTATTGAATTGTTTTTAATAGTTTAATTTGAGTAATTTGGTATAAATAAAGTATTTGATATTTTGTTATAAAATTATGAATTTTTAGTATATAATGGATTGACTATCTTTTATGATTTAATGTAAAGAAATTTTATTTTTTAATTTTTAATTGGCTTTTCTCGAATCTAAATCAAACCAATCCGATTATTATTAATTCAGGTTAGAGAAAAAATTTGAACCATCTTAATTAACTCAAACCAATTAAAACTAATCGGTTTGATTTTTTTTTTCCCAAAAACATAATCAATCTGAATTGTGAAGACACTTATTAAATCAATAATAATTTTCTGTAAAGTAGCAACGAAGGGTATAACTTGTATAAATCTTTCCATTTTCCAATTCGATACGATCCATTTGT
Source organism: Psophocarpus tetragonolobus (assembly GCA_037954015.1). Classification (NCBI taxonomy): domain Eukaryota; kingdom Viridiplantae; phylum Streptophyta; class Magnoliopsida; order Fabales; family Fabaceae; genus Psophocarpus; species Psophocarpus tetragonolobus. Next base: position 13,623,984 of record CM075694.1, read on the forward strand.
TCGTGGAAGATTTGAATTTATAAATATTTATTCACATCAATTTTATTTTTAAAGATTGATTATATATGTAATAGTCTTTAAAAAAAAATATTTTTATGTCAAAGAAACTTATTTAATAATAAAAAACTTTAAAATATTATTTACTTTTTTAGGTATTGTTTTATATATTATGAATTTATTTATGCTTTTTTATTATTACATTTTTTATATTTTATTTGTGTGATTCTGATAAATTGTTTTATACTCTTTTTAATGATTACAATGGTATTTAACTATTTATTTTGTTTTATACTACTTTTAATGATTACAATGTGCAGTATTAATAATTCAGGAATGCTAATTAGTAACTACCAAGACAAGATAAAAAGTACGAATCATACGCGAATACACCTTCTTGTAAAATAACAATAGATTTGGCGGAATTCAAGGAATGCTCATGCCACGTGTTATATTTTTATTTTTCCTAATTTATTGGTATATATTTGTTCGTCCCATAAAGCATTTTCCTAATAACTTAGTATCATAGAAATTAGTAACAAACTTCCGTATGCAATTTCTAAGTACATGATTCATTAGACGCATGAAAGTGCTAGAGCATTGGTGAGACCAAATGACATTACTAACCACTCATACAAACCAAACTTGGTCTTAAAAGCGGTTTTCTACTCATCACCCTTTTTAATCCTTATTTGGTGATAACCACTCTTAAAATCAATCTTGGAAAATATAATGACCCTATGTAATTCATCCAGCATGTCATCTAGCCTAGGAATTGGGTGCCTATATTTTATGGTAATGTTATTAATAGCTCTACAATCAGTACACATCCTCCATTTTCCATCTTTCTTAGGCACTAAAAGAACAGGAACAACACAAGTGCTAAGACTCTTTTGAACCCAACCTTTCTTCAACAAAATCTTGAACTTGAGTTTCTATTTTTTTGGTCTCTTGGGGGTTAGTCCTATAGGCAGGCCTATTTGGAAAGCTTGCCTTAGGGATGAGGTCAATTTGATGTTCTATTCCTCTTAAAGGTGGAAGTTCACTTGGAACCTCTTGAGGAAATACATCATCAAATTATTTTAAAAGATTGTGGACCTCTTGAGGTAGAGACTCAAGTTCATAATTAGTGTCAATGAGTGTCTCTTTGAAGTATAGAAGGTATAAATATTGTTCAAGCAAGAGTGTTTTCTTGATATCATTTTTAAGTGATAAATGACTCTTGGGAACAACATCTTTAGAGGAGACACCTTCCTCTAAACTTGATACCTTTTCTTCCTTTACTTTGGAAAGACTTTTTTATCTTTTTTTTTTTTTTTGTTTTCTTTCTTTTTGGTCTTCTTCTTTCCTAGCTTTCATTTTGAGTTGGTCCTCACACACTTGAGAAGGTGTTAGAGGGCACAACACAAATTTCTTGCCTAAGTGTTAGAAACTTGTTTTATTGGTAAGGCCATCATGCATGGTTTTCTTATCAAATTGCCAAGGCCTTCCAAGCAATACATGACTAGCTTCCAAAGGCACAACATCACATAAAACTTCATCTTTGTATTTGCCAATGGAAATTAGTACAAGTGCTTGTTGGTTAACCACAATACCTCCATCCTCATGAATCCATTGCAATTGATAAGGTCTAGGATGTGGTTTTGTGGATAAGGCTAGCTTTTCAACCAATCTAGTACTACAACAATTACAACTAGACTCACTATCCACAATGAGAGAACAAGTACTTTCTAAAATTTTGCATTTTGTATGAAACAAGTTCTCTCTTTGTGATTGGTCAATCTCATTAGTTTGGTTGTTAAGAAGCCTACTTACCATAAGTAAGTCTCCATCATAAGGTAAGGTCTCTTCCATGGAATCCATGGCTTCATCTTCACTACTTGAAGTAGAAGAAGAAGAAGTAACTTCATCAAGGCTACTATAGTGATTTTGGCCTCTTAAAATCATTGTTTTCTTTGTGGGGTATTGAGAAGCAATGTGACCCCTTCCAAGACACTTAAAACACTTGATGTCACTTGACTTAGACTCCTTAAAAGGTACTTTAGAAGAATATGCGTTTTCTTTTTTTTTATCTTTTTCTTTTTAATCTTCTTTGGAGAAAGGTTTAGAGGAACCCTCATTCTTAAAATTGGAATAAGATGGAGTGAAGTCTTTTTTGAAACTTTTTCTTTTAAGTTGGTGCTTTACTCTTGAACAAAGTTGAACAAGTTCATTAAAATCTCTATATGGCAAAAGTTCAACTTTGTCTCTTATTTCAAGATTAAGGTCACTTTGGAACCTTGAGATGATGGTCCTCTCTTCTTCCCTTATATTTGCCCTCATCATGAGTAACTCCATTTGTTGCCTATATTTTTCCACACTTAATGACCCTTGTTTCAACCTTTAAAGCTTATTCATAAGCTTTTGGTCATACTATGGAGGAATATGCCTCCTTCTCAAGGCACTACAGAGTTCATTCCAATATTGAATTTGAGGCTCATGATTCACTCTCTTTTCTCTTTCTAAAGAAGTCCACCAATACATGGCATGCCCTTGGAAGCTAAGGGTTGCCAAAGAAACCTTTCTCTCTTCACTTACACCATGGCAAGCAAAGTTGTTCAACCTTCATTTCCCAATCCAAATATGCATCAACATTGTCCTTTCCAAAAAATGAATGAAGGTTGACATTAGGTTCCTTATTGGAGAATTCTCTTTGCTTATGTGTTCTTGGGGGCCTTTGATAATAATCATTATTGTGATGACTACTATAAAGGCTAACACTTGGGGTTTTGGTATGATGATGATCACTATCCTCACTTTCACTCATAGAAACCCTTATCCCTTTGCCTTTTTGGGACCTAGATGGTTGGACTCTATGTTTTGAACCACTAGTTCCTATCCCCGAAAGTAACTTAGTAAGCATTTCTCTAATTTCCTCATTTTGTTTATCATGTTCTCTCTCCCTCTTCCTAAATTCTTCCTCTTTTTTTACACTTTCTTCTTCTTTTTCTTCTTATATACTCCCTAAGTTCATCTCTAAGGCTAGCATTACTAGGGTGTGAGTGTTGACCACGAACACTTGAATGATCACTCATCTTTGTTCTAGGAAAGATTTTTACAAAAGGTTTTCTTGAAAAGATTTTTACAACGAGTGAGTGATAAAGGTTTTCACAAAGAGATTTTGGTGCTAGACTTATTACTTGGAGCGGTTAAAATTGCACTCTAAAAGGGAGGTGGACTACAAGGAGTCACTTAATAACCAAGCCTCTTAGTAATGGGAAACTCATCAACCTTTGCCCCTTTGTAAGCCTTACAAAAACAAATTTTGACACTACAAATGTGTGATGTGCAACAAACCCCTAATAAGCACTTAGAAGTCTTCTAAACGAACATACAACAACCCAGAGAATACAACTACAACAAAGTAAGTAAGGAAAGTAATAAAGGCATACACTAGTCAAAATTCCTAAGGTGGAAACAATCCCACCACTAAAACGAATTACACCTAAGTTATCACAAATCAAATGAGAGTTTAAAGTGTCCAAATTACAACCCAAATGAACAAGAAAGGACCGGTACAAATGGCCCCAATAAAAACAACAACAAAGAGCAAAAGAAAGAAGAAAAAGTGGTATAAAAATCAAACAAGAATAAAAATAGAAAGATACTAGGCGCAAATTTAAAATAAAAAGCAAGAAACAAAATTGAAATTCTTCAAGCCTCCAACTTGGTGTTCCTTCACAAGTAACAAACTTGTTAGTCCTCTCTTTATAGTGTTTGCACTCCCACTATTTGGTGATTCTCTCCAAAGCACTTTGGGACTTATGGCAACTTCCTCCAACTCAATCTCCCAAGATTCACAAGGTGAACCCAAGGTGATTCACCTACACCAAGCAAAGAAGCCAACCAAGAGAAAGAGAACTAAGAGGCCAAGAAATAAAAACTAAAAAAGAAAAATTAAAAAGGCCAAACTCAAGAGATTAATTATGAGACAAGACTTAAAGAATATGAAGAAAGACAAGCAAAAATTAAGGTACATAAGAAAGTTAAGCACTCAAAAGGAATTTAGAAGACTCTAGATTAGAATTTAAGTGTTTAATGTTTCTTGTCCTTAAAATTTCATGTCCAATGTCCAAAGTCTAGCCAAGGTTTTGGTCATAAATGGGTCTAATGATAGTCCAATATGGTGAAAGTTCAAGTCCAAAGTTCAAGAGTAAAATGGTCCACAACTTAGCAACAATTCCTTTTAATGTATTTTTAACTTTCACTTCTTTTCACTCAAAATGTGTCCCACCAAGGAGGATCAGATTTGATTCTTTTTTTAACCTAATATGTTGCATGGATTTTACACTTGTGGTGTGTTAAAAGTGGGTACAAAAAGGTGGTAAATAAAAGTTGCTATTTTGGTGCACGAAAGGTATCTTTTTGGGAAGTGTTTCTTGTCTTTTACTCTCTTGTTTAGGTGTAGTTTTTTTTTCCAGTTTTTTTTTCAGAATATATTCAGTCATATAACACTTTGTTTGACTTAGGATCATGCATTAAAGACAAGGAATGATATAATCATGCAAAAGGAAGGCTAGTAAAAAATGTGTAAGACATTAATTGCACACATAAGTCAAATAAGACATGGAGCATGCAAGAGTTAATCTTTACATGCAAATATGAGTCTCCTAAGGCTCACAAAAGATTTAGCCAGCCAAGAATGTGAAAGAAAAAGCACCGGATTTTTTTTTCAAAGTTTCATGCATCTTGTAAGAGAAATATGCATAAATTTGACTAGTTTTTGAAAAATAAGGAAGGAAACTTGAAATATAACACAAAAAGGATTCAAACAAGATTAAAATGATGTTCATAGTATGTTCATCACAAAAAAATGCAGCCAAGGAAAAAAAAAAGGAAAACTCTAAAAGAATAACCTTTTGAGAAAAACTCAAAGAACACTAAGAATGTTCATGAATGATGATGAACCACACAAAAAAGAGACAACTTTTAAACATAATATTTAGACAAAATACTCAAGACAAAGGAGAAAACATAAACATGACAAGAAACATATTTCTGAAGACAAAGAAAAAAAAAGAATGGAAAAGAACACTAGTTACCCTTGAAGACCACCTTAGTTCTTGATACCACATGATGACTCCACCTTCTCCATGGTGTCACCAAATCTTCTCCAAGATGAGATGTTGAAATGGATCTTCTTCAAGGGCTGAAATAGGTGTGAAAATGGGGCTTATGAAGGGTGAAAGTAGTTCATGAAAAATGGAGACAAAAGAATGGCGTTTTGGGTGGTGGTGGTTGGATGGTTTCTCTATGGCTAACTCACTTCACTTGGAGAGGGTGAAGGTCAATCCTAGGGAGACCCAAGCTCCTTCTAAGGTAGAGAGGAGAGGAAGGGGGCCAAGAAATCCCTAAATGACTAAGGAAGAAGAATGATGAGGAAAACTCTCTCAAATATTCAATATATCCAAAATGATTACATGTAGTCTAACCTAGGGTATTTAAAGAGAGTGTGGGAGGCCTCTAGGCCATTTGCACAAAATTTTGACCCTAAATGGACCTCAAATGAAATGTAGGTCCCTCCCTCCTAAATGACTAAAATACCCTTGTATCTAGAAAATGAAAGAAATGGACTTTTGACCTTACAAGTCAAGGTTTAAGTCCCAAAATAAATCCTAAACTAATTTGCCCCATAATACAAAGGCTAAATAAAATACACAATGAAATCAAGTGATTAAGGTTCCCCAAAATACAAGGAAAAATAAGGGAAACAAGCAAGAGACTAGGTAGATGCACCAAAATCCGCACATGTGATCATCAATGCTCTTGGTGTGGTATAATATTTCTCTTCTTTTATTATTCTTGCCATGAACCTTGTGATAGGTCCTATTTGATGCCCCAAGGATGGTCCTCCATCAACTTTCCAAAATTTTCTTTCACCACACACCCTGCATTAATGTCAACTAATGCTCATATACAACCATCATACACCTTGTATTAATGTTAGTCAATGTACGTGTACAACTATAGATCTGCTAGCCATGACATATTCTTTTCCATGACAACACAAATATATGCCATGATGATACGCAACTCATCTTTTACAAAAGATCATTCTCCCCTAAAATGGGAAAGGCAATGTTGGCATCTAACTCAAGGTTTCTTTCTAATGCTTCTTCATTTAGACAATTTTTCTTTACATCTCTTGACTATCCACATTAATCCTTCTATCAAACTTCTTTTTCACATGTGACATTACTTTTTCTTGATGTGGAAAATTAAACTAGATTGCAACCACAAAGCATATTAAGAATATTCTACTGAACCATAGGCTCTTGATACCACTATTGGGTAAAAGAAGATGTCATTATCCCTTGAGAATTATCCTTTTAAATAGAAAAGTTAGATAAAATAAATAACACAAGAATATAATGTGCAAACCTCAAAACCGAAGAAAAAATCACTATCGTTGTCTAAATGACAACCAGAGAATAACAGTATGTAAAAAATTTTACAACACGTAAACTACTTTCTTTGAACCTATTACATTCATACTCTTCAAAGGAAATAACTTAAGTAAACCTCACAACACTCTAAAATAAGAGTATAACAAAATCAAATACAAGTTTGAAGTGTTTTTGACGGGTATACTTTGATACCAAGTACTTAAGTCTATTATTTATATTATTTATATATATCCTAGTTCACCCACTTCCTTGTTCATCTTAGACGATGTGAGACTTCTTTCAACATACTTTGAACAATATAGGACTTTCAATATGTACTATTTTCATGAACTCTAACACATCTTGTATATTTTGTAAACCTTTATATGATATTTCTCAATTCCACTCAAGCCACTATTTGTGTTCCTTGTGTTCTGCTTGGAAATTTATAGTCAAATGATTTTTGCTTAGCCTTTTGAGGCGGGGTTCTCTAATTACTCCACTCATGAATACAACAACAAGGGCAACAAAATGATTTTCGAGTTTGGATAGCTGAGGTTTAACCAGAAACTCACCAGATAACTTTAGAAAGTGTCAAAAAAATTACACCAAGAAAATGAGAGAAAACATTGAGTTAATAATGAGAAAAAGAGTATATTGATAACCAGAGTTTTTGTTCCCGGAGAACTTCTCGATATCAAATTTGGTTGTCATGACTCTAACATTTCTTGAATTCTTTATTCACATAGACAACGTCACTTGTTGAGGTTCGCTAGTAATCACACCAAAAGAATGAGAGAATACAAGAGAAATCAAGGCAAGAAAACAAGAGAATACAAGAGAGTTGTATACAAGAGTTGAAAACAAGAAAAAGATTATATTGATACTCGAAAAAGAACACAAAAGCATACACAAAAGTATCATAGTTACAAAGATCATTACTTAGAGGTATGCATACGCAATAAAAACCCACATGGCATTACTAACGGCCGCGACCATCTAGTATCTATAGACCATTTATGAGACTCGCTCACAGATGATCTGCTGCCCAAACCATTGATGTTCTCCTCTGTTAGAAAATTCTGAGTCAATATCATCAAAACCCATGCAAAAGATTGAATGCATGTTGGTACTTGGCAGTTACAAGATTTCAATCACAAGTCAACTATGAGTTGGAAGTGGACTAATTTTCTGGTATACCCATCCATTAATTCAAATGTGCAAGTATGTGTAACTGGATATGTCTCTGGATATGTCTTTTGACTAGAACCTTGTTTAGTTGTTTGTCATTGATCCCGGCCAGTCCCTTTTAGTCCCTATACTATTCACATCTGAGTTCCTTCTCTGATATTCAAACAATAAGTGTTACTAATACATTTATGTAAAAACCTTGATTCAGATTTTGCTTGCATATGTAACCACACTGGGACTACGTCATGAAGATATTGAGGCAAATATAGATATGGCTGAGGAGGATGCGAAGCTTCTCTACGAAGCATACAAAGCAGGGAAGAAGAAACAGGGAACTGGTGACATGACTTTTGTGCGGATTTTCAGTGAAAGGAGTGCGGCACATTTGGCTGTTGTAAGTACTTATTACAGTAACATGTATAGACACTCGTTGAAAAAGGTATCTTTTTCACTTTCTATGTCCTTTGAACATAGTCTCTCCCGAGGTCCTTTTCTGGTGCTTATTCTAGCTAAATTTATATCAGGCAATGAAGGAGATAACATCAAGTAATTTTGCTCTTGCTCTTCTGACAATAGTTCAATGTGCTAAGAATCGTGCAAAGTATTTTGCAAAGGTATATTCCCTTTTTTGGGGGAAAATCACAAACGTTCCTTTATTCATATTGTAATAAAAACACCATATACACTTTAGGTTTTATATCTACGATTCCACAGCTGTTTTTTTAATACATTTACGACCTCACAATCTTTTTTCATATACTTAGACAAGTTTTTGGGATATCGAAAAATGTGTAACCCTCCCTCCATAACACGAATTTCCGTCTCTCACTTAGTGGTAACCTTGACATTCAATTTTAGAAAACCTCCACGCCATGAAAAAATAATATTTTTTTTTAAAAAATATTTTAAAATTTTAAAATTAAAATAATTTGAATTGTTTTTTATCATGTGCTTCAATTTTATGTAATAGGTTCCTGTAATGCCATTAGACTTGGATGGAGATCACAAAGTTTGCATTCAATGATAAATCCTCATCTTGTAAAAAACAAAGATGATTATTGTTGGGTAGGATCAAGTGATAAGTTATGTAAGATGACTATGTTAAACTTGTTATTTTAAATCTTTTTTGTTAAATAAGTTTTTAGTCCTGTCAAACTTTAGATTTACAACCGTTGGCTCTGGAACCAATTGTTGGGACCAACCCAAAGGGGTTAAACACGGGAAGATTTACAACAATGGGTCACGAACCCATATATAAGAGAACATGACACCACCTTCGACCCAAAACCTTAAATTATGAGTCTTTCTCACTTATATATTATTCAACTTCCTAATTTCTAACCAATGTGAGACTTCAACTCACACTTGCACTCCAACAATTAGAAGCTTGATAAAGACGACCATCTAATATTTATCTTGAGGGACTACAGAATATGCAGGCTTTAGCAGGGTCAGGAGTCTGTAAAAATCATTGCAGAGGGTTTTGTGTTTAATACTTTGATCAGAAGTTTGACATTGATTGAATAAGGCTGGTCGATTTTATATGTATATATATATATATATATATATCCATTTAATATGACTTATTAATGTAAGTATGCATGGGAAATTCTTCTTTCTCCAATATCCTGTGCCAATTTTGTAGTTGGTTCTGCAAGCATAAATTAGCAACTTAGAATTTTAAAATTTCTTACTAGCAAGACATGGAGATATGTGTTTAATTCACCTTTGGCATACTGTAGGTCTTACACATGGCACTGGAATGTAAGTGGAGTGGCAGCTCGAAAGTTACAAGGGTGATTGTAACAAGGGCTGAGTTTGATTTGCATTATATCAGCGCTGAATATTTTAAGAAATACGAGAAGAACCTTGAAGATGAAGTTTACTCAAAGACGACTCCATGCTATAGAGATTTTCTTCTCTCACTCATGGGTGCCAAGGACTGAATATAGCACTCATGACCGTCTATTTAATGGGTTGCGGGTTTTGTGTACACTGGACCATTGTAATATACAGGTTTTCTGTTGAACTATGCATGGTTTTTACTTCCTTCTATTCGACTGGAGGAGAATAAAATCAGTTTGAAATCATGCTTACTCAATTTGCAAATTTAAGTTTGTAGTAGTAATATTAGCATGATACTTTGTTTATGTGGGTATGGAACCTGCGATCTTTCTTTCTCCACCCTTGATTTCTTTATCAATTGAAACCATTTTATAACTCCCTACAAAATGTTATGTTATGTTATTATTAATGGTAATTACTCAACTATAACATAAGGAAAGCTGCAACCATGTACGCTTAATACATTGCAAATATTAAATTTCTTGATACAAAATAAAATCAAATTGTGTGCTATAATCTGTAATTATTATTAAATGGTTATATAAACTGCAGAATTTCCTCCATTGTTTGATAAATATGCTTCCTGAACTCTTCTATTCCCAAGGGATGAAAATCTCCGATACTAATTCACGTGCATGAGATTATGAGCTTATGCAATAAAACAGTTGAGCCAAAAATAGTAGAGTAAAAATTTTACACTGTCATGTATTAATTGATAAAGCAAAAACTTACTGTTTATGACATGTAAAACTTTTTTATATTGTTAGTAAATAATTTTTTTTCTCATTTCCTTCACTAAGTTGATAAAAAGTTTAGTTCAAGTTTGTTTTTTAACAATGAAACTAATTTATAGTTTCAGTATGTGGACTATGAAAAGTCCTAGTATTTACGCACAGAATCTAATAAAACTATTTTTTTCTAGTATTACTCTGCACCTGGTCCTAACAACAAGTAAAACAAAAGACAAAAAAGTAAACCTATGTGACAAAAACATTGGCATCAATACTTGGTACCCTCAAGGTACGAGGTGGGTTGCATTCCCATTCATCTATTAGCAGGGAATTTTGTGATGATGAGAAAAGCTGCAGCATGAACATGCTCATGAGTCACGACAGAGAGACCAGGAAGCTTCTTTAATAGGTATCCCTTCACCCAGCTACCATTTTCTTCTTTGTTGCCAACCTTTTCAAACCCATTCTCCATTCACTTTTTTAATAAAACTACTTCGCTTTGTTTTTGAGTTCCAAATAGATTTTTAAGCACCTCTGTTTCAGGTTAATGTATTTTAAGTATCTCATGGTTTTAAAACTCTCTTAACTCTATAGATTACTTACCACAACATTGCTTACCCTCATCACCTTGTGCCACACCTAGTAAGGCACTTTTAAAAAGAGTTATTTGTTTGAAAAAAAAAATTGTGGATTAGTATCCATCAATACTTTTATCATTATCATTAACCGATAATTAAAATATGATTATTATTGTATCTTATCAAATCTATATGGTTATTTAAACTGAGATTACAGTGATATTGATTCTGTGATTAGTTATGTCAATCAGATAAAAAACACAATTCAGAGAGGTCCGTGGCTATCGTGGGAGTTATAAATTTGTAATCTCATTAAACAAATTTAACATATAAAATAACTCACTGGAAGGTGGTTAGAAGAACCTCCTTAGAGATCTTCCAATAGGAAAACTCGTGGACATAAATGTCAATTCAGATAGGTATTCATCCTTATTTTAACATAGAATAGGGATTGATGACATGCTATATAGTGCGTCCAGTATAATATTGATTTAAATATAGTTAATATTTTCATCAATTGGTATAGAGTCAATCTAGATACATTTTATGATTGTCAATTTATAAACCTTATTTGTTTTAATTTCTTTTCTTAAATTTATGAAATTATTTTGAGGTTAATTATTATTATTATGATGTTTTAAAAATTCAATATTCTATGCCAATTAAGAATAATTATATTATGTTGTTTGCATGATTCAAATGTTCAAATGTTTTAACAATAAAATTCAATGTTTCTTAAAGAAGGTGTTGTTTTTTGAAACATAACACTAACAGTGGCGTATTTTTATTAATGATAGAAATCACGTTTTAACGCAACAATGCACAACACCATTTTGCGATATTTCAAATGTAGTTTTGTTTGTCCTTCTATTCTCTTTTGTTTTTAACTCAAACACCAAATTGATTGAGGGCTTATGTTCTTCATGTTTGGATTAACACAAAATGGAGATCTCGTAGGAAATTCTTTTTTGCAGGTTTTCAACACGAGGAGTTCGTTCTTCTTCGATTTCCCTTATTTTTATCTAAAGCAACTCAAAATTGATTGAGGGTTTTTGTTCCTCACACCTGGACGACTAAAACGAGCCCAAAATTGTCCAATTTGATGGCTAAAATGGTTAAATAAACATGTCAGAACAGTCTCCACAGTCTAGAGGTTGAAGATGACCATTCTGGCGCCGCCCACTCACAGACCTTCGTGTGTGGTGGCGCGTGAGCCCACTTCGAGGACCCATTTTTTACCTTAAATATTAATTATTTAATATTTTAAAATTATTAATAATTTTTATAAAATTTTATAATATCAAAATTTATTAATTATAATTAATTTGAGATGTAACTTAAAATTTTTGGTATACTACTCTCAAATCTTGGGCCTAATTTTGTTGTGATAATTACTTTCGGTATTAGTATTCTTTACTTATATTGTACCCTTCTAAATATTGAATTATCATTTATAACACAATTATTGATCATTTTATTAAATTATTCATAACCTTAATTGTAGTCTCTTGTGTGCATAATTTTCTCTATTAATTTGTATTGTGATGACCCGCCTATCGTGGGCATGACGATGTGAATTTTATTTGTCATATTTTAATATGATTAAAATTTATGTAAATTTATTTGGTAATAAGCATGATTTATCCTTTTAATTTACATAATTGTAATTTCACCTATCGTAGATGTAATTGTGTAAATTTTATGAAATAAATTATTATATTAGTGATAATTATACTCTATCGATGTGTTATTATTAGTATAATTTGTTGTTGTACAATGCATTTCTCTTAACTCATGTTAATGAACTTTTTGGTACCCTATCAGTGCTAACATTTTATTAATATAAGTTATAATGCATTGTAATTTAGGGATTCACTTTAAATTGAACTTTTTAAATCTCATTTTCCCTTTCTTCTGATGTTCAATTTTTTCCCTAATTCTATCAAAACTCTAAATGGGACAAAATATGAGGACGGGAAAGAATCATTAGATCTCTACTTAACAATTGGCAATCTGAACTTGGCATTGAGGACCACAAGGCTTGCGCCTCTTACTGATGAGTCTTTTGAAGCTCAACGAATTTCTCATGAGAAATGGAAACACTCCAATAGAGTGTGCCTGAAGGTGATCAAATTCACCATGGAGAAATCTATCAGATAAAACATTCCATATCTTGATGATGCCACTGATTTTCTGAAAGCCATTGATGAAAAATCTACAACTTTTGATAAGGTACAGAAAATTCAATACCTTTCCCTATTAAAAAATACCAAGTATAATGGTGTCAGTGGTGCACGTGAACACATCATGAAGTTAGTGTATTTCTATAATAAGTTAAAGTCTCTCAAGGTTGAGGTTGGTGAGGACACCTTAGTTTATTGCATCCTTGAATCTCTGCCTTCTAAGTTTGACATCATGAAGACTTCATATAACATCTAGAAGCATGACTATGTATTGGATGAGTTGATTGCAATAGTCACCCAAGAGGAGGAGTCAATGAAAAAGAATAAGACTGATATCATTCAGTTTGTTGCTTCTAATTCAGGTACTAAAGGTGCTAAGCAATATAGAGGAAAGAAAAAAATGGTATAGAGAAAGCAGAGCAACATTTAGAACCCAAGAAAAAATTATTTAAAGGTTCTTGCAAGTATTGTAAGAAACATGGTCCCAAGGTGTAGGATTGCTATATTTTAAAAAAGAAAGAGAAGAAGTGAGGTAATCTATTAGCACTAACTTGCTTCGAATCTATATGGTTGATGTTCCTTAAAATTCCTAATGGTTAGACTCAGAGGCTACTATTCATGTTGTGAATTACACGGGTTCACAAGCTTGAGGAAACCAAGTGATGTTAAGACAAAGATTGTTATGGGAGATGGAGCTAGAGTACATGTTGCTGACATTGGAGTCATTTCTTTATGCTTATCTTTTGGACACACTCTATTATTAAAAGATGTTGTTTATGTCCCTTCCATGAGAAGAAATTTGATATTTATTTCTGCTTTAGACAAATATGGATACAGTTTTGATTTTGGTGATGGTAAATTGGTGATTTATTATAATTTAGCTATTGTTGGTTGGGGATTTTGTGTGAAAAAATTTACATGTTAAGTGTAACTGATATGTCAGTTAACTCCATTGTCAGGAGTAAACGTAATAGGATAAATAAATCTTTCTCTATGTTATGGCATAGACATTTGGGACATATTTCTAGACCTCAAACCGAAAGACTCATAAAGGAAGGTATTTTCCATGATCTTGACTTCTCATATTTTGATACTTGTGTTGATTACATCAAGGGAAAATTCACTACCAAAACCAAGAATAAAAGTACAAATAGATGTGATGATGTGCTACAATTAATTCACATTGACATGTGTAGGCCTATTACTCCTACTGCTATGGGTGGACATAGGTATTTTATTACCTTTATAGATGACTTCTCTAGATATGGATGGATATATCTTCTTTAGGATAAAACAAGCTTACTTGAAGACTTTAAAACCTTTAAAGCTTCTGTTGAATTGAAAATGGAGAAGAAAATTAAGTGTGTAAGGTCTGATATAGGCGGAGAATATTATGGTTGTTTGGAGGAGACAGGAAGAAATCCAAGACCATTTGCTAGATTCCTTGATGAATATGGAATTGAAGTTCAATACACCATGCTTGGAACTCCCGAACAAAATGGCGTTGCAGAGAGACGAAATCGAACACTCATGGACATGGTGAGATGTATATATCTCATTCATCTTTGCAATAATTTCTTTGGGGAGATGCTTTGAGAACTACTATGTACATTCTTAATCAAGTACCTAACAAATTTATACCGAAAACTCCATATGAGCATATAACTGGAAGAAAGTCGAGCTTGAGACATTTTCATGTATGCAGTTGTAAGGCAGAAGTAAGACCTTATAATTCACAATAAAAAAAGCTCGATCTCAAAATTGTTAGTGGTAATTTCATTGGTTACTGCATCGGTTCAAGAGGATGCAGATTTTATTGTCCTTCTCACTCCATGCGAGTTATGGAGTATGACTGAGCAATTTTCTTTGAGGATAGTTTGGACAGTGGAAGTTATGCTCCATGATCAGTGACTCTTAAAGAAGATCAAACCCTCCTTCCACTACCATCCATTTTTCTTCCTGCAAACATCTCAATCCCAATAGTTCACACAGATGAACAAATTGTTAAAAGGGAAGAAGAACAAATGCCAGAGCCATAAGTTGATGAACCACAACTTGATGTTGATGTGGCCCCATGTCGACGATCTTAGAGAATACGCCGACCTTCTATACCAAATGACTATGTTGTATACCTTCAAGGGCACGAATACGATCCAGATGATGATGATGATCATGTCCGCATTTCAGGAGGCATTTTCTAGTTCTTTTGCTTCTGATTGGCTAAAAGTTATGCATGATGAATTATCTTCCATGTCTCATAATAATGTTTGGGCTCTTGTGGATTTGCCAGCTAGATGTAAGCATGTTGGATCTAAATGGGTCTTTAAGACAAAGCATACTCCAGATGGAAAGGTTGATAGGTATAAGGCTAGATTAGTGGCTAAAGGTATAGTCAATGAGAAGGCATTGACTATAAAAAGAATTTTTCACTGGTTTCAATGAAGGATGCACTTCGAGTTGTCATGGCTTTAGTTGCTCATTTTGACCTACAGCTTCAACAGATAGACGTGAACACAACTTTTTTGAATGAAGATCTTGCTGAAGATGTCTACATGGTTCATCCTGATGGTTTTGTTAAGGCAGGCAATGAACATTTGGTGTGTAAACTTAAAAAGTTCATCTATGGACTAAAACATGCATCTAGACAATGGTATTTAAAATTTGACTAAGTTGTCACCGCTTATAGTTTCAAGGAAAATGTTGTAGACCAATGCATTTACTTAAAGACTGGTGAGAGTAATTTCATCATTCTTGTTTTATATGTCAATGAAATTCTTCTTGCTAGTAATTATATGAACTTATTGGTTGAGACAAAATCAGTGTTGTGTAGCCACTTTGATATGAAAGACCTTAGCGATGCTTCTGTTGTTCTATGCATCCAAATTTATCGTGATAGGTCATGTGACATGCTTGGATTGTCCAAAAAATGATATATTGAGAAGATTCTTAAAAGGTTCAACATGAATGTTTGCTCCCTATGTGTTAAACCTGTGCAATGCAGTGAAAAATTATCTAATAAACAATGTCCTCATAATGATGAAAAAATGAATGATATGAAAAAAATTTCAAATTATGATTTATTGCGACAATACTATTGTTGTGATTTTCTCTTGAAACAACAAAAGTTCCACTTATTCAAAGCATTTTGATATTAAGTATCAGTTTGTTAGAGAGCAAATTCAAAGTTTTCACACTCAGATTGAACACATTGATTCTAAGGAGATGTTAGCAGATCCATTAACTAAGGTCTTAACTGTTGGAGTTTTTCTTGTTCATGTAGCTCACATGGGCTTAGTCAAGGCTTTTGATGTATTAAGTTAGTGGGAGTTTGATTTTCTGTTTCCTTTAGAGACATGTTCTAGTTAACATTATTTTCATGTTTCTTATTAGCATTTTTTTATCTATGCTTGGACCATTGTAGTGTCATTTACTGAACTACACTTTGCCATATACTTTATGAAAAATATTAGCTAAATGTACATGATATATAGCTCTATCAGATATTATTTTGTTGCTCAAATTCTTCATATTGTTAATCAATATATTATATGATATATCTATAATTGTCATTTAGATTAATGATTTGTATTTTGATTATTGATTCATACCATCCAAGTGGGAGAATGTTGAAAAAAATAATTGTGGATTAGTATCACTCATATCTTTTATCTTTTATCATTAACCGACAATTTAATATATGATTATTATTGTATCTTATCATATTTATATGGTTATTTAAATTAGGATTACAGTAAGATTGACTCTGTGATGGGTTGGATGAATCAGATACAAAATCCAACTCAAAAAGGTCCCTCCTACCCTAGGGGGTTATAAATTTGTCATCCTATTAAGTAAATTTAACATATAAAATAACTTCATAGAAGGTGGCCAGAAGAACCTCTTTAGAGATCCTTCCAATAAAAAATTCATGGACATAAATATCAATTCAGGTACACATTCATCCCTATTTTAATATAGAATATTAATTAAACATGCTATAATTTGTGTCTAGTATAATATTGAGTTAAATATAGTTAATATTTCCATCATTATCCAAATATATAATGCTACTACATCAAACTTAAAAATATATAAGTATTGATCAACTAAAAATTATGACAATAATTTTTAATATTTTTATTTTAAGTAAAATATTTCTTTTGTTCTCCTAATTTTAAAATTGATACATTTTGATGTTTAAACTTTAAAAATATGAGAATTTACAACTGTTAAGGAATGTTAAATTCAAATTCATAATATGTATGTTCTCAGTTATATGGAGACTAAATTTATTTGTTTTTTAGAAATTTAAAAGAGAAAATCAATTTGAAATTAAAAAGAATAAAATCAAATTTGATTAAAAGTAAATGAATCAAAAATATATTTTACTCTCTTGCAAAAACCTATTTTACTCTTTTTTTTTTGTCAAAGTTCAAGAGATATTTTTTAATTTGGATTTAAAAAATTAGAATAATAATAATAGTAATAATAATAATAAGAGCAAATTACATATGTATTCTTAAAGTTTAGTGTAGTTACATATGCACTATCTGTTTTTTGAACCATTACTTTAGCACCCTTATCAAGTGTTATTATAAGGTTTGAAAAGATTGTTAATGTAATGCTTTCAAAAATACAGGGATACAAGTGTAATGAATTCATAAAAATAATGGAGTTTTGTGTAATTTAAAAGAATGAGAGAATTCATCTATAATTTTACTAAATTTGAGAGCGTGAGTCCTGCTAAAGATTTTGGCTTTCATGGAAACTTCTTCTAAAGAGACCCCCTATAGATGATTAGCTTTTGGTTAGAGGGTAAATTTACATTATCCAATTGATCTCTGTCCACTCTTCAATTAGGTTTAGGAAACATGTCAATAACTGTTTATCTCATGTCATATTTCTTTTTCTACGTGGCAACAAGTTTGTTTTTGGATTAAGTTTAATTTTGCGTTACCCTATATACCAAAACAAATGTTTATGCATGCAAGATTTTGGGTGGTTAGTAGAAAATCAAGCAAACTTAGACATCTTCTTTTGCATGTCACTGTGTGATCTATTTGATTATCTATAAATTCTATAGATTTTAAGAATAAAATAAGATATTATTTCTCTTGTTCAAAGTCTATCTGAAAATAGTTATTATACAAAGTGGAGATCCCAATTGATATAATTTTTGCAATTTGGTGTGATAATCCTATGTTTTGTTTAGAAAACTTATGAAGTTTGATAGAGTTATTTCTATGGTTGAAACAGAAGTACGTTTTGGCTATTAGGAATAATATTGATATAAGTTTGTTTTAATTTTTTTTTTGTACATGATCTTATTGTTCTGAGTCTTTTGTGTACTAAGATGATGACTGTTCTTTTTTTCTTGTTAATATATGTTTAGCTTTTAAAAAAAAAAAAAATCACTTATACAACACTATCTACAAATCGAAACCATTTTTATCGTTGAAGCCACAAACTTCTAGCAAAAAAAGAAAAGTTGTTAGCATTTCATGTTTCTTAAATACATAACACTCTCAACTTCACCTCTTTTTTATTATTATTATTATTATTATTATTATTATTATTAAAACTGGATTGTTTTGAGAAATCTGGAATTTATTGGAAAAGAGCAAAAACATTTACATTAGAATTGAGTAGATGGTCTGCTTGACAGGGAACCTCCTCCATCCTGAAATGTTAGATGAAAAGTAAAAGCTAAACAAGATAATTCATAGGCCATTTCTTCTAATGAAATTAAGACTAACTTATTAAAAATTTATGCTCAAAGTATAACAATCTTCGATAGCTCCTTGGAAACAGCTCTCATTTGTCCATTTTCATGCTTCCAATGCTGCAGGAACAATTTTGTATTTGCCTGCTTCAGGATTACGAGGTAATTTCTTTTTGTGCCTAATGTTTAGACTCTAAACACTCATTTGCCTAGCTAGCAAGGAATAACTCCAAAGACATTCCGATATTCAAAATTAGGGTAAGACTAAATACTAACTTAATCTTGATTGTCATTCGTCTATTTATTCCTATCATATTTTTAATCATTGTTCATGTGCTTGTGATTATTTGATAATTTTATTAAAAAACAATTTTTTAAACAAAAAATAAAAGAACTAGAATTGTGAGCTTTTAAAAATAGAAAAACTAAAATTATGAGAAAAATATAAAGAACTAAAATCACAAATTTCAAAAATAAATAAACTTAAATCACGAAAATCAAAATACAGTGACTAAAATTACAAGTTTCAAAGAATACAGAATTAAAATTACATTCTAGCCAAAAAATTATAGAAATGTGTAAAAATGCACCCCCACTATAATTTATAACTATACTCCTATATTAAAATAATTTTACCTTTTAGTTCTTTAACTAATATTCTTCTACCAGGGATTTATTATAGAATTTAATTAGTATGCACTAATATTGTAAAAAGTTTTACACTAACAGTCAATCACAACCACCTTTCATTTATAGTAAGTTAGTTGATTTTACCAATCAATACTGTAATAATCATAAATGAAGAGTTGTGATTGAATATTAATGTAAAAATTTTTTTACACTTTGAATACATACTAATTAAGCTCTTCATTATATCATTTTCTATTTCATGTTCGGAAGAATTTTGAATATTTCATTTGTATAAACTATTAAGCCTAATTTTTAAAACCCTATCAAGGTAGAAATGATTAGATTTCATTCTCAACTTTTATTTGTATATTTAATTATAAAAACATATATAGATTTATTTTTATTATTATATAATTGTTTAACAAATAATAAAATAAAAATAGTAACATTTTGATACTTTCTTACTAACTCACCCCATGAGTATAATTGACAAAAATCAAACTTAAATCTTTCACCCACAAACTCAGCAGTGCTGTCAACCGAGTTACACTTGTATGATATTTATCTCCTAAATCTAATTACCTTGGGATAGGGTTTGAATTTTGTATATAAAAAATATAAGCATTGGGAATTTATCATTTTAAAAAAAACCATAAGGTATAAATAAGTTTTTCATCCCTAAAACAAACAGATTCGTTTTTTATTAAAATCCTTTATAAATTATTTTTCACTAAAATTCTTTTAAATATTTTTTTCATTAAACTTTCTATTGTCAAGAAACACTAATTGAATAACTTTGATAGCCAATAATTTATCACATTGTGTAATCTAGAAAATATCTCAATGTTAATTTTTAGAATAAATTATATTTTTAATCGTTTACAAACTTGTTAATGTAAATTCCTATGATGAAATAAAATATTAAAAACAATTTACGGTAAAACTTACACTAGCTATTCGGTGACACTTGTTAACTTACTACACTATCAAAGCCATTCAACTACATTTCTAAGATCTTAACTAGTAAAAACTTTATCCAAACAAAAAATTATTTTACAAGAATTTTAATGAAAAATAATTTATAAATAACTTTAATTAACATGTGTAATCCTATATTTTTTAAGGATGTAACCTTAGATTAATTAAAATTTATCCAATTTGCTTTAATTTTATGGTTTGCACTTCCACATATTATTCTACAATACATCATAACATAATAAATAATTCAAAGAGTCACTAAACTTGAGTCACTTCATAAATAAGTCTTGACACCACTTTTTAATATAAAACCTTAAAACATCAAGATTATAAATGTTTTCACTTCTGTAACACTTAATTTGTTCATTCCTACCCAATATAAGACTTTCCATTATACTTGAAACTCTACTTGAAACTCTACCATCCCTTCCTCAAATATGAAGTTTTGACGCATCCTAGTGTCATTTGTTGGAGTTTCAACACATAAACAAGTCTTAACATTACTCCTCAATTCAAAACCTTAAAGTATTAGGTTTTATGGATGCCCTTACTTATATTTTGTTTAATTTGTCTATTGCTACCTAATGTGTAACTCTACAAGACAAAAATCAGAAAAGTAACTAAAAGGTTTTAAACAAATAACTCATCTTATCAAGGTGACCAAGTCACTGGTTTAACAGGAGACCATGTTTACAAAAGATCATGTTTACAACAGGTACCTCTAGCAGTTTCCTTCTTTCCGTATGTCCGGACAGAAAACAATTCCAGATAGAAATAACTCGATTTAAACATCTACACTATGACTAGAAGGTTTTTTTCCCCCTCATTCTTTAGCTACTATATACTTTTTTAATTTTGTTTATCGGTAGCTTGTACAGTAAAAAAAAAAACACGAAACTGATTTTTCTCCCCTTCATTTGCTACAGAAAATTTGATAAATAATAAATACAAAGGACTACAAAACCACATGACATTGCTCTCCCAAAAACATATCTATCTGAAGGAAAACTGAATTTCTTCCAATGTTCTTCCCTTGGTCTCAGGGACCCATATTGTTATAAACGCAATAGTAAAGGCAGCAACCACTGTGTAGATTGCAAATGTTCCTGTAGACAGACCAGTCGGCATCATATTGAGAAGTATACAAAACATGCATCATATTCACACTCACCTCCACTGTTCCAATTCAAAAGCAAGTTGGCCGTCATTGTGATCATCCACGAAATCAGCCAATTCCCCATTGTTGCTATACTGCCAGCAAGGCCCTTTATATTCACCGGAAGTATCTGAAAAGCATTATTAAACAAATAAGAAATTAACTACATATTAATTGAACTGTATACAATTAGCTCAAGTTCTGCAACCATGATTCAATATCAATATTAAATAGTAAATAACGCAAAAAATACTAGATACTTCTTCAGATGATTTGTTGTGGACATTGAAAGTATTTCATACCTCAGACATTATAAGCCAAGGGATAGGTCCAATACCTAGAGAGAACCCAATCACCATAGCCTACAAAATCGTTGATCAACCAGATGAATGCTAAAAATCTTAAATTGCCAATTGTACAAAGAAGAAATTCCAACCAAGCCCCAAGTTACATACCACGAGTCCAACAACAGAAAATGTTGCCAAAATGCTGAATAGATGCGAATCCTTCGATACAATCCCCTGGTATCAATCAAATAAACTAGTTAAAAGCATATCTAATATACTGAAATTGAATTAAGATATTACGATTACTATTACCAACCTCCAGAAAAAATGCTATTGAAACAAGGAGAAGGCTAACTGTCATTACAGATGAGGATATCTGCAGAGTGATAACAGATCTCAAATTTTATTGAATTTCATAACCATCTTTAGTATAACAGATCTTAGAAAATGGTTATGAATGAATGAACTTTGCTTCATACTCACTATTAGAAGCAGCCTCCGGCCACTTTTGTCCACCAACCATGTGGCAATTCCAGTTGCTACGACCTGAAAAATAATGCTGATTAGTAGAACTAAATTCACTATCGTTATACTCACATGAAACATAATACATAATCCAGGCTTTATTATTCAACCTGTATGGCTCCAAGTCCAACTGTAGCAGCTTGGCTGGATGAAATTCCTGTTACAATACAGAAGTCAAACTCAAACACCAGATCAGGGACAGTTCAAATCCTGGTTATAGATGAAATGATGAATGCATATCCAACATCTTAAACGATGTTATACTTCATGCACAGGAATTTTGAGTAGTTAAAGGTTTTTAAAACTCTCTACAGATTGCTCAACACAACTCACCCTCCTCTCTTCTTCCCATGTCCCACCCCCAAACCAAAAAATAATAAAATTATAAACCATAATGAAATATAATTCGATACCAGATAGATAGATGTACACCTGCATTTGCAAAGATGGTAGTTGAATAGAACAAGACTCCATTGATACCAGATAATTGCTGAAGAACAAGTAATCCAATACCGACCTGAAGGAGCTCACTTAGCAAATAATGCTTACAATAACTCATGGTTGCGAAGAAGGGATTACAAAATCAGAACTTATACAACATCATATTATACCATTAAGGGGAACCAATATCTTTTCCTCTTGAGATCTGCAAATCGGATTGCAGCTCTTTTTCCTGTTGAAGCCACAGATCTCTAGAAAAGTAAAATGGTCAGCAGTACATTGCATGTTTCCAAGATATATATTCTACAGCTATACTCCTAACTGCACCTCATATATGCATACTTTCATGCACTTGGATGCAAAATTTTAGTCACAACAATGAGCCAAAAAATTACCTTAATTTCATGTACTTCAACAGATATATCTGTGTCAAATCCTCGTAGCACTTGCAAAGAAGTCTCAAACTCATCTGTCATCCCCATCTTGGCCTATACTTCCCCAATTCCCCACAAACCAAGGAAAATAAAATAAAATGAAAGAGAAGCAGAAGGATAATTAGCAAGAGTAGAATGACTTGGCATCCTTTTTCTGGAAGGACCGAGTAGTTTAATAGAGATGAAAAATACAAAATTCGATCAGAATAATGCATAGCATATCCATACCAACCATCTGGGGGATTCGGGTATAAAAAATAATCCAGGTATTAATACTGTACAAGGTAAAATTCCTGCAGCAGAACATAAAATATTTATTATTATAATTTAGATTGCAGAAACAAGGTAATGATATGCTCTGCAAAGTAATGTATTGAAAGATCAAACCATTATCTATTAAACCTTCCGTAGCTTTTTAAGAACATCATGTTTGCGTCCTACCATGTTGGACATATCAGACATTCACACTCAGAATACTTCTAACTGCATGATACAACTATTGTACTCTTATTTATAAAAATATTACACTAATATAAATAGGAATATCACAAAAAAAATAGATAAATTATAGCATTTTATGATGTCAGCAACTCATGCTCACTTTTAAACTTGGATTCCCTCTTGATTTAAAGTTTATATTTTATGCTAATTTTGTATGTGGTATTATAGTTGTGTGGTATTTCTTCAAACCACTGGGTCATGTTCATGCTTTCTATTCCCCATCAAATTTACTCCTATATTGTGGTAAACCATATTTTATTTTATAAATGCCGCTCCTCCCCTGTAAATACACATTCCTTCTTTTCCTTTCAGTAAAAACTTAATGAAATTAATTTGAAACCTAGGTTTTTAAATGTTTCATCCAACCACAAAAAACGAGTCGAGTAAATAAGTAGAAATTCACCTAGAATTGCGAGCACTCTCCAGTTGACAAAAAGGCCCAACAGATAAGCCAGCAAAATGCCAATTGTAACAGAGAGCTAAGCAGAAAAATTACAAAAATAATGAATGATAAACTTCAGATACAACAAAATAAATTTAATAAGAGCAAGACTCCTAGCCATAAAGCAAAAATAAGACTGCAACCTGGTTCACTGATCCAAGGCCTCCTCTCAAGTTTTGAGGTGCAATCTCAGCTATATAAACAGGCACCTAAACAGAACAGAAGAACCAGTACGCAGACCACTTTCACTCAGCATTCTTACCAATAAACTTGAGCAATAAAAATGATTAAGAAAGGTGGTCAAATTTACCACATAAGAAATAATCCCAACGCCAAAACCTTCCAACAACCTCCCCATAAACAAAAATGAGGAATCCTACATAAGCAATGGAAGCAATGATTTATACATATAAAAGTAGCCAGCCAAAGTGCAAAACAAAACTACTCATACTTACTTTGGCAAAAGAAATAGCAAGCCAACCTATTATATTGGGAATCGCAGCAATCATCAACGACTGCAACATTCAAAAACATGCCAAATTCACTAATCACTCTTCACATTCATATTTCTCCTTTAAAAGACTGACATTAAAACCCACACTACAAATAGAAAAGTAAAATACCCCTTTGCGCCCAATGTATTCAGCTATCTGACCACTAGCTATAGCTCCCACCATCGCTCCCACATTCGACAAAGATCCAAACAAAGAGAACTGCAACAAACTCAACATATTAAGCACCAAAACCTTAAACCACAGAAAATAATAAACCAAAGAACACACATATACGTAGCAAGACCTCTGAAACTGAGAGGTTTAGATCCCGGACTATAGCCTTTTGCGTTGGAGAAGAATAGCCACACTGCGCCAAAAAGAATTAAAAAATAATTAATTAAAATAATAATAATAATAATAATAAAAGACATTTATTTTATGTAACTCCTTTACCAATTATAACAAGCCTCAACTAGAAACTTATCCAATAGATGAGGTGGACTACATACATGAACACAAGCGATTTGTCCCCTATTAAATCTAAATTCTCAAGATCTTATCCTACTGGTTTATGAGGCAATAACTACGAGCAGCAGCAAAAGTTCAACTTCCAAGTATTTAAGGCAGTTGGATATCAATACTCAAATTCAAGATCACAGCTTAAGCCAGAAATCATCTAATTCCTTGAAACTAAAGACAATCGCCTCTTAAGAGATAAAATGCACCGATTGTGAGAAAATCAAGTAGTCATGTAAAAATCCGAATGATGGTCTAAAGTGCGTGATGTTGTTGTTTGGTTACCGTGAAGCCGAATTGGATTGGACCCAAAGCGACGATGAGAACGCAGAAGAGGACGGAGACGGAGCCATCGCGGATGACCTGAGCGGAGGATCCCATGATACTGGACTGCCGGGAGCCCATTTTGTACCAACTTCCGGTGTGGAGGAAGGGTTTCTGAAGGTCTCTGGCATCGCCACTCTCTTCCCTGAAACTCATCTTCAAACCCCAGACCAACCAACCACTTCTGAATCCTAGTACTTGAAAATTGAAATAACTTCAAGTTGTAGGCACAAGGTGTTTGCCGAAATGCCCCACAGGGGGGTTTTGCTTTTGAACTCGGCACTGGCGTGCTGTAATGAGCTGTGATGACTTGTCGCTTGTGTTGAGAGATCGGTCACGTTTCGGTGTCTAATTAGTAATTAGCTTGCTTTGTCTATTCAGTCAGGGGATTATGATTGAGGTATGAATGGAAGGGGTTTGTTGCATGGCCTTGGATTTTATCTTTTTTTATTTAAAATATATAAATATAAATATATATCGTGTGGTGCTGGGGGAGTGAGTAAGGGAAGCCATGATATCACACTCGCTGTTTTGGATTTTTCCTGCTGGTTAATGTAACCAACCTATAAGCCTCCTTCGTGAAGCATCAGCTCCCAATGGGCTCAGATTAACATGACTAGCACAATAGCTGCAGGACAACGCTCATTAATGTTTCAAGAGATAATATCATGTTTTAATTCTTTTATTTTGTATATATTTTTAAAAGTTTAATTAGTATAAATTTTCAGGTAAAAAGTTTTACTTTCCCATTCAATTATATTTTTCAAATATTTATTGATTTTACCAATTAATATGTTAAAAATCATATAAATAAAAAATATATATGATTAAATGTATTATAAAACTATCTTTACATATTAATTAAATTTTATTATTAATTATAAAATATTTTTTTTAAATACAGTTAAAATATTCTTTTTATTTTTATATACTTTTAAAAATCAGCTTGCTTTTTATAATTAAAATAGTTTTATCAACACAACTCATGAAAATTGAATGACTTGTTGTAGGCAAGTGGAGACGGGAAAGTAATTTCTAAATAGAAACAGGAAAGCTAGTTCCATAGCAAAAAAAGTACACTAATCTGGTAGATTTATCACGTTTTTCTTTTCAATCAAAATAAACATGAAAGAGAAGAAAAATATAAAAAAATTGACTTTTCCAAACTTACATTTACTTATAAGAACACAAGTAATAAATAATAAATATGTAGATGATTTTGTAATTATAATAATTTTAATTTATAATTTTTCATAATTTTCACATTCATTTCTACATTCTAAACAACTTCAATTTTTATTTTATTTGATCACTGTTTCTTTTCTTGCAACTAACCAGAGTTTCAATGATAGATTAAACTGTGATGAAAAAAAAGAGAGTAAAAAGTAATGTTGTTATGCAGAGCGAGGAAAATAAAAAAGATAAAAAAATATAATTAAAGTAATATTATAAAAATAAAAACAATTGTTAATTAATTTTTTTATTTTACACTTACTATACCTATGTGAAATTTTTTAAGTTATTATTAAATGCATATCTCAAGCTATAAATGACTATGTTTTGGCATAATTAATTATAGCATGACTTTTTCTTTTGATGTAAAAAGCATATTCGTTTTCTAAAATCATATAATCAATTATGTTAAAAACATAATCGATTAGGCAAGTTCTTTATTATAGATAAAAAAGAATATATATATATATATATATATATATATATATATATATATATATATATATAAATAAAAGGAGAGAATCCACTTTCTCCGAAAATAAGGTTAAGAGACTTACTCTTTATCTGATTTTTTATTTTCTTGAAATCTAATGATAAAAATTAGTTATTTATTACAATAATTAAATTTCAATAAAATAAACTGTAAGAATTTAGAGTAACTCTCTTAAACTTACTCTTAAAGTAAATGAATCTTTTATATATATATATATATATATATATATATATATATATATAACTTATACAAATGGCTATGATATTGAAGGAATAGTATTCTTGTCTAGAGTTTGAAGTCCATTTGTATCTATAAATAGGATGTAAATTGCAGAAGAGAGACACAACTCGATAGAGCCTTAAACTATCTCCTCTCCTTCTCTTCAATCCTCTTTATAATCATCTTTGTTAACCTAAAGTCCTTGTGCCTACTTGTATACCATTCATTAGTAAGTAATAAAATTGTGCATTACTTTGTATTACTTTGTTTTAAATTATTTTCTATTATGCACTATTTCTGCTTTTAAACTTGTTTTCCCCAAGAAAATATTCCTTATTTTCAATGGTTTGAAAATAATTGTATAAATAATCTTCAAATCAGTGTATTAAAATTTGCACAAAAAAAATGGAGAACTACTAAAGTAGAAATAACTAGTAAGTAAAATTTCTGAATATTCAAAATAAAGAAGTAATAGATTCTCCTTTTAAAATGATAACTAAAAAAAGAGAGTTTAGTATAAAATACATACAAAGTATTCATAGCCAATTAAACTATGCAAATAAAATATTACACATACTTGCTTAAGAAATAACTCAAACTGATCACATTAATAAGTTGGAAAAAACTCTAATAAAACCTTTTAAATTTTTCGAAGAAGAATTAAAAAACTGGAAAAATAGGAAAATAATTAGATTACATGCTAGAAGAAATAAATAAAAATTTAGATTTATCAAAAATTAGTAACATTAATACAATTAATATCATTCCCGAAGCTAAATTAGGTCCTAATTTTAGTGAAGAACAATTTGATGATGGCTTATATAAAGTTAATTAATTAAAACAAAGAAATAATTCATTGCTTGGAGCAAGTCCTAAACCAACCACTAGAAACTTTGATAAAAGACCAACTCTCCTTGGTATTTAGTTTGAAGAATGGGAGATAGATTTACTTTCTGCCTTTGATAGCTCTAGTATTACCATGAAATATTGATGTCTAACTGACCATCAAATACTTAAAAAAAAATGAAATGACTATGGCTGTCTTAACACATAGGACTAAAAATGATATCCCCACTAGAGTTAAACTTTTAATAACAGGTTTTAATGGATCATTAAAAGGTTGGTGTGATAATTATTTATCGGAAGAAGAAAAATTTGGGATGATGAATTATGTTAAAAAAGAAGGAGACCATGAAACTCCTTTAATGGTAGAAAACTAAAGCCAAACAAGTACAAATGAATAAAGAAATCTTAGAATACTGTAAAAAAGAAATCCAACAACTTTTAGATAGAAAATTAATACGACCAAGTAAATCTCCTTGGAGTTGTTCTGCATTTTATGTTCAAAATGCCTCTAAGCTTGAACGAGGAGAACTTAGGATTGTAATAAATGATAAACCATTAAATAATAGTTTAAGATGGATAATATGTTCCGTACCTAATAAACAAGATTTAATTGGAAGATTATATTAAGCTATTATATTCTCTAAATTTTATATGAAATCTGGATATTATCAAATTAAGGTGGCAGAGAAAGATAAATATAAATCAACTTTTACCGTTCCATTTGGACATTATGAATGGAATGTTATGCTTATTAGAGATTCTTGGCTCATGAGATATTCCAAATGAAAAATTACTTCTATAACTAGAATTATAGAATTTGCCAACAAATTTCCTGATGAAATAAAAAATTAAACTCAATCACAGAGATTTTTGGGATGTCTTAATTATGTAGCACATTTTATTCCTAATATTAGAATTAAATGTCAACCCCTTTTTACAAGGCTTAGAAATAATTTTAAACCTTGGAAAAAGAAACATACTCACATAGTAAAAGAAGTAAAAATTTAGTAAAAACTCTTCCATTCTGAAGCAAAAATGATAATAGAAACTAATGCTTCTGAAATTGATTTAAGAGGAATATATTAATTTTAAACCAATAATGCTTAGGATTTGCATCAAAAAGCATTTAATATTAATTATAAGCGCAGTGATATCGAATGGCATCAAAGCCTAATGCTTAAAGTTTTATTGATAATAATTAGGATTTGTTTACTGTTTATCTTTAATTATTGATATTTTTAGATTACAGTATAAAAAAAGCTTATCTTTTCATCAAAGTTAATTTTGCTAACTATAGACAAAGAAAAAATTAATAGTCTAAGTGTGGTCAGTCGGGAATAAGTGGTCCCAATAGTAAGTCCTTAGAAAGGCTGTAAAATCGTTGTTTAGCCTAGGTGGTCTTGGTTAGAAACTAATTAATTATAATTTATGTCTAAGTCAATCAACATTCTTTCGAAAGGAAAAGAAAAGATGGAAGAAAAAAGATGGAAGATAGTGAATTAGAACAAGAAGAAATAAAATCTAATATGATTCATCATGAATTAAGAATTCCATAAATAGAAAATCAATTAAATAAATGGACCTTAACAAAATTAGAAATTTTGTCTTTACGTAAAACTTCTTTTAAAGATATATTTAAAAATGAATATGTAATTAAAATAGTTGAAAAATAAATTGAATTAAAATCTAGCCAAGAAGAAATTCCATTAGTTTCTAAACAACTAGTAACATACCATATCAAAACATATAGTTATCTTCATATCGAATCAATACAAATAGCTATAAAACCTTTGTTCAAACTAGGTTTGATATGCCCATGTTTGTAGTATTAAGAGACGATAGACAAGTAAATTTTGAAAATCAAGTATTAGCTATGTTTGAAACTAATCTTAATAAAGGATCCGTCTATATTAATAATTATTCTAATTATTCAATAGCTATAAAAAGTTTATATATGATACGCCTAATAATATAATGTTAAATGTAAAAATTTTATAAAATCAATGGAACACTAACTCTTTTCCAATAACTATAGCATATAGAATATATTATAAAGTAATGAAAACACAATTAGCTTTGGAAGCATTACTTTATCTACAAAAGATGAAACAACATTATTATTAGTTAATGAGAAAAGGTGAGTGCTATGGTGCCAAAAACTGTAAAAAAATATTGAACTAACCTTTGGTTCAAAATACCAAAACCTACAATTCTAGAAAATATTATTGAATATAAAGATGGAGCAGTTGAAGTAGTTTTTACCCCATTAAGAAGATTTATGTCTTTTAAATCTCCTCAGACTTTTTTTGCTACTGTTAGAAGATCTATAGATAAGTCTATCTCTTCTCCTTCTAGAACTCTTAATTATACAAGAACTAGATCTGATCCTTCTATTCCAAAACCTAAAACGAAGAAGAGGAAAACTATCGAGTTCCTCTCCTTCCATAAATTTTGAATCTGCATCTACTCAATTAAACGTTATTAAAACTTTTCAAATAGATAAAAACATAAGACTGAGTCCTTAGTAAAGAAAATAAAGATAAAAAATATTAGTTTTTCTTGACCTTTTCTCAAGAAGAAATTAGAAATTACATAGAAAATTATTATAAAGATTTAGATTTAATAGAGGAAAATATTCCTTATTTTCAGTTATTCAAAAATAATTGTCTAAATAATCTTTAAATCAATGTATTAAAATCTATAGAAAAAATATGGAGAATTACTAAAGGAGAAATAACTAGTATCATTCCTCCTTTAGAAGAAGTAAAATTTCCAAATATTCAAAATAAATAAGTGTCAGCTTCTCCTTTTAAAATGATAACTGAAAAAAAGAGAGTTTATTATAAAGACATACAAAATATTCATAGCCAATTAAACTATGTAAATCAAATATTACACATACTCGTTTTAGAAGTAACTCAAACTTATCTCATTAATAAGTTGGAAAGAACTCTAATAAAACATTTTAAATTTTTTGAAGAAGAATTAAAAAAAATATAAGAATAGGAAAAGAATCAGATTATATGCTAGAAGAAATAAATAAAAAGCTACATTTATTAAAAAATAGTAAGATTAATACAATCAATACCATTCTAGAAGCTGAATTAGGTCCTAATTTTAGTGAAGAAAAATTTGATGATGATTTATATAAAGTTAATAAATTAAAACAAAGAAAGAGTCCATTGCTTGGACCAAGTACTATGCCAACAACTAGAAACTTTTATAAAAGGCCAATTCTCCTTGATATTCAGTTTGAAGGATGGGAGATAAATTCACCTTCTGCCTTTGATGGCTCTAGTATTACCAAATGGAATATTGATGATCCAACTGACCATCAAATACTAAGAAAAACAAATGAAATGACTATGGTAGCCTCAACATATATGATTAAAAATTATGCTCCCATTACCGTTAAACTTCTAATAACAGGTTTTACTAGATCTTTAAAAGGTTGGTGGGATAATTATTTTTTAAAAGAAGAAAAATTTGGCATAATGAATTATGTTAAAAGAGAAGGAGACCATGAAACTCATTTAATGGTAGAAACCTTAATTTTGGCTATAATTCATAATTTTATAAGGGATCCTCAAATATTTGAACAAAGAACTTCTATGTTATTACATGAATTACATTGTAAAACTCTTGATGATTTTAGATAGTACCATGATAATTTTATGCCTATTGTATTAAGTATATCAAATTGTAGGGAAGTGTTTTGGAAATAACGCTTCTTAACCGAGCTTCCATCCACCTATGCAGAAAAGGTTAGAGAAAGCCTGCCTAAGATGTATAATAATTCCCCTTTAAAAAATTTAACTTATGGTAGACTAAGTGCAACAACTAAATTAAATGGATTAAAATTTTTTAATAATATTAAAATGGAAAATCAGATTAAAAGAAATCAAGCAAACAAAATTAGAGAATTGGAAAACTATTGTAGTCAGTATAGTTACGAAAGATTAACTCTCCCTTCTATTAAAAAGAAGAGAATTATTAAAAGATCTCAACCATGCAAAACTAATAATTCAAAATCTTTTAGAAAAAAACAAGATTAATGAAGCCCTTGATCAGAAAAATAAATCAAACACAGTATGTTTTAAATGTGGGAGAGTGAGACATATGAAAAAAGATTGTAGAATAAAAGAAAAGATTAACGAATTAAAAATGAATGAGAAACTAAGAGAATAGATAAGTAAACTTCAAATTATTGAGTTAGATTCTTTAGAAGAAGAAAAGGATAGTGATGAAATAATACATATTAATCAAGAAAATAGTTCAGAAGAAAAAGATCATACGTGTGATCTTGAAAATTGTGATTGTTCGTATAAAATAATTATGATTAAATCTGAAACTAAATTAGGTCTAGAAATGGTTGATAAATTAGAAAATGACGAAGAAATATTAGAATATATTTTAAAACCTAAAGATATGATTTTAGAACCAAAAGATAATAAAAAATCTTTGCAAGGATATAATTTTTCAAAAATATTAAAATGGCTACTTTGCTAGAAAAAAATTGTTACTATTTCTGATTTACAAAGAAAAATAAAACAATTAAAAGAAGAAAGTCAAGAAATAAAAAGGGAATTAAAAATTTTAAAATAAAAATATTTAATTAGAGAAATACAATTTTTGCAATTATAAAAAGACCCTGAAATAGGAGAAACATCGAATACGTCTAAAAACCTAGAAATAGTAAATCAAATAAAAATATTTCAACAAAAATGGCAAATAAAAGTTGCATTAAAAATAGGAAATATCTTTCATAAGAACTTTACAGCATTAGTTGATTCAAGAGCTTATCTTAATTGTATTAGAGAAGGTTTAATTCCTACAAATTATTATAAAATGATACTGCAAAACTTATATATGGCTAATAATTCTAGTCTAAAAGTACAATATAAACTATCTAATGCTAGTATAAGTAATAAAGGAAAATGTTTTAAAGATAGTTTTATTCAAACTAAAGATATAACCAAAAAAATAATACTGGGAACTTCCTTTTTAACACAAATATATCCTTTTGAAGTTTCAGACAAAGGAATAAAAAGTAGAGATATAATATTTGAATTCTTAAAATCATTAAAACAAAAAGAAGGTTTAACCTTAAAAGATTTAACTGAAGAAAATTTTATAAATAAAATAGAAAATAAAAATAATCAAATACATCTTTTACAATTAGAAATAAAACGTAAAAAGATAGAAGAACAAATAAAAACTCCGCTTGTAATGAAAAGATTTAAAGATATTGAAGAAAATTTTGAACAGGAAGTATATGCTAAAATTCCTAATGCCTTTTGGGATAGGAATTCATTTACAGTAGAATTACCCTATGAAAAAGTGTTTCATGAGAGTAAAATCTCTACTAGAGGCAAACCAATACAAATGAATAAAGAAATCTTAGAATACTATAAAAAAGAAATTTAGCAACTTTTAGATAGAAAATTAATACGGCTAAGTAAATCCCCTTGGAGTTGTTTGGCATTTTATGTTCAAAATGTCTCTGAGCTTGAATGGGGAGAACCTAGGATGGTAATAAATTATAAACCATTAAATAATGTTTTAAGATGAATAAGATATCTCCTTCCTAATAAACAAGATTTAATTGGAAGGTTATATCAAGGTATTAGATTCTCTAAATTTTATATGAAATCTGAATATTATCAAACTAATTAAGGTGGCAAAGAAAGATAAATATAAAACAGCTTTTACCGTTCCATTTGGGCAATATAAAATGCTCATTATGAGTTTCAAAATATTATAAACTCTATATTAAACCCTTATTTAGAATTTACCATAGTTTATCTTAATAATGTATTAATATTTTCAAATTCTATAGAACAACATTTAAAAAATTTAAAAATGACATTAAAAGAAATGGAATTGTAATTTTCGGATATCTTAATTATGTAGCGGATTTTATTCCTAACATTAGAATTAAATGTCAACCCCTTTTTATAAGGCTTAGAAAGAGTAATAAACTTTGGACAGAGAAACATACTCAAATTGTAAAAGAAGTAAAAACCCTTCCATGTTAAACAATCCTCATCCTGAAACAAAAATGATAGTAGAAATTGACACTTTCTGAAATTGGTTTTGGACATATTAAAACAAAAACTCCCTTATTCTAAAGAACAATTAAATATCATTATGGGGCTTGGGTAGGAGTTTAGTTAAATTATAGCACTATTAAAAAAGAAATTTTAAGCATTATTTTGTGCATTACCAAATTTCAAACAGATTTGATAAATAAAAAAATTCTTTTGAGAATTGATTGTAAATCTGCAAAAGAAACTTTAGTAAAGGATCTTAAAAATATTGTTTCTAAACACATTTTTGCTAGATAGCAAAGTATTTTATTATGTTTTAAATTTGATATCGAATGTATAAAGGAGAAAAATAATTCAATTCCTAACTTTTTAACTTGTGAATTTTTATAGGTACAAACCCCCCAGTATGAGACCAACAGTAAAACCTACCTCATAAGATCCTCATAAAAGTAAACCATTAACTATAAATAACTTGGTCCCCTAATAGCCTTGTCTGCAACCTCCAATACAAGAAAATTACTAGTCACCCTAAATAGTCCGATGGCCAATAAACCATCTACCTTCAATAAATTTACTCCCCTTTCTACCCCCTAGTATATCTCTAAAAACCCTTTAGATATAACCCATATCCCAATAGGCTTTCCTATAAAAGAATCTTGTCAAAAGATTCTAAATGTAGAACTAGGATGGAGTTCTATTGAGCCACAATGTCTCATTTCTAAATTGGCTTCTCAAGGATGGGGCCTAAATTCTTAAGGATCAATGTCTAGAAAAAATAATTTTTTTTATTAATTTATTCTTTTGGATATTAATTTAGTTGAAATAATTCCTGAAGTAGATCTATAAGATTCTTCCATTACTCACTATTCTAAGCTGAAGAGTAATAACTTTTTCAGAATGGAATCAGTCTTGAATGATAGCTAAGAGTTTCTCGAGACCCTTTAAGTGGCCATCCTATAATTATTTTGATTATCAAAAAGCTTTGTTTAAAATTCTTTTTTTATACAAATCCTAGCACTCTTGGTATATCAAATTTAAAAATGAATTGTTAATAAAGTTACCCTCCTTCTTTGTCTATTGGTTTTTATTCGTTGGACCAGTAAAATCTATTCTTCGAGCTAAAGCAGTAAAACTTTATGAAAATTTCAAGGCATTAACTCCATCAATACCTACCCATTTTAAATTAATCAACTTTTATTCTTCAATGGGAGTTGGTTGGCTTTTTCAGCACCAGTATCAATATCATCAACACGTTGGTGATGTTGGTCCCAAGGGGGATCTAGAAGGGGAGGTTGAATAGATTCACCAAAATATTTTCAAACTTTTCTATTCAAATTAATATTAGAGTTTTTCAAAAGTTTCCCTTTAAAGAAATTTTCAAAATATACCTTGTAATCTTTGCAAATGGGTTTTTAAAGAAACGCGACAAGACTCAATTCTTTTAATGTGCATGACAATAAACTTGATATATAACAAGTTCTTCAAGAATGGTTTACTATTGCAATTAGTCAAAATACAATATGAATTGCACCAACAGGTTTATGAAACACAAAAGAAATGGGTAGATGAAGAATTGAATCAAGTTACAAACCCACAATTCTTGTTACAATTACCCAAATTAAAGTACTGTAAAGTATAATCCATTGCAAGAAAATTGCACAAAATTGTTTCAACTACAAAAACCCATTCAATGGTTATTCAAGAACTCAATAAAATTCAGAATTAAAGAGTTTAGGGAAGAGAGAAATTGCACAGTGATTTATACTGGTTCGGTCAATCTGGCTTACATCCAGTTTTCAGACTTAGCCTTCTACTAATTTGTTTTCCACTAAAATCTCAGTACATGCACACCACACATATAGATCTTACACCCGGAAAGATTCAAACCACACAAGAAGAGTCCTCTTGCACCCTACAAAAGTTTGATACACCATGACACCTCACCACTCACAACACCCCGTTGCAAGATTTCACAATAATCTCAAGAACACCTCAAGAAATTGTCAAAGATTGTGCAAAAAACACACAAGAGGGTATAGAACAATATCACCTATAGTGATGAATACCCAACAAGATAGATCAAATCTTAAAGTAGTTTCTTCCTTGAATCTTAAATTTCTTGTACCTTGTAATCATAAAAAAAATGGGTACAGTTCTTGGAGAAAATTTGGGTAAAACAGTTAAGAGTAGCAAACATTCAATGGACCTTTCAAAAGTTTGTTAAATCAGTTTTGAAAATGATTTTATATGATTTTTAAATTAGGATAATCAATTACCTACTTAATTACCTGATATCCTGCTCAAAACTAGTCCAGTATGTATGTTCTCTGAAATAATCAATTACTATTTTCAAGTAATCTGTTACTCCCGAGAGCAGCAATCTCAATACCCAAAATTTCTCGAAGGGTAATCAATTACCATAATAAGGTAATCGATTATCTTACCATAGTTTTCACTTTTGAGGATTTTTCAGCACTTCCCTAACTATGTAATCTATTTCTAAACTCCCCAAACACATTCTCAAGTCTATCTAAATATACAATACAAGTATCAACCTGTCAAACGTGTTTGGTACTATAAGATTGATTAGAGCATAACTAAGAAGTAAAAACCAAAACACCAAAAGGGATACTTCATGCTTTCGAAAGCCTTTAGTTCCAACAAGTGAACCTTTTTTAAAACATCTTTGCCTCAAGGTTAAGGTATTTTGGTTGAAAAAATTCAATATAGATTTCATGGAAAATAAATTTAAATATTGGAAGAATAAATTGGTTTGTTTCCACCTGCTCTTGAAAAGAAGGTAATTGAAACCAAGAAGTATGTAAGTCTTGAAGAGTTAATTGAAAGATCTTCAAAGAAAGATTTGAAGAAAAAATTATTGGAAGTATTATCTTTTTTAGACTCTGATGAAGAAAAAGAAGAAAAAGATTCTTCTGATAATTTTTTCGAAGATTGTTATGCTATGCAAATGGCTTATCTCGATGATATCAGACTATCAGTGGTCTCGCCCTCAAGCAAAGTCTTGATAAGGATAAAAAATTTATTGGAAAGATTAAAATGAAAATTAAAGTAAAGGATTCTCTAGAAGAGTGTCGGCAAAAAACAACAAAATAATTCTGGTAAAAGTAAAGATAGATCCAATTTTGAAAAGAAGGTCTAATTTTACTTATTCGAAAGTTGACAACTCAAAAGAAAAAGTATTGACTACATGTGAATTTGGAAGAGATAAGAGTAATGTGAGTAAAGAAAGCCTCGACAACTTGAAATGTTTGAAGATAAAGATAAAATGGTACAAAGTTATGATAAGAATAGAATAAGTAGACATGTGAAGAATAGTATTCTTGTAGAATAAAGTAGACATGTATAGAGTTTGAAGTCCATTCATATCTATAAATAGGATGTAAATTGTAGAAGAGGGTCGCAGCTCGATAGAGTCATAAACTGTCTCATATGCTTATCTCCAATCATCTTTGTTAGCTTAAAGCCTTTGTGTCTACTTGTCTAGTAAATAATAAAATTGTGCATTACTTTGTATTTAATTATTTTCTATTCTGCACTATTTCCGCTTTTAAACTCGCTTTTCGCATTTAATATTAATTATATATACATACACTAGTTTTGGCACCCGTGCATATTGCTGGATCATACATATTTAGTATTATAATATTATATATATTTTAATAATTAATTAATTTAACAAAT
Organism: Psophocarpus tetragonolobus; assembly: GCA_037954015.1. NCBI lineage: Eukaryota > Viridiplantae > Streptophyta > Magnoliopsida > Fabales > Fabaceae > Psophocarpus > Psophocarpus tetragonolobus. The sequence continues at coordinate 13,661,927 of CM075694.1, forward strand.
TTATAGAATATATGAGTAAAATATTGCATAATACTATAAAATAGAATAACGATTAGATAACCTAAAATAAACAAAATGTAAAGTAAATAAGATCCAAAAAATAGTAAAAGTTTGGCACTTTAAAATATGAAAGACGACTCTTTTTAATTTGCTTACATGCTAACAAAGTCAATTAACAAAAATATTAGTAACAAAATATTTTAACAAAAGAGTATAAGTACTTAATCCGTTAATATGAAATAGAGACTAAAACTGTAGTAAGGTATAAACCTGAAAAAGTAACAATATCATGTTTAGCATATTTTGAAGATTATTTGAAGTTAGAATTTAAACCTAAAAAATTGTAACATTATATTATTTAATTTTTGAGAAATTTTAAAAAGTTGTAATATATTAAAGAAATTGCTTTTATTTTATACATACCCAGTGTAGATTTTGTAATACTTCTTTGAAAACTTCATTTGTAGTTATTTTTAGTATTTTTTTCCTTAGTCATGAATCAAAATCTTTAAATCATGTTTACTTTGTAATCTTGAAATTGCTACATATAACTGACCATGACTAAGGACAAATTTAGGCAAATATAATTCAACATTGGCTAATGGTTGAGCCTATGACTTGTTAATTGTCATAGCATATGCAATAATAATTGGAGACATTTTTTTAACACATCATTTTAAGTTCGATCACATGATGTTCTAGTGTTATAACAATTAATCTAGTACTATTGTATAAAGAACGATCTAAATTTCTGAGTTTTAAAATATTAGTTTATAATTGTAATATATTTATTAGATTTTTTAAGAAGATATATTTATTAAATACTTATATATAAAACATGAAATGAAAAAGTAATTTGATTATTTTATCATATTATAATTATAATTTTTTGACAGAAATTTTTTTATAATTTAAAATATAACATTTGTTATGTTATTTTAATATAAAAAATACAAGACTTAAATATTATTTTGGTCACTAATAAATTATCAAATTTTGTTTTTGGTTTTTAATAATTTTTTTTGTATTTAGTTTCTAATAAAATTATTCTAAAAAAATTATTAGGGATGAAAAAAAAATAAAAATTTATTAGAAACTAAAAAAATCATTAATCTATACCAAATTCATCCAAACCAAAAACATAATTTAGATTTTATTTTCTTTATTTTTTATATTTTTTATCTCCTTTTAAGAAATCTTAAAATACAATTATAGTTTTTTATATTTTATTTATAACCTTCTATATTTTAAAATAAAAATTATTTAGTTTCTTCAATTTAAAAATTAGTGAATCTTTTAAATAAAAATTAATATGGCACACGCAACAATATTATGACTATGACCTCAAGGACATGGAAGATGGTCTAGAAGGAAAAGTAAGTGCATTGTCAAATTTTAGTTTTGGTTCTTAATATATGTTTTCTTTGTCTTTAGTTTATAATGAAATTCTTCTAAAAAAATTATTAGGGATAAAAAGCAAAGAAAAAATTATTAGAAACTAAAAAAAAAATTCATTAACCTATACCAAAATCATTTATAACCAAAAATAAAAATTTAGATTTTATTTTCTCTATTTTTTTATTTTTTTCATCTCCTTTTAAAAATCCTAAAATGGAAATATAGTTTTTTATGTTTTATTTACAAATTTCTATATTTTAATATAAAAACTATTTAGTCTTCAATTTTAAAAATTAGTAAATTTTTAAATAAAAATAATATGATAAGCGTCACATCAGTGTGACTATGACCACAAAGATGTGATAACTGATTTGAAAGAGAGAGTAAGTCACATTGTTGTGGTCATAGTCACACTGCTGTGACACTTATTAGGTATGAAAATTCAAACAGGAAGTGTGACCATGCACATTATCGAATGTTAATTTTGATACCTAATAATTTTTCAATGGAAAGTAAAATTTAGTTTCTAAAAATTTTTTAGAAGAATATTTTTAGAAACTTAATAATTTTTTTCTTTATATTTAATTTCTAACAAAATTCTTCTAAAAATTTTATTAGGGATAAAAAACAAAGAAAAATTTATTAGAAACTAAAAACAAAATTCATTAATCTATACCAAAATCTAGTGAATTTTTTAAATAAATATCTTATAATGTTCCACAACAGTGTGACTATGACTATAGGATATAAGAAATGGTCTAAAAGAGAAAGTGAGTCAATGCATCTCCCACCGTCACCACACTGTATGCCATGCTCCTTTAGAATTGATCTCATATGGTGAATGTCCCTAAGTTCCTTGATAAGAGACCTGACTAAGCAAACAACTTGGTTATCAGATTGACATCGACCTTTGAAAACGTAATTATTTTGCTTCCACTAGATACGATCTAGAGTAACACAAAATGTTTGGCACCACCCCAAGTTACGCCGGTTCTAGGCTTTTGTTAAATTTGACATCATCTAATCAGTAAAGTTATGTTCCATGAAGAAATTTGGGATACTTGATATACCAAGTTTTCTCCAAATTTGGACGGTATGGGTACATCCCTAAGAGCATGCATCATGGATTCCCTCTAATCATCACAAAGCGAGTAATTTGGATTATCAGTCATATGCCTAGAGGACCGCAACTCATTAGTAAGGAGTGCCCTAAAGCTAACTTCCAAAGAAACACTTGAATGCGTTTCAAACCTTCCCATTTCCATAACACCCGAAATATAAGACATCCCTGCATAGAATTCAAGTTCAGAAGACTTTCATAATTCGTTTTGGTGGAGAATATGCCATCTGATTCCCTACCCCAATAAGGATAGTCAAGATCTCAATCCCCTGTAGGGGCTTCAGTCACACAAATCTTGGTAACAATATTAAGTGGTAAGATCTTTGCTAACTTTTGGACATCCCAAAACCCATCCAACGCCATAAAAAATCAACATTTAATATTATTTTGAATATGAGCATTATCATTACACCAATCTACCAAAGGCTAGGCCTAGGCACCTAGTTATCGAACCAAAACTCAATTCCCCGTCCATTACCCACTTGCCAAGTTATATTCTGATGTAAAATACTCAAGGATTCAGTTATTCCCCTCCAAAAATTTGTGCAAGTTGGAGCTAGATTCATCGCATTTATACTTCGCATGAACAAGTTGTACCCACAAGTCATCCTTTCTAATGAAGAGCTTCTACCCTGATTTTGAGAATAGGGCTAGGTTGGCCTGCCTAGTCTTCCTGAGACCAAGACTTCTTGCCATTTTGGGCTTACAAATATTATCTCATCCAAGCCAGTGTACCTTCTTCATAATGCTAGCGTCACCTTAGACAAAACCCCTGCATTTCTTATCAATTAAATGACAAACAAAAATAGGTAGTAGGTTAGTTTGTATAACATAGTTTGGCAATGCTTGCACTACTGAATTTGGTAAGGTGAGTCTTCTCACAAAAGATAAGGTGTCCCTCTTCTAGTTGCTCAATCTATGTTGAATCTTGTCAATCAAGAATTGAAATGATTCTTTTGACACACGTCTATGATGAAGGGGAATGCCAATATATTTACTGACGTCACAAGTTCAATCAAATCTAAAAGCTTAAGCAATTTGTTCTTGGCGGTGCCTATGGACATTAGCAAAAAAACAAATCCCTCATTTTTTCATGGCTCACATTCTAGCCGGAATTACTACAGAAGAGCTAAAGTACATGGTTAGTGACATCCACTTGGTCAAGTGAGGCTTCTACAAACAATAAAAGGTCATATGCAAAAAAGCAAGATATGCTACATTAGGCTACCTGTAGATACTTGGATGGGTTTCCACAACTTCTGGTTCACCTTAATTTGAATCATGTGAAATAGTCACTCAAGGCAGAGAACAAATAAATATTGTGAAATAGGGTCTCCCTGACGTACCCTTTTGGAAGCTACAAATGATTCCAGAGCTTCACCATTCCACAACATGCACATGGTTTGAGAAGAGATACAGTGTCATATCATATTGGTAAAAGATTCCAGAAAACTAATATCCATCATGGTGTATTTGATGAAGTGTCAGTTAAGCCTGTCATATGTTTTCTCTAGGTCAACTTTAATGATCATTGACCCCTTGTTACCTTTCTTGCGCTTCATGGAATGTATCACCTCTTCAACAATGATGATATTGTCATGACTATTTTGAATCGAAATGAAACTAGTCTGACAAGGATACACAAGTTTCTCCATGAAATTTTGTAGCCTCATGCTAGAATTTTCATGATTGTCTTGTAGGAGACATTACAAAGATTAATTGGTCTTAAATTTTTTATGGAAACCACTGTCTCAACCTTGGGGATCAGGGTAATAAGTGTGGAATTTAGCTCATTTATCTTCCACAGATCTTGAAAATCATCTTAGAAAAAGAGTCGCCTAGTGCCAATTTCTCTTGTAGAAAACTGCTTGCAATCCATCTTCCCTAGGGGCTTGAAACTACCCATAGTGAAAATAGTCTTCTTGATTTCCACCAGTGATACAAGTTTCCTAAAATTTTCAATCTCCTCCTCTAAAGGGGGGGGGGGGGAAGCCACTTTGACAGTGGCTGGAGTACATTGTTGATAATCAAAAAACAACTTTTTACAGGAGTCACTAACAAGTTGCTCGAGCTCCAAAAATAACTTCAGCTAATAGAATATATTATAAATGTGAATAAAAAATTTTATTGTTAAAATCATAATGTAAGTTATTTAACAGAGGTTAGTACTAGACAATTCAATATTTTGTGAAATTAATTTAAAATTACTTTTTATATGTTAAATATATTAATAATCATTTTTAACATGTTATAAATAAAATATAAAAATATTTCAAAATAATAAAGAAAGATAAAAATAAAAATAATGAATAAATTAAGAAATAAAAAACAAAATTAAAAATTAAAAAAAATTAAAATTTTGTGGTAAAATAAACTAACATGTTAAATGTAAAATTATAGGAATAATAAAGTAAAATAAAAATAAATTAATAAAATAAGAACGATGAAAATTAAAATATAAAAAGAAAAAAATAAAGAAGAAAGAAAAATTGAAAAAATTAAAGGAAAAATAAATTAAAAACAAAAAGGAAAAGGTAACATAAAATTTAAAAATATGTTCTAAAATATTAAAGTATATTTAATAAACTGATTTTTCACATATCTAATATATATATAAATTTTTAAAATATTTTTATAAATATTAAAATATATTTAAATAAATTAAAATTTTATATAAAATATAAAATTAAAATAAGAAGAAATTAAAGAAAAATTAAATTACATATTAAATATAAGAATAATAAAATAACATAAAAATAAAAAGTAAATTAAGAAATTAAAAAATAAAAAAACAAACACAGAAAGATAAAAAGGAAAAAGTAAGAAGAAAAAAAATTGAAAAAATGAAAAAAATAATAATTAAAATATAGAAAAAATAAGAAGAAATTGAAGAAAAAAATAAACTACATATTAAATATAAGAATATTAAAATAACAGAAAAATAAAAAATAAAAACAAAAAATACATAGAAAGATAAAAAGGAAAAAAGTAAGAAGAAAAAATTGAAAAAATGAAAAGAAATTAAAAAATTAAAAAAAACCAGAAAGAACACTTATTAAAATTAAAAGAAGACTAAAAAAGTAATTTTGCTAACCTTTTCTTTATTTATTTATATATATATATTTTATAGATTAGATATATATTAATATATATATATATATATGTCATTTTCTAGCCATATATTTTATTTTATTATGTTTAAGCATAATCAATTATGTGTACGATATAATCAAATATGATGACACTTGTCAAATAGAAGGAGTAACTTTGAAATCTTATTTTAGTTTGTTTAGCTATTCACTTTCAGGAAACTTTCACCTCATTTTTAAGGTGAAAATTGAAGTTAAAAAGATCATGCTAAAAGGGAGTTAAATAAAAGATAACCCTTTTCAAAATGGATAGTTTTTTCAAACAAATTTTGATTAGAAAATCAAGTCAAAATTTATTGCGGACTAGACTAGCAGTAGGTCGTCTAGTGACATGTTTTATAAACATTTTCGCCTAAAGCTTTCAAAGTAACAAGTATTAACTTGCATGCCTAAAAAATAGAAGATAAGCAAAAGTAACAACTTGAATATAAAAGCAGCAGAGGAAAAACATTAACAATAGAAAACAGTTTTTTAAAACAGTTCTAATTTTGAAGTTTTTAAAAACTAAAAAACAGAAATAGTTGAAAGTATTTTTGTTTTTCAATTTTTTATTTTATTTTGAAAACTCAAAATACAACCAAAATATGTTATTTTTTACTTTTTATTAATGAAATTCTAATAAATATGGAACAAGTTTTTCCATTTTTACATCTTTAAACAATTTTCAAATAATACTTGTCAAACAATTTTTTTTCTTTTCCTCTTGAAAATAGTTTTTGAAAACTATTCTTAAAAATTCTTTTAAAAAACTAAAAAACAAAATCAAACCAATCAAGCCTTTAGTTTGTATTGTTCACTCTTTAGTTTTCTTTTACATATATAATAGATTTGTCTATTACAACACGAATATTCTAATTGTCAATTTTTTATATATAAATATTATCTATGTCACTCTTAATATTCTCTGAGACTCTCAATTTAAACTTGTGTTATAAAAATCGGACCAGATTAGCTGATTCGACCAAAAAATCGATCTGATAACTGGTTCGGTCAATCTTCAAAACCGGTAGAACCAAAAACTGGTATTAAAACCGGAAAACCGGTCAAGAACCGGTGAAAACCGCTAGTTCAACTGATTTGTATTATTTTTTTTTGAAAATTTTTTTATTTTGATAAATACACCTCTCATTTTTCTAAATCAACCAATTTTTAATTAACAATTAATAGAATGGGGTTTAACTTATCAATATGAAGGTGTATTTAGTAAAATTACTTTTATCCTTTTATAATTACAACCTTAATACATTTTTATTTTATAATTTTAATTATTATAGTACATTAATAATAAAAAAATATTATTTTATTAAGACCGGTTCAACCGCTGGTTCAATAACGGTTGAACCAATAAACCGTGAACTAGTGCCTTCACCGGTTCTATCACCGATCCAGTTTTAAAAACATAGATTTAAACACTTAAGTATTTTTTTTTTACTAAATCATTCTTGACTTTTGCAACCAACTAGGTTTAAATGAATACAAAAATATTCAAACACTCAAATGAATAGATTTACAATTAGGTTCGAATATAGAAACCAAATATGGCTAAGCAAAGGATTCTTCTTTTGAAACTCTTAAAAAATACGTTGTCCAATTCATTATATTGAGCAACATTATGTGACAATATGTCTTTTCTCATTTTTTGTTAGATGTTCCTTTGTCTTTAAACTTCTTTTTATAGGCTACTAGAAAAGTATTTGTTATATAAGATTTGAGGCAACTTTTTCAAGTTTGTTTTAAAACATTACCCAGAGGGGGAGAGGGAGGAATAAAAAGTAAATACAGTTGTACATTCTCTGATCCACTTCTTGTATAAAAAGTATAAGGTTCGGTTTTAATTAATATTTTATAAGCGTATGAAAATAATTAAAAGAAAAATTAAATTAATTTCAGTATAATTAATTAATTAATCATAGGGTGTTTGGTTGTAGTGTTTATATTTATGTTTTTATTATATTTAAAATATGATTATTTATTTATAGATGTGTTGGGATTTAAATGCGTTTCAAGTGATGAAATATGGGTGGGTGGGTTTAGTAAGGTTAGGAGGTAAGTAATGTAGATAATCTTTTGGACAGAAATGATTGGGTTGGTTTTTAAAAAAAAAACTTGTTAAAAGGGAGAGTGCACTTAACAGAAATCGATATTTACTAATAACATCCTTTTGACCCTTTAGCACAACTGAGGCAACTCTTTCTCTCACTCTCTTCTTCCTTCTCTTCAGCCCTTTTTACTCTCTTTCTGTGCATGTTCAAGATCTACATGAATAACTAGGGGAATTTCTTCCATTCCTTGCCACCTTGACGTTAGATTCTAATAGGTAACTAATTGTTCTACTTCTTTGGAGCAATTTCTTTCTCTCTAGGATTACATGCATCTCCACCATAGGAGAGTCAACCTTAAAAATTCTAATTTCTCAAATTCTATTCGGTTTTGGGGATTTTTGTAGGTTTTGGTAGATTTCTACAATTAAGAAACGTAGTTATCCTAAAGTGTGATTCTAGATTATTGTTTTCTCCACAATTCAACTTAAAGGAGAAATATGTAAGGGAAGCAAAACCTTTGTATTTTTGTTTTGGGAAATATTGATTTGATAATATGTTCATACAATTGGTTGTGGATGATTGATGTTCTGAACTCGTTTTGAGGTTTGAATGAGTTTGTTTGTTCTTTATGAATGAGTTGAAAAATTGGAAATTATCTTTTATATGGATTGAAATGTGTCAATGATATGTTATATATGTGGTTTTGATAATTATAATAGAATGTTATATGTTGGCTGTCGACATGTGAATCTCAACAAGATGGTAAAAAATAATTTAAAAATTAGAGAAGTTGCCACCAATATTTATTTTAGGAAAATAAAGGGAAAAACCTTTAAAAAGTAAAAATGGTCGACAAAACAAAATTTTGAGTTGGAGCCAATTACGAGTAAGAAAGGTATTAGCACCTTACGATGTTTGTCATAAAGACAATTAGCTCTAATTAATTAACCAAATATTTATTTTTTAAAATATTTATCTTATCCTAAAATAACTGAAGTTAATGAAAAAATTAATATAAGACTTTATTACGACCATTATTATTATTACTATTTTTTTTTTATTATTATTATTATCATTATTATTATTATTATTATTATTATTATTATTATTATTATTATTATTATTATTATTATTATTATTATTATTATTATTATTATTATTATTATTATACATAACCATATTTTAATATATTGTTTAGAAAAAAGTAGGTTAATATTACTATTTATTTTTTAGCTTGACCAATAGTTGTCTTCTACTCCTACATATATTTAAGTGCAATGGAGAGTCAAAGTTTATATAATTCTTAAGTATATATGTGTTGACATATTTTTTTTTTTAATTTTACTTTATTAAGCTTAGGACTTCTGAACTATCACTGGTCAATTGTCCTAAAATTTAAATTGGCAGAGGTGTATATCCAAGCCAATCCCTTAGAACATTTTTATCTTACAAGTTGTTTTTGTTTTTTAGAAATATAATTTTGACTAATAAATTTATTTTTTACACATGATATTTAAGACAAAAAGTTGTCAAAACTTATGTCTTAAAATCTTAAGATTAAAAAGATATCACATCTAGTTAATCATTTCACCTCTATTAAAAAAATATTATAGATAAAAAAAAGTAAAGAAAGTTATAATTTTTATTATAAGTTATACTTATAATAGAATTTTATTATAATTGAAATTAATTAAGGGGAAATTTTAAGTCCACAAAATTGTCATAATTTATATAAATTTATTTTTTAAAGTTAAATTTAAGACAAAAAGTTGTCACTAAGTATCTGTTAAAATATCAAGATTAAAAATACATCACATCTAGTTAGTTCTCTTATCTCCATTAAAAAAATATTACAATAAAAATAGTAACTAGAAAGTTAGGATTTTTATCATAATTTATACTTACAGAAGAATTTTATTATAACTAAAATTAATTATGGAAGAATTTTAAGTCCACAAAATTCTCATAGTTTATATCCTCATAAACAAGGGTTCTAAAAAGCCTCTTCTATGCTTGGTTATAGATGGCTCATGTGTAGGAGAGGGGAGTAACTAATGTCAGGGTGCAAAGCTTTTTTTGTCTTTCTTCTTCTTTTGTGTGAGGAACTAGTGTGCATGTGTGTGTGAGGAACTGTTGTGTGTATATGTGTGCAGTGGAGGAGGAGGATCATCTTAATAGCTAAAAAAAGTCATGACCCCCAAACTTTTTTCTTCCCTTTTAGTAAATATAGACTTTTTAAAAAAATTGTAGTTTTTTTATAGTATATCTATTTTTTTTACTCCCCCAAACTTTTTTCCTCCCTTTTAACAAATACAAAATATTTTACAAAATAAATTATAACTTTCTTAAAGTATATCTATTTTATTTTTTTGACTCACCTAATATTTTTTGACAAAATCCACTACTACGATATATATATATATATATATATATATATAGAGAGAGAGAGAGAGAGAGAGATGTGTGTGTGGAGAGATATATATATATATAAATAGATAAATAGAGAGATTATACTATGAAAGAAAGGACATATTATGTGAGAATAAAGTTTATTATGAGAAATGAGAAAATTTAATATATCATCGTAAGATTACATTTAATAGTGTTGATTGCATTGTATCTTAGAACATCTTGTTCTTCATGAGTCATGTCTCTTTGAATTTCTCGTGAGTTCAATAAGAACTTTTTAAAGGGTTTTTTGCCCACCTTTTAGGAAATTATGTAGAAAATGTGTGTAAATTAGCTTCAATATGATAACAAATTTATAATCCCCTTGAATAAACAAAAGTCTTTCAAATGAGTTTTTTTTATGATTAACCTAATTCATCACAAAGTCAATATTAGTATAATCTTGTTTAAATAACTAAACATATATGATAAGATATGATAATATATATATATATATATATATATATATTAAAAATTATTAAATAATAATAAAAAACAACTGATTAATAGTAATGTATAATTATATAATTTTGTGATAAACAAATTAAAAAACTTTCCCTCATACATATCCAACACTTCCTTATATATGTTTGTCGTGTAGCCTAGGATAATAGGAATGTGTTAAACAAAGGGAACTAAAATGTTGATTATCTAGTTTAATATTTTCAGGAGAAAACAAAGGGGGGAAAAAAATAGAAAAAAGGTTATTTCATTCTATCAAGCATCACGTCCCTTGAAAGAAAAAAAAAAAAAGAGAGAGAGAGAGAGAAAAGAACCTCAATGTGTACTTGTTTGTTTGTTGGGACATCTAAAAGAAGGTTTTTTTTTTCTCAAAATAAATTAATTCAACACTCTTTCAAGCTTCAATTTCTTGTTCTTTATATCTCTATTACATAAAATATAATAAAAAATTTAAAAAAATAATTAAATATGACTTATTAAATCACATAACTTGTTTTTATGGTGATAAAAAAATAGTAGTTTAAACTCATATGGTTAAGGTTTTGTTATTTTTTTTTTCTTTCTAGGCATAAACTTATTGTTGTGAAATTCTATAATGAAATAATAGGAATGATCGATGGGAAAGTATCATGAAGTATATAAACGCAATCTGATTTGGCCTCTTAGGCATTTCCCCGTAGTATTAATTATTTGAAAAAATTTGTCTGAGCATTGAAGCTTACATGTATAATAGATAAGGTAATTGAATTGACTAGGAGAAGGTGGAAGGATGTTTGGGCTATATATAGATCTATGGAAAAAACTCCAAGTTGATTCATTAACAAAATAAGAAAGTTAATTGGAGATGGGAGAGACATGCATTTCTGGAAACATAATTGGCATGGAAGGATTCCTCTCTGTGAGCATTATCCTAGATTGTTTAATCGGACAATTGAAAAGAATGTTGTAGTTAAATATATGACTGATTTGATGTCGGGTTCCCTTAGGTGGAAATGGGATTAGGGAGGAGGTTATTTGCTTGGGAAGGATGAGATGCTTAGTTCTATGGAAAGGTCGCTTCAGAATACGGTGTTAGTTCAACATCAACAAGATGCTTGATTTGATCTTTGAATTCTAAAGGTCAACTCTCAATTACATATGCGTATAGGATGGTTAGGGGTGGATCAGGGCACAGGACCAACCTTTCAACTGACACCCTTATGTTTAAGTGGTTATGGGAGAACAAATTGCTTTCAAAAGTTTTAGCTTTCTCGTGGAAGCTTCTCTTAGATGGACTTCCAACAATTGATAATTTGCTGAAGAAGGGTGTCGTCATTCAGCCAAATATGCAGTATTGTGTTTTGTGTAGGGAGCAGTCGGAGGACAGTAACCATCTTTTTTTATATTGCCCTTCCTCACAGATATTGTGGTATAAGGTTTTGTGGTGGATTGATATTGCGTCTCCTTTACCTGCGCTGAATTACCTCAATTATTTCAACTGACTAGTTCTTGGGTGGTGGTGAAATATAGAAGGAAATGTAGGTTCTTGTTCTAGCATATTGTTTCTTGCTGTGTTTGGATATCTAGAGACTTTGTTGTTTTTAATAATCAATCGATGGAATCTTTAGATATTTTGTCTTCAATTCAACTATTGTCTTGGAAATGGTTACTGTATAGATTTGAGTTCAATTTGAGGTGCTTTTTTTCTGGATTGATGTACTCATCCACGATGTAGATGCTTGTGAGTTGGTTCTTTGTGGATGAGTGTGAGGTTGACTTTGTTACAGTAGTTTGGTAGGGACTGATTTGCCCTTTTTTTGTGGATATACAATGTTGATGAAACCTTTTATTTCATCTACTTTTTTATTTATATATATATATATAGTTAGCCTTTAAAAAAAATGACTAGGAGAATATATAATGGCCAAAACTTAAGAAGAAAACTATCTAAACCAAACACCAAAATCATATAAATAATGAATTATAATTGTGTAAATTTATTTTATATTATTGACTGTTTTTTTTAATCAAACACACGTTTAAACAAGAGCCATGTGCATGGATCATGAATGATATGGAATATATACAAACATGTTATATATGTTTAAGGTGAATATTATATATTTATAATTAATTATACTAAAATTATTTTTAAATAAAAATTAATTATTTTTTATTATTTTAAAGTACTTCAAAAGAATAAAATATATCAAATATTTTAATTTTGATAAAAATAACATATAGTTTTAAATATAACATTGAAATAAGATTATTATATATTTGATAAAACGTTTTCAAACATTTTTTTTTATCCTTTTTATAAGAGTTAAAGAGATTATTAGAGTTTTATAATTATTTATATATCTTGTTCAACAACCAAGTTAAAACTCCTTGTCAAACGTTAAATATCATTAGACAAATTAACTTTTTTAGTTTTGCAAAATCTTTCTTGTAGTAAATAGAATTGATTTTAGAAGAGTGTTTTTTACTATTTTAGGTAAACATAGTCTTCAATATAGTAAAATTTATAAATTGCTATCTAAACCATACTATTACTTCTACACTTTTCGAGGGAGAAAATGGAGAAGTAAAAGGGTTCATGTTTATTGATTTGAAAATTTACTGAAAGCATACGTTTAACATAGATTTTTTCCATCCCAATATAAAATTTTAAAAAAAAAACTGAAGTGTTACTTTTCTCGAAATGGAGGTTATGTTCGTCATAACTCTTTTTATGTGTTATTGACTGTTTGGGTTGGAATGAATTGTTTTCGAAACATATTTCAAATTATTAGAGTTAACCTTACTAAGAGAGAGTTATGAACTGATGTACAAAATATTAAGTTCAAATTTAAATACTGTCATATTATATTTAAATTAATGATAAAAATATAAGTGACTCTTTTTTAAAATTAACCTAATAAAAGGTTTAATGCGTCTCAGTCTGTAAACTATTTAAAAAAATAATTAGAACATACACTAAAAATTGTAGATTTGATCATTAATGAATCTTCCATAATTTTTGTACTAGCTTCGGAGTTAATAAAACTGCATATGAATTTTTATTTTCTCACGATTTTAAACCATTAGTATAAACTAAATCTAGAAATCCATTAATAGAAATTATAAAAGAATAGTGAAAAAATAATAACATATTTGTTAATTAAAAAGTAGGATTAAAAAATGGTAAAACGTTATTATGGAAATGTAGAATCTGAAAGACGGTGATATTAGAGTAAGATTCGGGAAGAGAGGGGAGGGAAAGTGAAGAATTGAAATTTGACAGTGTGATTGATGGATTGGATTGTAGCAAGTGATCGTGATATTCCACGCCACTCTCTGCGTGGAGATTGAACAGTGAAAAGTGCAAAGTGCAATTCCCACCCATTACTTTCAATAGCATTGCGTGCGATACGTGATGTGACCCAGACTCATCCCTGCATGTTACACATTAATTCAACAAAACCCATATTCATTTTTTTGTTTAACTCCATTCTTTTTATATCACATCCTTCAAAGGTGTCTAATGCCCCTCAAGTTAGGTTACAATTCCTTTTTTGATTCGTCACCAAGGAAATGGTCTCAGGATATTGTTGTGCTTTTTTTGTGGGGGCACCCAAAACAAAACTCCTCATTCCAAATAACTTGTACCTAATATATTATAAGAAAACATAGTTTTTTTTTTCTTCTTCTTGGATATTTATGAACCAAAAGCTTAAAGATTAATTTCTAGATATATTTATAATTATTTAATGATTTGATCTTTCTCAATTAATACATATTTTTTCACATACATGAATTAGGGATCTAACTTTTGATCGCATACAATTTTGCTCCTACTGATATATGAAATATTAAGATATTTTTTAAATTTAAAATTATTAATTTAAAATTTGTTTTATACCTCTTGTATGCTTTATAGCTCTTAAGTAATATACGTAATAAACATAAATTAAAACATCAATTTTATAATTCTTCCAAAAATTTATGAAAAGAATTCCGGGTTTCTTATCCATATGGTATAGTTCTTTTCATAATTATAAAAAATGAGTTTTTTTAAAATAAATTATATTTTGGGTAAGTCTTTATCTAAAGCACAACTTCGTATCGATAAAAGTCGTATTTCAGATGACAACTTTGCTTTTAGTTTTTAAAAAATCCTTTTTAGTAAAGTCATGCTTGAATATAATAATTCCATTCTTTAAAATACCAATATGGTCCATAAATCAATACATTTTAAAACTATGTTTGGTAGTTGATTTTTTTAAAAAAAATTTATGATTTTGATATATATTTTGTTGACTAGTTAAGTTACTTAAATTTTGTCTTGTTCCATATTTTTTATTCTTCCGTAATTAGGGATGACAAATAAATCTGTATCTGTGAGTAATCCCTGAACTCTCTCCCCCTTCGAAGTTGAAGAAAAATCTTCGATTTAACCGAACACAGGTATAGGTATGAGGAATACTCGAATTGTTAAGTCGGGGATGGGGACGGGGATGAGGATATACATACTCACCTTATACCCATACCCATTCCCGTACCCTAAACCCTAAATCCTCACCCCACTCTTATTTTAATAACTAAAATATTTATTTGTCTTAGAAAAAAAAGAAAGGTTTGACATTTAATTAATAAATTACGAACTTTTTATTTATTAGATAACTTTTGAATTAATATCATTTTATTCAAACAAATTATTTTTGACTAAAATATTATTATAATATTTTTTACAGATATGAAATGGGTATGGGTATACCCAATATCATTTTATTCAAACAAATTATTTTTTACTAAAATATTATTATAATATTTTCTACAGATAGGGATGTGGATATAAATTTTATACTCGCCGGGTATAGGACAAGGATGGGGATCTAGAAGCAGTGATGAAGATGAGAATGTCATACTCATCCGTGTCCTGCCCTATTACCATGCCTATTTGTAATGATATGATATTATATTTATTATTATTTTATTAGATATATTATATTTTTAATACATCAATTTTTTTTTAATTTATAATTTTGTTACATAAGCTTTTCTATTCACCCATCAAAGTACTAAAACATTTATTTTTTCAAACATTTTCACCCTTCTATCTTATCTTTGCCCTAAGCAGTTAGCATGAGTTTCCTCCTTGCATCACACACACATATATGGTGGCGTTCTAACTTGATTTGAATGGGTTTTTTTATTTTTATTTTTTTGGATTTTTCTGTTACTACGAATTATAGCCACCACAAATTATTAATTATTTTAAAATATTAAAAAAATTATTTATTAAAAAATTTGGTGGCTTATAACAAAACAATGATAAAATAAAACATTGTCATGTAATCACTTAATTATCAAATTAGATGAAATAAAAAAGAACATTCTATAAAAAAAAATTGAATAGGTCAACAAAAGTTTATGTTCTGTAAATTTAAAAATATTTATATATTAAAGACATACTTTACTCAATAAAATAATAAAAATAGTAGCATGTTATCACTTAACAACCAATATAAATAAAACTGATTAAAATATAAAACTGAAAAAATTAAATACCTTGGCATATCAATTAAAAAAATTGTGTAAGAAAAGTATAAATATGAAAAAGTTTATATATATATATATATATATATATATATATATATATATATATATATATAAAGAAAATAATTTATCTTTAATTTCTTATGAACCAAAAATATTAAGTTAATTAATTAACACATTTTTGCCAAAAATAGTAAGTTAACGTGTAATTAACCTTAGTCAACATGATATTAGTATAGAAAACTCTGTGTGTGACCCTTTGACATTATTGGCTCATCTTACACCTTTGCTTAATTGCTTACTCCCTCAATGCTCACTTATACAACACAAAATAGACAACTAATTATGGCAGGATTTTTCTACTGAAATTTCATTGGAAAATATTCAACATAAAATTAAATAATTCTGTTAGGAAAAAAAAATTTAATTACTCTTATGATTATCCTCAATCATTTGATTAATCACATCATATACAACAAGTATTACTATAACACTCTTTGGAATAATAAAGCTTAGTTGGTATTGAGTAGTTTATCATTCTTTCTTTCTCACTAATTCCATTTTGTTAGGAAGTGTTAACGCATAATTATAGTAAGGTACGATGTCTTGTGTGAGGTAAAGTGTGTAGACAATATTAGATTAAAACAAATCCTTTGTATTAATGTTAGTTTTGAGATTTCAAAAATTAGTTTTGAATCATTGAGTAAACGTTGGGAAGCCAGCGTTAGATATGATTTTGTTTGAGCAAGAACGTACATGTTACATAACTCTAATAATCAATTAATTTTAAAAACGTACCGCAAGCTCAAGAAATAGGATTTTATTACTTTAAAATGGGCGTGACTCACTTTAGAAAGTAGTTATAGTTGGTAAATGCAATGGGATGAAAATTTTCTGATTTGTATTTTCTATTTCATCCATAAAAAATATTATGTCATTTGATAAGTTATATAAAAGATAAAAAAAATTATTAAATGATATCACCGTTTATTAATGAGTAAACAGAAAATGAAGTATTGAATACTGAGAATTAAATCTATATTAATGTAAATAACTAAATATACAACAAAATTAACAAATCATAGATATATTGCAATAGTAATAGAGTTTAATTAGTATAAATTGATATTGCAAAAAACTTTATATTAACGTTCAATCATATATATTTATTTATATGATTTTTAAAAGATTAATAAGTAAAATCAACAAAACTTATGCTAGATTAAGGATTGTGATTGGATGTACTCGTAAAATATTAATGACTAAAGTCAACAAAACTTATGCTATAGATACATACCAATTAAACTCATAGTAATATTATAGTTTTTTTTTTAATTGCTGGTAGGAAAAAGGTACTCTTAATTAATGTATATGCTTTAATGTATAGGGTTACCTAACTCGCATATATGGCAATGGAATTCAGTGACTTTTAATTCTTAAAATGAGACGTCGATGAGATATATAGTCGACAAAACGTCTTTATTTTGAAGAACCCACAAGATTTAAGGAAATTTCTCTTCTTGGAAGATTTCAAAATGACAAATGACATTCTGTCCGTTGAAAGTGCAATATTCTTCTCCTGTCCCTACTTTTAGATAATATAATAAGAAAAAATGTGATATAATAATCAAGGTTGTAACTAAGATTTTCAATAAAACTAGAGAACATCCTGTGCATTGCACGGATTTTTGTGTGTGAATAAAACAGAAAAAAAAAAAGAAAGTGTATAAAATAGAAAAAAAAGTGTATAATGTTGAGATTTCAAGTATTAATAATATTGGAATACGTTCAATAATAAATCTTGAGTACATATTACATTGCATAACTGAAATTTGATACACCTTTAACTAAAATAATGGGTCTAGGAGGCTTCTCATTTATTTATATATATATATATATTTATATTTATATTTATATTGTGATTGTTTACATTTTATTTCATAAATCAAATATTAATTATTAATATATTAATTTTTGTTAATAGAGAAATTCAAATTCAAAATTTTTTTCTATTTTTTCACTTTACTATGAGACCAACCTTATAACTCTTTTTACATTTATATATTATTCAACTTTTTCATTTCTATTGTGAGACTTTATAATTTACATATACATCTCCCCTCAAACAAATAAAATTGTCCAGCTGGTATATGGTTATAATTGGATAAATTTTATAATATATTTGATTAAACAGACAAAGAAATTTGAAAGATAAAGACATGTTTTAAGATGATCGAAGTGTATAAATCTGTAATAGCTTGAGATTCGTTAGCTACCACAATTTGCTTGTTAGGACGATAAGCATAATAATGGGAATGAAGGAACAGCGATTGTGGGGGTCATATGCTCTGTTGTACCGATTATCCAAGTGTTCACAAAATGAAACACTCGTGCAAAGCAGTATACCTAAAAATCCGAAAAAGCAAGATACAACAGATAGATTTCACAAGAGTTCCCAGTACGTATTTCATTTGACAATAAGAGCTAGGGTGATGATATGTAAATACTTATTATTTCAAACACCCATTTTAAAATCTATTATTTTTCTCTCTTTAAGTATCCCATGACATTTCGGATGTCTACATATTATTTTTCCAAGAACTCAAGTGTTCTTTAATTCTTTTGTCATTGCAACCAGGTTAGACTCTTTAGACGAATAACGAATTTCTCACTTCTAGTTAATAAGAATACTAATTATAGTCAACCACGCTACATGAATTAAGAGTAATGATTTACGTCAAACTTTTGTTAACACATTTTCTTTTATTGTATTATATTATTTATCATACTTGGACTTTTGAGTATTTTTTAAATGTTTTTATTATAAGATCCAAATAACTAATTTATGAACATTAATTAAGAAAATGAATGTTTTTAGTTAAAACAATAAGATCTATCATAGATATATATTTCTTTCTAAACTTATACCTAATTTAATGTTTTCAATGTTTTATAAAACAAAATTATTTACATTTTACACAATTGAAATAAGAGAAATATATTTAATGGAATTTTTTTTAAAAAAAAACTTAAATAGAGTACCACAATTACATATCATACTTATAACTTCTCTTGTGTTCTTCTTTTAAGTTTCTTTTGTCATCAAGACAATCTTATAATTCACTATACTTATCGAGTTATGATACTAAATATTTTTTAAAAAAGGATTATGATGCTATATTTGAGTTTTTTCTTTCTTTTTTTAAAGAAAAATTAGGATTAATTGTAGTTTTTGCCCACTTGTAATTTACTATTCTTAATTTTATAATTGAGAGACTTTGTCTCCTAGTTTAAAAACTGTAAAACTTTTAAAAACTATAAATAGGTATTATGTATTGAATTTTATTAAAAAAGTTATTTTAAAAATTTGAGAATTATAGATAAAAACGAATAATTATTATCCAAGTGTCTATAAACTATCTTCCATGAAACTATATGAAGAAAAAGTTAAAGGGTTTAGTTCCTTTGGAAATGACTAATGAGGCGTTTCCCCCATTGACCATTGTATAGTGGAGTTAAACGTGGCAACCAGAATTCCAGAAAATGAGCACAAAAGAACAGAAGCACAAGTTGTAGCGTGAAAGAGAAATGTTAGTAATGTGAAAGTGAATTGTCCAACAGAAGAGTGGGTTGCTGCAGGCGCACAAAGTCACCAACACCACAACACAAACAACCTCGAGTATAGAGATTCCTCTGCCACAAGCACAACAATGGCCCAGCAACAACACCACCTTTATTCACTTTCTCACTTTCTTTAACCCACACCTGATGAAAAAGATAACAGAACCATGTCTTCCCATTCTTTATTTCTGCTCCCTCCAATACTCACACATGTTTTACTAATCATTTTCTTCACATTCATACAGGAAGGAATTCAGAAATATTATATTTTATGTAATGCCTTTTAAATCATTATATATATTTTTATCATTTTATTATAATATCTTTTCACTCATGTTGTATTAATTTACAAGTTTAAATTATAAATAATTTTATGCCATTTTACTTATTTTTTTTAGTTAATTTTATCTACAAAATTTAATTTTTATTTGTTTGATTGGGTGAAATGAAATGAAATTAAACGAAAATATTTAAATTAAAATAGAGTTAGGATAAAACTCTCATTTTCTATGAAAACCAAAATTTTCAAACAAGGGCTTTATGTGTGACTTGGCTTTAAAACGGGAAATCTAGGGTGTTTTTAATTTTAGGGGTATTGATAGGACTAGGATCTTCACCATTTTCTTTTTTTTCATTTCTTACCATTTTCAATATTTTTAAAAAAGTTAATTAAATAGATATGATATAAATTTTAGAGTTTAATTGATATACACCGACAATGTAAAAGATTCTTTTACCCTGATGTTTAATCATATCCCTTAATTTATATGACTTTTAAAGTATTAATGGATAAAGTTAACAAATTTATCATAAATTAAAGAATATGATTGGACTCAGTATGAAATTTTTTACACTGTCAATGCATATCAATTAAACTCTAAATTTTATAGGATGTAATATTTATGTACTTAAAAGTTTAGTAATGGAAAGAAATGAAGAAGATCCTAACCCATATTGATACTATAGTTTTTTGGTTCAATAAAATTTTAAATCCTTACTTTTGTTACATTATTCTTTCAGGTTTTTATAATAGTATAATTATGCATAACCTATCATGTTAGAGTTTTTTATGGAACTCCATCATAATCTGTAGTTTTTTATGCATAAAAAGTTTAATAGGAAGCAAAACAATTTTAGGATGCACTCGAGTCAAAAGTCTCATGAATTATAATATTTACAAGATGATTATGATAAAGTTAAAAGGAAAATTTATGATTACAAAGCTTAAAATTTATGATTATAAAACTTAAAGTTTTGCTGAAAAAAAAAACATAATATGAATACCCTAAAATTAATAAAGCCGCGGTAGATATTTCAAACTTAAAAACATTGGATTTAGTTAGTTTGTTTTTATGAATAGATGTTTATTACTTTTCATGTAGGTCTATATGTACTTTCCAAAATGTATCTAAAGCTTGTACGGCTGTACCAGATACGGAGAAGATTTGGAATCTTTGTCATTGATTTCTTGTTAAACCATTTAAATTAACGCGCTAAAACTAATTAAAAATTAAAAAATGAACATAAAACTAAAAATTTAACTAAACTAGTTTATTATTGTAAAATTATGTATTGAAGTAGATGAGCATGTAAAATTATAAAATAAAAAAATCATACATTGATAATATAACACTATATTAAATTATCAGTTATACTAATTCATCTCTATATAAAATATTAAAAAATAAATACAAAAGTTAAAAGGTAGCATTTAAAAAAACACTACTTAAAAAAGCTACTAACTAAAAAACTTATTTACCAAACTGTAAAATAATTTTTAAATAAAAATTAAAAATTAATTAGAATGTATTTTCAAACATAATTTTAACCTCAAGTTTTAAAAAAATAAAACTTGTGCTGCATGTTTGGAAAATTGTTTTTCCAGTTAATTTGAATGTAATTTTTATCTAAACCGAGGTGAAGTCCAAAACTATTCTCTCTATTTAACCATTGAACTTAAGAATTTTCAAATATAAATCTAAGTGTTTGTTTCACAAAAAATATAAATCTAAGTAATTGTTTCATAACAATTTTATAAAATTTAGTATTTAAAAATTAAAAACTTGTTTCATTAGTATTTTTTTTAATATTTTTAAAATCAGTTTTAATTTTTAGTTTTTAAAAATTAAAAAAAGAGAGCAGCTATAATTTTTTTTTTCAATTTTATATTTTTTTTAAAACTCAAAATATAAGGAGAATAAGTTGTTTTTTACTTTTTATTAATAACATTTCTATAAATATAAATAAGTTTTTTTATTTTTATATTTTAAAAATAATTTTCAAGCCATACTTACTAAATAAGGTTTTTTTTAAATAATTATTTAAAACTCTTTTAAAAAATTAGAAAACAATTTCAAACTAAGCCCGCCCTAAGTGACTTACATCTACTTCTGACTAAACCAAAAATTTTCAGTACAACCAAAACTCTACTTTTTCGATTACAATCTAAACACATGATGAAATAGGTGAAAAATGATAAACTTTTTCGAACATAAAAAATATAATTGCTAAAATTTATAAATTGAAACGAAAGTTGTTTTGAATCTTTAATTTTTTTAATTTCAATTACAATTTTAAAATAAATTGTATATTTGAAAAAAATGAAATTGAAATATTTTAAAATTAATTTCAAAATATTTTTATATTTATTTTTAAAACTAAAAAAAATATTTGTGAATTTGATTTTTAATTTCTTTTTAAAATTATATACCTTCAAATATTTAAAAATAATTATTTATATTATGATTAACATCCGCACTATTAACATATGTCACCCTCGTTATTATCAATGTAATCAACTCTCTCATCTGTCATAACCACTATTACTCAGTGTTATTATAATTTGAATGACCATTGAACCAGTTCACATAGTAGTTTGATGGTTTAGTGGTTGAACTATGGTCATTAGTTCAGTCAGTTAAATTGATCTATATTTAAAAAATTAAAAATAATATACTTAAAGATAGTTTCATACTTCAAAATTCAAAATTAATAATATTATCCTAAATATAAAGTACGAATATCCAAAATAACAATTAAACTAAAGTTCAAAACAAAGTTTTTAAGCAATAACTTACTGACATATAATCTTAAACAAATTCATAAATCATCAACATCTAAAAGCTAGAATTTAATTATTTTAAACTATCAATCTTGAATTTGAATTAACTCGTATAACTTGGTAGACTCTACATAAATTCTATAAACTCTCGAGTTTACTACTGAATCGTCGAGTCAACAAATAATCTTTTTTTTTTATGCTTGAGAGTTCAATATAATTTTATTTAATGTGTCATTCTTAAACTGAATAATAAACATATCTAGAAACATCTAACATTCATTGTTTAACAATATAAAAAATCAATGAGAATGTTCTACCATTATTATCACCTTTGAAATTTATTATTTCATAAGGATGCATTATTACATTAATTATTTAAGTATTATGAAATATATAATTTAGTATTTTAACTTATTATATTGTTGAAATGTTTAATTTATGGTATTTATAGATATTTTTTATTATTTTTATATAAAGTAAACTTTTACGGGTTTATGAGTCTAGCTTACTAGTCGAGTTTACAAGTTGAGTTTATCTAACTTTAACGAGTCTAGGTAAACTCTCGAGTTTGATAATCTTGCTTGTGATAATACTTTTGTTTCACGTAACAAAAATACGCGAATCATATTTATTATAAATTTTAAAGTTTTATTTACTGATATATTTATCTATATATTCTATAATTGAAATATTCTATTTTAGTCTATATATTTAATTATACTTTTTAAATAACTACTAAAAGTTAATTATTAATGACATATTCTATTTTTTTTTCAGTTTTATTAAAATATAAAAGAAAGGCATGAATGTTCTCTTTCTTATTTTTGTAAATGTAACTTTCTTTCTCTTATTTTTTATTCCCATATAGGATTGGAAAGTGATATTCACATGTCAAATATTACACCATACTATGTAATTTGTAAGTTTTATTTAATTTTTATTTAAATGATCTTAAATATTAAAAATTCCCAAAAAATATAAAACATAACCAAACGTAATTTAGATATATCTAAACATTATATTTCTATTTTTATTATCACTGCAAATAAGATTCCAGAAAATGTAATTCAAAATTTTAAAATAAACGCCTATAGTAATTACTAGTAAAGTTTGACATAAATGGAATGGAACTTAGCAAGTATCTCAATCTCAATTCATATTCACTATTATATCTAGTGTGTATATTTAAATCACTTCTATCCTTTCTTAGTGTCCAAGTTTCAACGTGCAATGAGTTACTGCTTCTTGATTAGATCAATGCCTAGAGTAGTGATGACATCTTTATTCATATTATTTTTATATTTAATTAAGTATTTAATCTTTATATTTATGTACACTTTTATGTTTTAACATTTACAATTATAAGCTTAATTTATGTTTTGATTAATGTTTATTAGTGTGTTTGATTTGTTATGTTAGTTAATAATAAAAAAGTTAATTAAAATGATTTTAATTAAACTATTAATTTTCATATATCTATTAACTTTTTTTATCCTCTTGATAATAGTTAAACTTCCTTAACATGTACTTACTAACTTTTTTTTAAAAAAATTACTTCAGTTAACTTTTTTAAGAAATATCTTATTTTCAACAATTGATTTTTTTATAATTTATTTTTTCATTAATAAATTGTCTTTCACTATTTTTTTCTCCACACATCACAATTTTTTTAATTTCTATATTTAATTACATAATATATTAAAATTATTAAAATAATATAAGTAATTATAGAAACTTATAATTTAAATATGTAATTGTAGTAATTTACAATTTAAATATTTAATTATAAAAAATATAATTTAAATATATAATTATAATTTATAATTTAAATATTTAATTATAGAAAATTATACTTTAAATATGTAATTATAATAAGTTAAAATTTAAATATTTAATTATATAAAATTATATTTAAATATGATAGTAATTTATAATTTAAATATGTAACTATAGAAATTTATAATTTAAATATGTAATTATAGGGATTTATAATTTAAATAGATAATAATTTATATTATGAAATTTTAAATTATTAAAATACGTTATAATTATTTTAAATACTTATTATTTTTATTAAAAAAATATTAACCTAATAATTAATGATATCCTTATTTATCATTTTATTAATTTTAATTAGTTTTATTAAATACTTACCACTGATTTTTCAGATTTTAACTAGCTAACTTTTCAATTTCAATTAATTTTTTAACTTTTACTCAACTTTTAAGCTTTTAGCTAGTTTTGTTACACAAGTAGAGAAGTTTTGTTTTTATCTTTTATATTTGTGAAAACTATGTTTTAATATCCTATATATGTAGAAATTTTTGTTATTTAATTCTTAAACGAGCAATTTTGTTTTATTTAGTCATTATTGGTCGCCAAGTAATTTTGTTCACTTTAGACGCAAAATTAAATCCGACAATGTAAATTTATAAATTTTATGCAATTTATTAAACAACCATAATTTTTTTATGGTCGTTGAATGACCAAAAAATTTAAAAAATGAAATGTTTTAGACATGCAAGGTTCATATCCACACAATAACAAATTTGTTTAGTTTTGAGATTCTGTGCATAATTTAAGATTCTTTATAAATATAATGAGTTTTTTTTTTCTTCCACTACATGTATTTTTCACTTAAGTCAATTTTAATTTAGTTGGACATAACTACTATCGGTGACAAAACTCATCCAACGCAGCTATACATTTATGACTCAAACTTAAAATTACTTCTTATTCAATTAAACAATTTTACATTAGTTGATTTACTCGCCTGATTGTATAGTCATAATGAATGTAGCTTTATGATCTCTTGATTCTTTTTGTAAAAAAAGGAGGAACAAAGAAAAAAGAAAATTGAATAAAAAAAATATACACAAGCACACTAAATTGAATATTTTTTATATGTCGAAGAATGTATACTAAAATGATTAATTAGACCTTACGTGTTTTTACCCATACAAGAATAGAACACATGTCTACTTAACAACCGAACTATACCTAAAGTGACTTATTTTATTGGTTAAAATATTTCTTTTATTTTTTAAAAATTGTAATATTAGTCTATATAAAATTAGAGACATTACATTTTTTAATTTTGTAAAATATACAAATTTAGTTCTTATTACTTTTGGTCTTAAATTTTGTAAAATTTACAATTTTAACTTTCCATAAAACTAAAACCATTAATTATTAACAAAGTAACATTGATTAAGGAAATAATTTAATTTTAGGTGGCTAAATTTAAGTTACATTAAATTAATTTTTAATGATTTAATTTTTTTTAAAAAATGACAAAAACAATAAATTTTTAAAATAGAGAAAGAAAAATCATACATTTTAAAAAAATGAAAGACTAAATATTTTTATTTTAAAATACATCAACATCTCCAAAAAATAGAAGAATGAAAATTGTCCATTTTATTTCCTTTTTATTTCTCATAATTGTACTTATTTTTCTATTTGTATTTGTTGTCAAAATAATTGTATAATCAAAAGTGTTTGTAATAGAGTTTGGTTTTGTTTTTACCGTAAAAATTATCCAAACTAAATAAGAAAAATAAATATGGTTTGTCTTGATTTGATTTGAAAGTATTATAAAATTTGAATTAAACCAAATTAATCATCCATAGTTTAATTTAATTTAGTTTTTTAGTTTTGAAATATTTTATATGATTTCTAATACTTTTAATAATATTTAAATAGTTTATTTTACTTTAACAATTATTTAAATATCTATTTGTAATTTTATAAAAATCAATCTTACTCCAAAATTATTTTGACAATAAAATATTTTATTATATATGTAACTAATAGAAATGATAGTAATGATACTAATAATTATTTATTTTTTATATAACTATGTTTATAACATGAAACATGTCATATCTTATAAGTTAGACATTATTTAAAAAGAATATTAAAATGATATAGATTGCAATTTTGTTTTCAAATTTTAAACTGAAAATGAATTTGAAGCACGAGATTTAAAAATTCAATAAATCAAATAAACCGAAAAAAATCAGTTTATTAGATCGTTTTTCTTTTTTAATTTGGGTTGGTTTATGGGAAGAATATAGTTGTTTTCTCATGTTTTACCTGCAATTAATTTGCATGTAGGAAACGGCTTAATTAGTGGTAATGCAAAAGTGAGGCATTTCTCTCTAGCATTCCCTTTTGCGCTATGGTGGTTTAAAGCACACATTGATTTCATTAGAAGGGGTTTGGCTTAGGGTTTGAAAGAGTGGCTGAGAAAGGGAATAATTAGGAGCTGGACCAGCGTGCAGGGTGTGTGTGAGATAGAGATCCAACATGACCTCTTGTCGGTTGTTCTGCAAGACAAAACTTGCAGTGTAGTCATCACACTCTGAAAGTGCAAAACAACCCCACTGTTCCTTTTGGAGGTGCTTGATGCATGCTAGGAAACAACACCTTCTATGCCCATCTCATAAATTACTACCTTTCACTTCCCACTTGTCTCTCTTATTCTATGCCAAAACTTGTTCAACTCTTTAATTCCCTCCCTTCTCTCTCTTCTTCAAGCTTTTCCTGGTGCAACTCCTTCTCTTCAAAACACAGTCTGATTCATTTTTTTGTCTTCAAGGTTGTGTCTTAATTGTTGCTCCCTAGGGATAGGGACCCAGTTGACAGCCTCTTCTCGTTTCCTTCAAGTTCCAACAGTTTTTGCAGTTTTATTTTTGTCATCTCTTTCTGATTTTTCTTTTTTCATATAAATTGTACCACTACTTTGTTTCCGCTTTTCCCGTGCTAGTGGTACAATATACGGTTCAATCACAGGGTTACATTCTACTACAATAGTATTATTAACATTGACCAGTGAAATTTGATTGGTAGGTTAGCACCGTGAATGTCAATGTCAGGATAAGCACAGTGTTGTTGGTGTGCAAGTCACCTTTTATTAAGCCTGTTCTTCAATTAGAGGGGATGAATTAGGGTTGAACACGCTACAGGATGATCCACAATCGCAATTAAAGAAAATCCACGACCCAGATAGTGATTATTCAAGGAAAATATTAGATTAAACGAATAAAGGTGGGGGATGAGATCAAGTTTAGATCTTAGCCTCCTCCTTTATTAAATTTAAAAGTTAGATTTGATGGACACGAGAGAGCAAGATAAGGTAATAGAGATGCCTAGCACTTTGGGTTATAATCTTCCCATTAGAAATTCCTCTTCTTCCAAGTTATCATCACCAATAGGGGAAAGAAATGACCAACCTCCTCAATCTCACACATTAGTTTTCAGTGATCCACCCCAAACTTCACATCATCACTATAATCTCTATCCCCCTTCACTCCCACCAAACCCTCCTCAACTTCCACAACCTCACAGACCCACTAGAGATCCAGATCCAAGTCCTATTTCTCCTCCTGTTACAAGCACTCCCAGAGCAGCACCACCCCAACCACAAACACCAGGAACTTCCGCAACAACATTCAGATACCGAGAATGTCTGAAGAATCATGCTGCAAGCATGGGGGGTCATGTGACAGATGGGTGTGGAGAGTTCATGCCAAATGGAGAAGAGGGCACCCCAGAATCCTTCAAGTGTGCAGCTTGTGATTGCCACCGCAATTTCCACAGAAAAGAACCCGAAGGAGAGTCACAACACGTTCTCAACTACCACCACACTTACCACAACAAAAACATTAGGAACATTATTCATTCTCCACAATCTCATCTTCCGTTTCCTACACCCCACTCTCATCACCTTCATGGGGTGGTGACCACCCCTTCAGGTGGGCCAATTCAGCCCGTGATGTTGGGCTTTGGGGGAGGCCCAGCTGAGTCCTCCAGTGAAGATCTCAACATGTTTCAGACCAGTGATGGAGGGCAGCTGTTATCAGTGCATCCACCACTTTCATCATCCAAGAAGAGGTTCAGGACCAAGTTCACACCGCAACAAAAGGATAAGATGATGGAGTTTGCTGAGAAACTGGAGTGGAAGATCCAGAAACAAGATGAACAGGAGCTTCTTCAGTTTTGCTCTCAGGTTGGTGTAAAAAGACAGGTTTTCAAGGTTTGGATGCACAACAGCAAGCAAGCCATGAAGAAGAAGCAAGTGTAAGCCTAGATTAATTAATTCCATCACTTTCTAGATTGTGGTTTTTTTTTTTCTTTGAATTTTTCTGTTTAATAAAAATATTCATGACTTTAAAATCTTAGATGTGAATAGTGAATATTATTATACAGATGATAAGGGAAATAGGTAGCTAGCTAGATACATTAGTTGAAAGCTGCTATTACCTACCTATCATTCTCATCTGTATATGTTATTAATTAATTAAACCATTCAATTTCAATCTGCTGTATTCCATGATGTGTTCTTTTATCTATAAAGACAGGCATAAGAGAAAATAACACCAATTATTTCTTCTCACTTCTTTCTTTTTGGTAGACGAGTTTTTTTCTGATAGAAAGACAAGTCTAAATAAATAAAACATAAGAATTACAAAAAAATGAAGTAATAGATGATATAGAGACCATGTTAAACATTGGTTGAGGTGATGAACTTGGATATATAATATAATACGTTATAAGCAATAACTTAAGCTGGCTAGCTAGGACAGTATTTCATGCATTATCCTGGGAAGTGCTTTGTTGTTTTGATAATCATGGGTGCCTCGGTTCGTGAATCCATTCACTTTCTTACATATCAAAGTTGAGGGCATTGGAGAAAATAGGATCCCACCACCACATCCACCCAACCACTCAATTTTGTTAAATTTGTCCTGTAACAGGACACCGACAGATGAATTAGGAGACAGTACCCGCTCTTTTCTCAAAATGCCTTTCTGAGGTATTCAATGTGTGTATGGTCTACAAGAATAAAATCATGACATAACCAAAGTGAAAAGAAAAAAAGAAAAAGGAACAGGAGCAGACAACAAGGGCTCAAGAGTGAAAGGACACAGATTTCACGCCTTTAGGATATGTATAAATGTATTTCGATAAGTGCAATACGATTTTTCTACATGGCATGCTAATGCACCATCACATCATCCCTGCTCTATCATCTAGAAATATATGTTGCTTACAGTGATTTAATTTTATAAGAGTAGAATTTAATTGTTTTAAATAAAAATACTTGTAATTTAGATAAAAAACTATATTATAAAAATTGTCCAGTTACGATTAATTATTAATTAGGTTGTCCAATATTTTATTTTGAATATCATTTTCTTTTACTCTATCTATTTTTTCTTCTCAAAACCGTGTAGTGCACGGACTCAATTCTGGATTAAGACTGAAATAAAAAAAAGGTTGAGGCGAATACGAATGGAAGAAAGAAGTATAATTTATTTGAATAAGTAAAATTAAGAAATCAATAAATATTATATAAACATTTTTTATGTTGATTAATAAAAAATAAAAATATTTAGATTTAAATAATTAAAATTTTTAATTTTAATGAATGGGAAAGAAATAAATATAATATAAAATTAATTTTTTTAGTTTAATATTTTCCCTAATATAAAAATATTTAGATTAATTATAATTTAGGGTTTACTGAAAAGCTAAATTACTTAAGGGCTTGATTGGTTTGATTTTGTTTTTCAGTTTTTGAAAAGAGTTTTCAAAAATAGTTTTATAAAACTATTTTCTGGAAGAAGAGAAAAAAAAAACTTGTTTGATAAAAATGTTATTTGAAAACTATTTTGAAAATGTGAAAATGAAAAAAATTATTATATTTACGAAAATATTACTAATGAAAAAGCAAAAAATAACAAATTATAATTGTATTGAGTTTTCTAAACAAAAATAGAAAACTAAAAAGTAAAGTTATTTACACTTGTTACTATTTTTTAGTTTTTAAAAACTAAAAAATGAGAATTGTCTTCGGAAACTGTTTTAAGAAAATAGTAACCAAACGAAATTTTTAAATACTAAAATTGTTTTCAGTATTTAAGTATTTTAAAACTAAAAAACTTGTTTAGCTACTATTTTTTTTAAACAGTTTCTGAAAACAGTTCTGGTTTTTTAGTTTTAAAAAAGTAAAAAACAAAAACAACTATAAGTGTTTGTTTGACAACAATTTTATAAAACTGTTTTCAGTATTTTAGTATTTAAAAACTAAAAACGCATTTGGGTAGTGTTTTCTTAAATTAATTCTAGTTTTTTAGTTTTTAAAAACTAAAAAATAAGAACAACTAAAAGTAGTTTTGTTTTTCAGTTTTCTATTTTTGCTTTGAAAACTCAAAATACAATTAGAATATATTGCTTTTTGCTTTTCATTAATGAAATTTCATTAAATATGAACATGTTTTTTTCATTTTCACATCTTCAAAACAGTTTTCAAGGAACACTTACCAAATAAGTTTTATTTTATTTTCTTCTTGAAAACAGTTTTTGAAAACTATTTTTAAAAACTCTTTTCAAAAACTAAAAAACAAAAAGTTTTATAAAACTATTGTCAAATAAGTACTAAGAACTTGATTCGTTTGATTTTGTTTTTTAGTTTTTGAAAAGAGTTTTCAAAAATTATTTTCTAGAAGAAGAGAAAAAAAACTTGTTTGATAAATGTTATTCGAAAACTATTTTGAAGATGTGAAAATGAAAAAAAAATTGTTCATATTTATGAAAATGTCATTAGTGAAAAACAAAAAATAACATATTGTCACTGTATTTTGAATTTTCAAAACAAAAATAGAAAATTGAAAACCAAAACTATTTACAGTTGTTCCTGTTTTTTAGTTTTTAAGAACTAAAAAACTATTTTTTAAAATTGTTTTTAAAAAACAGTAACCAAACAAATTTTTCAGTTTTTAAATACTAAAATACCGAAAACTATTTTATAAAAATATTGTCAAACAATCACTTGTTATTTTACTTTTATTATATTTTAAAATATATACTGAACCTCATAGTATAGTATAGGTGCCCCTCACATGTATTTTACTTTACAACATTTTCTCCACATATCTATGCAAATTGTGTCACATTTATGTGGATAAATGTTTAATACACCTTCTCTTTCAGTGTGTCTCTTACATTTCTGTGGAATGTGCCACTACCCATGATTCTACAAGAATTTTTATGAAAGCCTTTCATTTGCTTCTCTTCGATGGAAGTTTTATTTTCCCACTCCTGATACACTTTCTCTTCTATTCTATTGTACCTCCTACATCTTTATGCCACACTGATGTGCACATGACATGCATTAGAATGACATATACAATGTTTATCTTTTTCTAGTCAAGCTTAAATCAATAACACTTAGAGAGGTTATTTAATAGATCTTATGAAGAGAGAGTAAGAGCTTCATTGATTTGATTTTGTTTTTAGATTTTGAAAAGTATTTTCAAAAACTATTTTCTAGAAGAAGAGAAAAAAAACTTGTTTGGTAAGTGTTATTTGAAAATTGTTTTGAAGATATAAAAATGAAAAACTTGTTAATATTTATTGAAATGTCATTAATGAAAGACAGAAAACAACATATTCTCATTATATTTTGAGTTTCCAAAACAAAAATAGAAAACTGATTGATTTGGTTTTGTTTTTTAGTTTTTAAAAATAGTTTTTAAGAACTATTTTCTGGAAGAAGAGAAATAAAAACTTGTTTGGTAAGTATTATTTAAAAACAGTTTTGAAGATGTAAAAAATGAAAAAAATGTTCATATTTACTAAAATGACATTAATGAAAAAAAGAGTAACAAATTCTTATTATATTTTGAGTTTTCAAAACGACAATAGAAAAATAAAAAACAAAATTTCTTATAATTGTTCCTATTTTTTAGTTTTTAAAAAATTGTCTTAAGAAAACAATAACCAAACAAATTTTTAGTTTTCAAAATACTAGAATATTGAAAACAGTTTTATAAAACTGTTGTCAAATAAGTATTATAACTACTTACAGTTGTTCCTGGTTTATAGTTTTTAAAAACTAAAAAATTAGAACTGTTTTTGAAAACTATTTTAAAAAATCAGTAACTAAATGATTTTTTTAAATTTTTAAATACAAAAATACAGCAAACATTTTTATAAAAGGGTTGTCAAACCAACACTTAGCGTTTTTATGTTTTTTTTTTTTTCACTTTCTATTTTCTTGTATTCTACTTTTACCTAAGCAAACAAGAGTAAGTGTGTACGTCAGCATTAGAATTTATCCTTAATGTTATAGATTTTATTTCTAACTAAAAAATAGGTTTAAATAAATTAATTTATACTTCAAAATGTTTTTGAAAAAAAAAATAATAAATATTATTTGAACAGTGTAAATAAAATTCACTTTTAAATGTATAATTATAAAAAATTGTTACATTCTTTAAAAATTAATTAAATAAAAATAAATGTATCTAATATCTTGGTAACATAAAAAAAATATTTCATATTTTTATAATTCACAATTAGGAGGATTACAAAAGAAGTTTGATTTAGAGAATTTAAACTTACTTGTAAGAATATCCTTGCTTATGTAGAACAGAAAATTTCTTTCATAAAATTAGTTCATCCAACTTAACGCAGTAGGCTAATAAATTATTTATTGATATATAATTAGTTTTAATAATATATTACCTAGGATGCTCAATAATATATTTTCTTACCAAACCCATTTTGAACAAGAGTCCAAACAACATCCTATTTGCTTTTATTTATTTATTTATATATATATATATATATATATATATATATATATATATATATATATATATATATATATATATATTCTTATACGCTGCACGATTGTCTATAGTAACATAACTATTTCATGACAATTAAGAAACTATACATGGTTAAAGTTTAATCCTTCGTACTAGTTTTAGCATTTTAATTTTATTTAAAATTATAGTTTTACAAATGTAAGACTATATTATGGGTTTTTAATTACATTCTCATTTATGTTTACTGATGTATAAAATTTTATAAGTATTTAAATAAATGATTATATATCAATAAAGATATTAATAAATAATATGTAGTTCCAACGAGAAGATTTGTCAAATAAAAATATTTTAATTTATAAACATATTATTTAATATTTTTTAACTATAAAGTATGAACATGCTTAGGTAAAACATAACACTATTTAATTGATTTTCATAACAATTAAAGTTGTGGATAGTTAAAAAAATCAAAATGCTAACCATTGGAGATATCAGTCAAAGCTATAAGAAAGTATATTAAAACACAGAAAATTGTGTCCACGCAGATTATATTTTGTGACGCGTGGTTATGAGAATTTTTACTCTCTACACCAAATAAACAAGAATTTCTACTCTCAAATTTATATATATATATATATAAATGAATTTTCTAATTAAAATAGAATTTTAAAATATAAAACTTATAAAATATAAAATTTTATTAATTTTTAAAAATTTTATTATAAATAAATATATTATTAAAATATAAAATTTTAAAAATATAATGTAATTGATACTGAGAGACGAAAGCTAGGGGAACGAATGGGATTAGATACCCCAGTAGTCCTAGCCGTAAACGATGGATACTAGGCGCTGTGCGTATCGACCCGTGCAATGCTGTAGCTAACGCGTTAAGTATCCCGCCTGGGGAGTACGTTCGCAAGAATGAATATATATATATATATATATATATTAATAAAGGGAACCATTTTTTGTGTCAACTTTTTGAAATACATATTTTATCATTATACCTATCTGAAAATTAAAAAATAAACTATTTTGTGATAGGAGAGATTCAAAACTACGATCTTTCCTTGCGAAATGTAAACTTTATTAGATCAATCTTATAACCTTACGAACAAAAGTACTTTAAAACATTTATATCTAATATACTTAATTGTCCTATAATCCATTAAACTATATGTATAATCAATAATTTATAATATTATATTTTATATTATATATTATCCATACTATTAATTAATCTATACTATTAATAAATAAAAATTTTCCTTTTGATGTTCACTTTTCAAAAAACCTATTTTACCCTTATACCTATTTGAAAATTAAAAAATAAATTATTTTGTCATAGGAGGGATTTGAACCCACAATCTCTCCTCCCCAAATGTAAACTTTGTCACTAGATCAACCTTATAATCTTAAGAAAAAAATTACTTTAAAATATTCATATCTAACATACTTAATTGCCCTACTACTTTGTTGTTATTTATATGGTATTATTTTATATATTACTAAATCTAAGTTAAAGTAGTATACAAAATATACAAAAATAATAATTATTTATAAATTGCATAATTAAATTTACCAAATCAAAATAGAAATGCGAACACATAGGCGCAACAACGCTTGTGTTTTGGTTAGTGATTATTAAAAAAAACAGCATGAAATAATCTATAATATTAATAAAGAGAATTCTCTTTTATATCCAATTTTCAAAATACCTATTCTACCCTTATACCTATTTGAAAATTAAAAAAATAAACTAAAAGAAGGAATTTGAACCCATATTTCTTAAAATGTAAACTTTGCCACTAGATTAACTTTATAACCTTAAGAAAAAAAATTACTTTAAAACTTTTATATTCAACATGATTACTTCTATAGTTGATTTTTTATTTTTAAATAGTCAACAATACAATTGCTCTAAAATGTATGTATTATAATTTAATAAGTGCAAAAATACAACAAACATAATACAAGTCATCCATCATAGATTACTCAAAGCTTACATTATTATACTTTAAATTAATACTAATTCATGTTTTTGTTAATAGGATGTTTGAAGATTTCACCACACATGACTATATTAACAAATGTCATAAGCATGAAAATATCTTCATGCTTGAGGTTATAAAAAGTTGTTAATATAATAACTGTTATATTACTAAATTTAGACATAGTAAAATGTCATATTATATATTATATGTAATTATTTATGTTGTAGTTTTTCAAAATTAAACAAAATATGGACATGTCTTTCACAAATAGCTAAGGGAAATTCTTGAAAGATAATATCTTTGATTTAAATTTTTGGTTATCATTCAATATTTTATTATTCTTTAGGTTAATAACTACAAATAATACTTTATACTCAATTTCACCAGAAAACTTAAGATTGTCCTGAACTGCAGATTTGATCTTCTAATTAAATAAGATTTTATGACTTCAGAGTCATGATAACAGGACATAATAAACAGATACATTTTGTAGTTATTTATATGGTATTGTTTTATTTTTTTTTGTTAAGTGGTATTGTTTTATATATTACTAAATCCAAGTTAAAATACAATACAAAAGTATATAAAATAATAATTATTTATAAATTACATAATTAAATATATCAAATAAAAATAAAAATACGAATACACAGGCGCGATAGCGCCTGTGTTTTGGCTAGTATTAATAAAGAAAATTCCCTTTGATATCCAATTTTCAAAATACATATTCTACCTTTATACCTATTTGAAAATTAAAAAAATAAACTAAAAGAAGGAATTTGAACACATATCTCTTAAAATGTAAATTTTGTCACTAGATCAACTTTATAACCTTAAGAAAAAAATTACTTTAAAACTTTTATATTCAACATAATATATTCTACTATCTATAATATATATATATATATATATATATGTATATATATATATATATATATAAGGAATAAGACGTTTTGGTGTCCACGTTTTATTACTATTTTACCGTTTTAAATATTTTATGACTTCTCTCACATTAATACATGCACATCTTCTCAAGTTCTACCTTATCACAGATCAAAATAGAAATGTGAATACATAGGCGCGACATCGCATGTGTATTTTAAACATTTTATGACTTACATTAATAAATTTACGTCTTCACAAACTCTACCTTATCACAAATCAAAATATAAATGTGAATACATAAACGTTCGTGCTTGTATTTTCACTAGTATATAGAATATAAATATAAATAAAGTATGAAAAGGGAGAGAGAATATCTTAAAACCTATAGGGTGAATTTATAATCTATTTTAAAATTGGTTAAACAAGGTTTCTTGAGAGAGGTAGTGTGAAAAAACCTTTTGAAGCAAATGTTAATAAAATGACTACCTTAAAAAAATTAATTAAGAAAAAAGTATGGAACAGGGGAGACACTTTCATGCTGAAAATGCTTAAAAGGATAAAAGACAAGCTAAAGGTATGAAAAAAATTACGTTTTGGGGGTACATGGGAAAAAAGATCAAGAAGGAGATGGAGAGGTTATGTGAGATTGACATGAAAGGGGAGACAATGGTGTTAATGGAGGTTGAAAAAAAGGAACAAAAAGAAAAAGTCTAAACATAAAGAAGTGGATAGAGAGATAATGTTTTTTTAATGAGGCAGAAGCCCAGAAACCAGTGGTTAAAAAAGGAGATGCAAACACAAAATTTTTTTATAAGTCTCTAGTAAAAAGAAGGAAGGTGAATGAAATAATTGGTCTTAGTTTTGGTGGGGAGGAAGTTATTAAGGTGGACTGGCTGAAGAAGAAATTGAAAACCCATTTTCAAGAACATTTCAAACAGAGAGATGAGGACAAACAAAAAATGGATGAAAGTGGCATACATAAACTACATGCAATAAAAAAGGAGACATTGGACAAGCCTTTCACGAAAAAAGAGATGAAGGAAATGGTATAGAACTGTGACAGTAGCAAAACTCTAGGACTAGATAGATTAAAATTTCTCTTCTTGAAGGAAATTTGGAACATAATCAAGCACAACTTTATTAATTTCATGGGTGAGTTCTTTGAAAATGGAAGTTAGTAAAAGGCTCAAACAATTCTTTTCTAATCTTAATTGCAAAGAAAGAGTTTTTAGGCGGTAGGGGATATCACCCAATATATAAAATGAGATTCATTGCAAGTCAACAAATCCTTTGCAGAGTACTTATTACAAATGAGGTGGTGGAAGACACAAGGATAAGAAAATGGGGGATAATGTGTTTTAAGGTGGATTTTGAAAAGGCTCATGACTCTCTGTAAGTTAGGAATACCATTAGTTGATGGAAAATATAAGATTTAATGAGAAACAAATAAAGTGAATCAAGAAATGTGTAAGTACAACAAGGATCTCCATCTTGCTAAATGGGAGCCTAATGGATGAATTTAGCAAAGAAAAGGGGCTCAAGCAAGGTAACCCACTATCACCTTTCTTGTTTCAGGGCCTAAGCTAGATGGTATAAAATGTGGTGAAAAAAGGCATGTGAAGAGGTTACTTGTAAGGGCAGACACTAGTGTATCTCACCTCCAATTTGAAGATGATACCTTGCTAGTAGCAAAGAAGGACTAGGAGTCAGTTAAGACGATGAAAGTTGTGTTACAAACATTAGAAATTGTATCATGACTAAAGGCAAACTTTCATAAAAACAAATTGATGGAGATAAATGTGAACAATGAATGGCTAAACATGGTTGCGTTGTTGAATTGCAAGGTTGGATCCTTACCATTTAAGTATCTAGGCCTACCCATTGGAGATGTCTTAAATCGCAAGGAGACGTAGGTGCCAATACTGGATATGATATGTAAGAGATTGACATAATATGAAAACAAGTATATATCAGTGCCAATTTACTATCTATCTTTTTTTGGGTTCCATGATAATAATTACTAAGATGGAATCTTCGATGAAAAAAATTTTATGGGTAGAGGTGAAAGTATGAGAAACATCAATTGGGTGTCACAGGAAAAATTGTTCAAGGAAAACGAGATGGGGGGCTTCGGTTGCTGTACAATGGTTGCTGCATACAGAGGGCAAGTATATAGACGAACCAAGAGTTCTAATACAAGTTATGGCGAGTACACACACCACCAAAAAGTTCAAGTTATGGTGTGGAAATTGGAAGCAGAGATTACTAGCGAAAACTAATCTTGTGTGAAGAAGGGTAATATCATAAGACCAAGATTTCTATAGTTGATGTGAGAAAGAATTTGAAATAGGTCACCACATGCTATTATCTTGTGAGTTCTTATGGCAAGTCTGGCAGGGAGTAATAAGATGGTAGGAGTTTGGAAATGACCTTGCAACAAGACACAAAGGGTCACTTTAAATAGTTTCTTGACCTAGGATGGGGGAGGAAGAAATGTCAAAAGAGGCCAACTATAGTATGGATGATGACTATATTAGACCTTTGGAAACAACGTAATTCTTCTATATTCAAGGAAAAACAACTCAATTATCAATAAATACTACAATCCACACAACAATTTTCATGGCTATGGATAATTTTTGCCAAGCTCTTCCAACAACCCTTCTCAGAATGGATTAGGGAACCAATAATATGCATTGTCTAATAAACGACATAATGGAGATAGGCATACAATAACTCAATGTAGACACAAAAAAGGAAGATGCAGACGTTGCAGCAACATAGATTACATGTGGGGGATGCAGATGTAAGAGGGTAGAAGGAAACGAAGTCAGGAAGGCAACCATAGTAATTTGAGGTTAAGGAAAGAGGCAGACACAAAAACCCAATATAGATATAAGGAGACAAACAAAGTACCAAAGTGTAGAAATAAGGGAGGCAGACAAAGTGACATTAAAATGTTCAATGGGATGTAGATGCAAGGTTGAAAGTTGTAGCAATCCAGAATAGATGCAATACTCCTGATCAGATGTAGACACAAAAGGCAAACTCAATAATCAAATGCAAGAGAAAGTTATGTTTAATTATCAATTAAGTGTTTTATTCATTTTTATATTTATTCCCCTATAATTTTGGGACTATTATAACTTCTTATAATTCTTAGAGGGGTATACCTTATGCTTCCTAACAATAACCTTTTTTGGCTTATAAAATAATAAAGGAAAAAGGGTAAGAAATTTATGTTTTGACTACAATTTTTTATTTATTTCTAATTTTGTGTTTGTAAGTTTAAGATTACTAACTTGTTAATTTTATAGGTTGTGCGTTTAATCATTTATGCATGGCTGTAATATTATGTTCATGGCTTACTTTATGTTTTGCAAATTGTAAGTGCCATTTGTTATTTTCAATTAATGATATGGTATTTACAAAAAAAAAATGAGCACACAATTTATACAAAAGTATTTTTTTATTTCTGTTTTGACTGCAATTTTTTATTTTTTTAACTAAATTAAAAATATTTTATATTTGTTAGGTTAGTGTAATTATGGAGACCAACAATATTATTTTATGAAAGATATATGGCAATATTTTTTAATTAAAAGGATACTACTATATATTAAAAAAATATTATTATTTTTTTGGTCCTATTTATAAGATTTAATCGAATTATTTACTCATCAAAATTAAGAAAATATTAATTTAGTTTATAGTAATAAATATGTTCTAAATATGTTATTTTTCTCTTTCCAAATCATTTCATAATACCCTTGTTTTTAATTAGAAATTTAAAAAATAAAAATAATTAATACAATTTATGTACATACTAGTGAACGAAGGTAGAGTTCTATAAAAAATCCAAGTTTTTCTACTCACGTTTTTTTTTAATCTTTTCCTATTATTTAATTTTCATTCTTTAATTATTTGGATATTTGTACACATAAACTTGTCATGAAATCACGTTGGTAGTCTATGCTTGTGTTCTAGCTTGTTTAAGAGCTAGGTTTGACTCAATTGTTTGTCTCTTTCCTTCTACCTTATTAAAATTAACTTCTGTTAAGAGTTTGTTGTGTTTCTTGTAGATCAATGTCATTATCCTTTTCCATATAATTCACTAAAATAGGATCAAATTATTGGTTATTCTAGAATAATTTCTCATCAGGGTGATCATTACCATTGGTCTTTAACAAGACATATTTTCAAAATACTTATATCTAAAAATGTGGCAATAGGTGCATGATTTGGTAATACTCCAATTTGTCTGTTATTAGTAGATATAATGATTTTCTTCACTTCTAAATCTCAAACATTTATATTTTGTCATGGAGGTACCTGCAAAAATACTCCAATGATGAAGTTAGTGAGGTATAACAAAAGTATTGAGTTAGAATTGAGTTCGTACATACCTAGATACCCTATATTTATAGCTCTTTTAAACCATTTTAATAATTACTCGACATTATGTGTTATGTCCATGTATGACATTAAGTAACTACAAGAAAATAAAGAATTAGAGAGGGAAGTTTTCCATGCAAATATGTTGCAACTGCGTTGCTAAATGTGTTAGTGAGGGATTGGCAACGCATTTGGGAGGAATACTTCTCTCACTAAATCCAAGTCAATAAATAAGGAAATTGTTTATCCCTCACTCATTCCTATCTAATTTCCTTGCGATTGCCACACAATTTTCCCCACTAATACTTTGCTAAATTCCCATGCCTATCTTTTGCTATTTCCTAGCATATTAAGTACTCATAATCCCTCGCTAAATTTTGTCTCTAGATTCTCTCAAAGGCCTCACGAAGACCTTAGTAGTGTTCCTTACCATTTTCTCACTATTTGTCTTAAAATGTTATATCAATATGTTGCTGCTATTTCCTCGCTTATTTGTCACACTATTCTCTCATTAATTCCCACATAAAAAGTAATAGTCATTGTCTCGCAAATTGATTGCAAACATTTCTCGTTAATCCATCACCAATCTATGACAAGAAACTCTCAGTTAACTTTTCAAATCTTTTGCAAACCACCATCATTAATCATTTGCCATTCCCTCTCAATAATATCAATAATGTTTTTCAAGTACCCATCGTTAATCCCTCGCTTCTTCCCCTCAATTATCCCTTACAATATGCTTGTTATTCTTTTGCAAAAGTTTATCGTTATTTCCTCACCAATAGCTCGTAAATTAGTTTCATTATATGTATTTTAGTCTTTCTGCTAGTCCTTATCAAGAATAAATAATTACTTGCCTATTCTATCAATTTCTTAAAACTTTTCATTTAATTGTATTCAGCTATAAAAAATAAATTGCAGGTAACACTTTATTTAAATCAACTAATGAAAATCATAAAACTTGTTTTAATCACGTGTAATTGACACCTTAAACTACATAAAAATTACATTTCAATAAAAGTCTCAAATGATGTTTTATGTAACTAAACTACCGAATAATGTGTTGCAAATTTGTCAATAATGTCTTACAGAACCCAACTTACCAATGTCTTAAAAAATCAAACTAGCTAGAACCTAAAAAAAAGTTAAAAAATATCAACCTAAACTAGTAAAATCATCATTGCTTCTTTCATTATCTTCTCTTGTAGGGTGGTTGATGGTTGAACTACTTGAATTATTTGCCTCATTACCTCTGCCAATTGTGTTTTCAAAAAAAAAAAAGCTAATGCATTATCTATAACCTCAGTGACACATTCTTCTATAGGTGTATGATGTTTAGCGGAATCTACAACCTCTGAAGATGAACATGGGTAGTCCTTTTACCACGGCAAAGATCTAAGTTATGACCAAGCTTGTAAACTGTTTTCTTCTTATTTTCACTTGTAGGTTTTAACCAGATATAAGAATCAATTACAAGATGAGATGAAGTGTTGTTTCCATGTTTTTGGGTCATAGAAACTTCATGTGTTTCCTACAACAAATAAACAAAAAATTAGTAAAATGAAAATAAAAAAAGTAATCAATCTTAAAACATAAAAGCACATATAATAAAATCTTTGGCTCTGAAGAGAGAAATTCACCATCATTTTTCTTATGAACTTTTCTTATATACTTCATGATAAGATACTGGACGATTCACTTCAGCCTCTTATGAAAAGTATTATAAGCATAAATTATAAGTCATATAATTAAAAAGTAACCTAGAATTAACAATTATAAAACTCAATGACAAAATTTGGAAAGATTATCATGATTTTCTTGTGTTTCCCAAAACTCCTTGACCCTCCTACGTGCACTGTCGCTTCAGGTTAGGAAACCTTATTTCTTTTTCCAGCATCAAACTTCTTTTGCCATTTTTGTGTTTTCTAAATATTAATCAATCTATTCCATATTTCATGTTTTATCCTTTTAGGCTTATGACCATTTAATTCCTCAAAGTTCTTGAATTTTCCTTTGTCATTGCTTTTTCACTCTCCTTATACAATTGATTAGGTATCAATGCAAACATCTCATTATTGCACTTACTCAGTGGATTAATGTTTTTTAACACATTCGTATAAGTTTTTTAGCAACACATTTCTATGGGTCAAAGATTGAAAATACTATACCAAGAAGAAAAGGGTCACAAATATTTAAAAATCAAATTCGAATAAATTACTAATACCAAAAATGTTTTCAAGATGAATAAAAAGGGACCCTATACGCGCTAGTTTTGATAAAAATAATAATAATAACAATAAAGAATGATAAATCCAGAAAAAACAAAAATGTCCATTTTCATGTATAGTTAACATACACAACCTTGTTTAGAATATACATCAATGGAAAATAAACAATAAAAATAGTAATAACAGAGGCCATTAGAAGGGAAAACGAAAATGCAAGAGAGATCAACCTCTGAATCACTGAACCACTGTCATGCATGAGCTCTCTGAATCAATGGAGATGTTATTTGGCTCAGCTACATCACTAACATAATCTGACAAAATCTAGAGATAAAAATTTTAAATTTTCGTGAATAAAACGATTTCAAGTGGACTCTATAAAAGGGGACACTTGAATCAGAAAAAGAGAACCTTTTTTGAAAGAAATTTAAAAAAAAAAAGAAGTTAGTTTTCAGAGGAGAAGAAATAGTTTGGAAGAGGAGAAAGAGTCGAAGTAGAGAGCAAAAAGAAAAGTTTTAAAGACTACAACAGATATTAATTTACACTACTCCTTTTAAAATCTAGTAAGAAAAATAATCGGAATAGAATAGAAAAGTTACTTACCTTTTAACCACTACCAGAAGCGAGTTCCGGTGGTGTGAGTGTCGCTGGAAACCGGTCGTGCACCGCCGGGAGCCTCCTTCCTTCTCTCTTTCTCATTCTCCCCCTACCCCCCATCTGCAACTACCATTCTTTTTCAAAAAATGAAGATGTAGGTTAGCATAAAGAGGACGTGCATGCGTCCCCATATTTTACTCTTTTTTTTTGGAAAAATTGTATTTTACTAAGTTCACCCCTAAAAGGCACTGTTCTTACCCCTTCAAGCCCACCGCTATCTGCACCTCCACTTTTCGCTACTTGTGCCCCCACACCCAATAATAAAAACGCTATCTGCACCTCCCTCTTTTTACTATTCCCAACTCTTTTATGTCATGACCCATTTTGTTGTATTCACCTCTGTTTACTGTTCACACCACTATTTTTGCTAAACACATTTCCTTTGTTTTGAAGCCCTAAAATGTATTATTTTTAGTC
The DNA here is from genome assembly GCA_037954015.1 of Psophocarpus tetragonolobus. NCBI lineage: Eukaryota > Viridiplantae > Streptophyta > Magnoliopsida > Fabales > Fabaceae > Psophocarpus > Psophocarpus tetragonolobus. Next base: position 13,705,949 of record CM075694.1, read on the forward strand.
TTTTGTGAGTATAAATTGTCAACTTTTTTTATTTTATCATTTTCTTTTATTTACTTTAATTTTTTTCTAGTTAACCTATCGTTACAAATACTTGAAAAGCAAATACTAAAATTTCGATTAAACAGTAAAAAATAATCATGATAATAATATTCATTTAAAAATAATAATTTAATAATAATATTTTACAAAATTTTTTTAAGTTAAATATCATAAAACTTTTAGTTGATGTAATTATTATTGCGAAAGAAAACTTTAATAAGGGTCACTTTAGATGCACTTCTAATTTGACTTTTATGAAAACTAAAAGAACCACTTTAGATGCACTTCTAATTTGGTTTTTTATAAAATTTTATTTGTAATAAATATTATTATGTTATTTAAATTATCTAGGGAAAATGTAATAATAGTAACTTTAGATGTACTTCTAATTTGGTTTCTTTTATAAAACATTAGTTATTATAATTATTACTATGGTATTTAAATTAGTTAAAATTAATAATAGTCACTTTGGATGCACTTCTAATTTGACTATTGTAAATTATAAAAAAGATTATGATGATTACTATGGATACACTTCTGATTTGATTATTGTATAATCATTTAAAATTATCTTTCTATATAAGAACACAACATAAAAATTCAATTATGAGTACTTCAAATACACTTTTGATTTAGTCATTACAAAAACTATCATAACTTAGTGATTGTCACCTCTGATGCACTTCTGAGGCTACGCTAAATAATTATCGTAACCACTTTAGATGTGCTTCTAATTTGACTGCGGTAATATTTCAAAATAAACCCAAGAATATTGAAATGTAATTATTAAAATACATTAATCATTTCAAGAACTACGTAGACTCTGATTCTCCATTACACATGAAGATACGTAGGAGCAGAAACTTACTCTTGTCGAGCCCTGAAAAATAAAAATAAAATAAGTTAATTAAAAATTAAAATATTAATAATATTTTATAAAAATAAAATTTTCAATAATAATTTTCTCATTAAAATGTTAAAAACAAAAATAAAATAAAAGTATTCGTTATATTTCAACTATTTTAAGGGTAGAATAAATATTTTTAAAGTTATCTAGTTTTGCACGTGTAATTAAAGGTAACCATTCCTAAGACGGACATCGTAGGGTACCAATACCTTCCCTACGTGTAATAGACTCCCAAAATTAAAATTTGGCTTCGTAAACCACCTTTTTTAAAAAGTTTTTCAATGTTTTCCTAAATAAATATTGGTGGCGACTCTTCTGATTTTCAAAATTAATTTTTTGTCGTCCTGTCGAGACCCTACATGTTGACAGATGGCGACTCCATTGGAGACTTTCGAGAGTCAAGTCTAAATAATTAAATATGCAAAATTGATAACTTGTATTTATGTTATTTTTACCCTTTATTTATTTATTTTATTTTGTTTGGTTGCTTGCTCATATTTTTCTTATTTATCTGTGTATTATTTTGATTGAACTATAGGTTAGATGATGTATGTTTTCTATTATATGAGTAATTTAAGATTTGCCCCTCACACATTGCAAATACATTTTTCACACACATGAGTGGGGTCCTACACCTGGGTTTGAGAGTAACCTAGGGAGCGAGGGACGATTAGTGATATCATTTTAGATGCACTTCTAATATGGTTATCACGAAAGTCTCATCTAGAGCGTGACTCTTTTTATGAATGCCCACACTTTAGATGCACTTCCAATTTGTGAATGTACTCTAAAATGAGTATAGAGCTCTAGAAAGCCTTTAGAAAGGTACAAATAGCTATCAACCGGTGAAAATCACTCATTAAAAAGCCATTAGTTCCATAAGGTAGTTTAACTCCTCTAGGTATACCCGTTTAGGACACTTGGGGCATCTTTTTCTTACTCGTCTTTCTCTTTTAGCATGTAACTTCCTTATTCTTTCTTTTAATAGAAAAAGAGTGATATGATAGTTTTCACATGCATAATCATTCATATACATTCTTCCATAAAATAGATTTTAGAAAATCATATAATCTTGTTGATCGAGAATATCCTAAAAAGAGATATGGGATCAAATAGTGAGATAAAAGGAACACTACCTATAAAGGTTAAGATGCCTTATATGAAGTTCCTAAAACCCTTCAGTAGTTTGGTGAGAGGGAATAAATGAGTAGCCTTTGCAAGGAAATATGGGAACATATTAGATCTGTTGGAGTTAAATGTGCAAACAGAAGCTATTTCTGCATTAACCCAATTTTATGATCATCCCCTTAGATGTTTCACCTTTCAAGATTTCCAGATGACACCTATGTTAGAAGAATATGAGCAGATTTTGGGGATTTCATTAGAAACTAGCAAGTCATACCAGTATCGAGGACATCTCCCTTCGATGAATAGAATAGCAAATTTGCTAAAGCTGAAAGAAAAAGAACTGAGAGAGAGGAAATTGAATAGAAATGGAGTGAAGGGTTTTCCACAAAATTATTTGATAGAAAGGATGAAGCAGTTGTTAGAAGCAAATGATTGGGATGGCTTTACTAACATATTGGCCTTCACCATTTATGGGCTTGTTCTCTTCCCATACCTTGATGATTACACAGATCTTTCTGCCATTGATGTGTTCCTAACTCACCGAGACAGAGGAGAAAATCCAACATCAGCAGTGCTTGCAGACACATTTTGTGCTTTAAATCTTTATTATGAAAAGGGAAAAAAAAAGTTAACATGTTGCTTACCAACATTGTATATTTGGCTAATTGTCCATTTATGTTCCCATAAGTACAAGGCCACATATCCTATAGAGGACTTTAATTGGTGCACTCTGAAGGTAAAGACAAGTAAGGAGTGAGCTTAGTTCTAAGTAAACCTCACTGAAGAATCAATATATTGGTACCCAAATTGCAACAAAATAGATTAAGTTATTTACCAATGTGAGAACTTCCCTAATGTACCCCTTGTAGGGGCTAAAGGGTGTATAAATCACAACCCTTCATTGACTTTAAGGCAATTGAGTTATCCAATACTAGGCCCACCGACAGAAGAGTCAATCACACCTTTCTTCTATGAGATGAACCAACTGAACCTAGCGATACTTAGAAAATTTAACCATGCTTGGGAGCAAGTTATTAGGAAAGGGAAATGGACAGGAGGAAGAGGTAGTGGTGCAAATGAAAGCTATCGTCATTGGGTAAAGGAAAGGGTTCAAGAAGTCAAACTACCTTTCTGCAAAATTAGCCCAATCATTGAAGAGATTTTGATGTCACCACCAATTGACATGAGGGAATTCAAAGAACTTCAAGAAGCTTTTGCAAAATCTAAAGAAGAAAAAAGAAAGCTCAAGGAAGAACTGTAAAGTTTCACCAAATGATGAAAACAATGCAAGAGGAGAATGCTAAAAAAAAGCAGTCATTAACTAAAGTTAACAAAAGAGCAAGGGAGGAAGAGGAACTCAAACTCAAGACTCGAGACTGCTTAGGAGCTGCCAACAAAGAGTTGGGACTGAGAAGGTGCGAGAGAGACAAAGTGTTTGCAAGTGATCAACAATTAAAAGAAGAAACAAAAAAGGCAAAAGTAGCTTAAAATCAAGCACAAAGGATGTTCAAAGACCTCCAACAACAACTGGAAAAGGTGGTGCAAGAATTTGAAAGTAGACTCCAAGATGAAAAGCAATGCAGGCTAGAAGAAGAACAAGATAAAAGGATGAATCTGGAGGAATGGAAGAAGCAAGGACAAAAGACACTTGATTTGATAAGCCATGTTGAAAAGCAAAAAATTCTCATTAAAAAACTTGATGCAAAAATCATATTTTAGAAAAAGGGAATTGGGGAAGTCAATCGACAAGGAAGACATCAAAATATTAAATGAGGAGGTAGTTTTTTGGAAAGATCGTTATATGAAACTCGTATGGTTGGTGAATCAGGCAATCTTAGAAAGTCCGGGAAGGCTCAGAGAAGGTGAAAGGATGACAAATCCTCTTTCGACTCCTAGGGAGATTAATTTTTTTCTTGAATATTGTAAGGAGTTAATGAAGAATTTGAAAAAGGTGGATGTAGTTGATGAAAAAGTGAAAATTTGGATGCAATGTACTTCTAGTGGAAAATTAATAAAAATGTGTCACTTTTGATCCCATGAAACCACTTTTCTCTTATATCTCAAATATTCGTTATCAAGCAAATAAATTTATGATTATCTAAAAAATGATAGAAAATAAAAAATGATAAATAAAAAATGATTATTTCATTCTCATGACATTCAATTCTCATGTCATATCATTGATCTCACAGCAGAAAAATAATTGATCAAGCAAAGAAAAAAACCCTATGACATCCTTACGGGACGCGTGCCAAGACAAGAGTCATGGAAGGTGTTGTAGATGATTTGGAACAACAACAGGAAGGACTTAAGGAAGAGGTGAACCAGATAAAGGCACATATGAATGAGATTTTAGAAATGCTAAAAGCGATTAAAGGCGTGAATGAGAATCCTCTAAAGGAGCCTTAAGCTACACCATCTCACCCACCTGGATTTAACCCATCTTTACAATTTAATGTTCAGGAAACCTTCCCTCCCTATGGCATTCCTCATGGTTACACACCATCTGTGGTTACTAATGCTGTAGAGGTCAATTAAGCCAATGCTGCTCCAAATCCTCCTTACGGCCTTCCTCTGGATTATACCCCACCTACTGCCAACAACCTTGAAAATAACTCTCTCACATCTATCGTCACACCTCCAAGTCAAACACAAGCCCAAGATTGAACCATGAGACTAACAATTCCCATATTCCAATTCAACATCCCACTTATACACCTTCAAATAATACCATTCCTTTTGAAAACCTCCCTAACCATCAAAGTGTCACACCCAAACTAACTATTATGATTCATTCCAAACAGCCCGAGGACATCTAATCCAATGATAAGTTACACTTCTTAGAAGAAAGCTTGAGGGCTATTAAGGGGATTGACCACTACGATTTTAGTGTTGCTGATTTGTGTCTAGTACCAGATGTTCCAATTCCTTATAAATTCAAAATTCCCGAGTTTGACAAGTACAAGGGACTCACCTACCCAAAAAGTCATTTGACCATGTATTGTAGAAAAATGGCCTCATATGCCAATTATGATAAGCTATTAGTTCACTTCCAAGAAAGCTTAATGGGAGCAACTCTTAGTTGGTACGTGAATTTAGAGCAAGGAAACGTACCTAGAAGGACTTGGCTGAGGCTTTCTTGAAACAATACAAGTACAATATGAACATGGCTCCAGATCATACTCAATTGCAAAATATGTCGAAGAAAGAAAACAAAAGCTTTAAAGAATATGCCTAAGGATGGAGAGGTGTGGCTTCTCAAATACAACCTCCATTATTCGGAAAGGAGATGGTCTCTATGTTCATTGATACACGCTAGTCACCTTTTATGATAGAATGATTAGAAATGTATCTTCGAACTTTTTAGATTTGGTTGTTATTGGGGAGAGAGTGGAGATAGGAATAAGAAGTAGGAAGATTTATCATGTATCAACAAGAGGGACAAGTATGAAGAAACCTTCAACAATTGTCGAGAGGAAAAAGGGAGGAGAAACGAATGCCATAATGCCAACATCCACCATGCTCAGTTATAATCCTATCCCTTTCATACCTAACTACCGACCCCACTTCATGTATAACGCACAAATAACATCAGTGTTCCCACTACCATATCCACAACCTTACCCATCTAGAATGACCTACCAACCTCTACCACCACCACAAACCATGCCTCCCTTAGCACCTCAGAGAAACCAGTTGTAGCTCTGCTCCCTAATACGGATAATAATCCAAAAAAGGGAATAATTAGAAAAGAACATTCTTTTCACTACCTATGACCTAAACTGAACTTTTGCCACATCTAATTCATAACTCCTTGGTGGTCCTTTTCCCTTTGAAATTTGTGTAACCACTGTACTCAAAAGGCTATGACTAAAAGGCCAAGTGTGACTACCATGCAGGTACTATAGGACATTCCACGAAAAAGTGTTGGGGATTAAAGCATAAGGTTCAGGATTTTACAGAGGCAGGGATGCTGAGTTTCAAGGAAGAAGGACCCAACATTGGGAATAACCCACTCCCAGGCCACAACAGTTCATCTGTAAATGTAATTGAGGTGGATCGCGATCAACCATTCGTTAAGGATGTACAAGATGTAAAGACTTCCATGAGGTCCATCTTTGAAAAACTATGTGACTTTGGAATGATTGAGGGAAAAGGAAATTCTCGTCATTCAAAGGGCAAACACTCGGTTGAAGATTGTCAGGAGTTTAAGCAGACACTTTGCAAAGATTAATGAACTCAGGGTTGGTTTAGATTGGTCATTTACAACAGGGTCAGGATTTGTCGATGACCTAATTAGAAGAAAATAAAATTACTACCGCTCCAAGGCCATTAATGATTTATTTTACAAGAAATGCCAATTTATCCACTCTCTAGACTTCCAAACCCATCGTAGTGCAGGTTCCCACCTCCTTCCCTTACAAGGATCCTAAAGCAGTCCCATGAAAATATGATGTCGAGGTACGAGTAAGTGATGATAATAATGAAGAACAAAAGAAAGATAGTTGTGTTGAAGGAATTTCCATCACAAACATTACAGGAGGAGGAGGAATGAGTCATAGCGGTAGAATCTACACTCCTGAAAATATTTGAAGAAATGACTCAAGGAAAGGAAAAGAAATCATTGAAATGGAGATTCCCGAGGAAAATAAGATTGATGGGAATGAGATAATTAATGAAAATGAGAAGAAGAAGGAAGTGTCAGATGATGAAGCTTATAAGTTTCTCAAGTTCATACTACAAAGTAAGTATAGGCTTATTGATCAATTGAATCGAACCCTGGCCAAGGTATCTCTCTTGAATTAGCTGATGAACTAAAAAAATTGTTGATGAAGATCTTAAATGAAGCTCATGTTGCTCATGGCATTACAATGGACAAGTTTGGAGGAATAATAGGGAATATCACTGCTAACAATTACCTTACCTTTACAGATGATGAAATACCAATTGAAGGGAAGGGCATAATAAAGCTTTGCACATCTCAGTCAAATGCATGGATCATGTCATGGCTAGATTATTTATTGATAATGGGTCCTCTTTAAATGTGATGCCAAAATCTGTATTGGATCAATTACCTTATGATGGGACTCATATAAGACCAAGCTCTATGATTATGAGAGCTTTTGATGGATCGTGTAGGGAAGTGACAGGAGAAATTGAGATTCCAATTTAGATGGCCCTTTCACTTTTGAAGTCACCTTCTAGGCCATGGACATCAAGCGCTATAGTTGTTTATTGGGCAGGTCATGGATCCATTCAGCTGGAATGGTCCCTTCTACCTTACATCAAAAGTTGAAATTCATAGTGGATGATAAGTTAGTAATCATCTCAGGTGAAGAGGATGTTATGGTGAGTGGCCCTCCCCCTACTCATTATATTGAGGCAGCCAAAAAAGCCCTTGAGACTTCTTTCCAGTCATTGGAAATAATTAGCACTGCCTATATGAAGTCTTTACCTAAAAGTTCGTAACTTTCTAGAGCTACCTTAATGGCAGCAAAGGATATCAGATAGGTCGTGGGCTAGGGAAAAACCAAGAAGGAATTACAAATATATTGGAGTTGCCTGAGAATAAGAATCAATGTGGACTGGGGTTTAGGCCTACAAAAGTTGAGAAAAAGAGGAGGGCAGAGGAAAAGAGAGACAGAAGGTTGTCTGGACTAGAGAACCATGAGCCAAAGATCAGAAGGATTCCTATGTGTAATCTCTATAAGAGCTTTCAAAGTGGAGGAGTGACGCATGCAGATCAAATAGCTATGGCTAAAGAGGAACAAGATGACGACAAACATGTCAATTGGGTGTACCTATGCAACCCTCATGAAGAGCTTCAGAATTGGAAGATTGTCGAATTCCTTGTGATTCTTAATTCAAAGTAATTGTAATGCACTTTTTTATTATGCCCATATCTTAGTGTTACTTTTGTCAAGATGAGCTCGTATGTTAATGTTTTATTATATGATTTCAATGAAATGCATTTTGCAAACCTTTAGCAATCTCCTTTTGTTCCTTTGTGTCTCTTTCCATTCCTCTATCTCCTTTGTTTATTCATTTTTTTAAAACCTAAATTGCAAATATGAAAATCATCATTTTGCAAGTAACAATGATAATATCCCTTACTATAATTTTGATCATCCTATCTACCAAGCTGATAAAGACAGTGATTTGGAAACTCCCCACAACATGAAATGGTTAGTAGAACAAGAGGATCGAATAATTCAACCCCAAGAAGAAGAGATTGAATTAATCAATTTGGGAAGTGAAAATGACAAAGAGGAAATTAAAGTGGGTATCCCTATAAAAGGAAAAGAGCGAGATAGGTTGCTTAAACTTTTAGTAGACTATGTTGACATCTTTGCATGGACATACCAAGAGATGCCTGGCTTAGACCCAAGCATGGTTGAGCATAAACTTTCCTTAAAGCCAGAGTGCGTCCCATCAAGCAAAAGTTGAGGCGAATGAAACCAGAAGTTTCTTTGAAGATCAAGAAGAAGTTAAAAAGCAATTTGATGCGGGATTCCTTACAGTTGCTAAATATCCTCAATGGGTGGCTAACATAGTACCAGTCCCAAAGAAAGATGGCAAAGTCAGAATGTGTGTTGATTACTAAGACCTAAATAAATCTAGTCCAAAAGATGACTTCACACTACCTCACATTGATGACTTGGTTGGTAACATTGCCTAACATTCCTTCTTCTCCTTCATGGATGGGTTCTCTAGATATAATTAGATTAGAATGACATCTAAGGACATTGAGAAGACCACGTTCATCACGCCATGGGGAACATTTTGTTATACGGTGATGCCATTTGGTTTGAAAAATGTTGGGGCAACATATCAGAGGGTAATGGTGACATTGTTCCATGATGTGATGCATAAGTAGATAGAGGTGTATGTGGATGATATGATTGTCGAGTCGAGAATAGAAGAAGAACATGTTGTCAACTTGCAAAAATTTTTTAAACGCTTGAGAAAGTACAAGCTCCGATTGAACCCTACTAAATGCACTTTTGGCGTGAAATCCAGCAAATTGTTGCGGTTTGTGGTTAGTGAAAGAGGCATAGAAGTTGATCCTAAAAAAGTGCAAGCAATCTTGGAGATGCCAACACTGAGTACAGAAAAGGAAGTGCACGGTTTCCTAGGGAGGCTAAACTACATTGCAAGATTCATATCTCAGTTAACCACCATTTGTAGTTCTATCTTCAAGTTGTTGCATAAAAATCAAACAATGTGTAGAATAAAGATTGTCAGCAAACCTTTGAATAAAAAAGATGAAATATCACTTTTAAGTTGGATTTTTAAATACTTTACATAGACTCGAAAGAGTATATTGCCTAACATCATTTAACACATGTCTAAAAAATGTTTGGTAAATGTCTAACGAGAAATTAATAATTTTTGTTATAAACTTACTTTTAAAAAACAAAAAAGTAAATAAAAATTCTATAATTTAAATTTACTTTTTACCAAATTAACCGATGAACGAAATTCTCTATCCTAAATTAATGTCTTATTCACGGTCTCAATCAATCAATAAATGACATAAAAAAATATTCATTAAATAACATAACATTTATTGATTAATTGGAATGAATGAGATACCAATTTGGAATAGAGTATTTCGTTTCAATTAACCAATTACAAAATTAATATCATAGAACTTTGACAATTTTTTTAAATGCTAGCATCTAAAAGTCAAACTTGATTTATTAATTTATCTAAAATAGGATTTTTAAGGCTTTTGCGTTGAACTTTTTAAAGGCTCATTGTAACCTACTTAATAATACGACTTATTAAATTTATTTTTAGAGTTTAGGATTTAGGATTTTTTAAAAAAGTTTAAATTATGACATTTTAATTTTAATTAAATATTTTAAAAATTAACCCAATTTATTTTATAAGAAGTCATAAACTAGCTTCCCATTCCTATCATTCTTTGGGAAGCAATTGTCACCTTAAAGTTAGCCCACTTTTTGAGGTATTAGGCTTCATTTCAATCAAATCTTTTCTAACCTGTGTCTAGGAAAAATAATTTTGCGCTAAGAGTAATATTCATGAGTTTTTGTTAAACGTCACGATAGACAAGCTAAATAGTAAATAACATAATTATGAAAACCAAGTTTGTCATGCATTTGTTAAATGTGAAATTTTATATAATTTTCTACTCTTTCACTCAAAGGAAAGAGAGGGAAGAAATTTTAATGGAGGAGGGAGAGAGTAAAAGAAATATTTTAATTATGTTTTTTTGTTTAATAATAAGAAGAGAAGAAAAAATCATTCTATTTTAGTTTGATTTACGAAGTGAGGAGAGAAATTTCAAAATTAATTACTTTTTTTACTTTATTATATTTTTAAAAATTTTACTTGACTATTTATTTTATATGTAATTTTTGTGTCTATTTCACACCAATATAGATTTTACCACACTTTTGTGGCCAAATTTTTTATGCAATTTATCTTTTTTCACATTTCCTATGCTTTTGTGGAATGCCACATTATTGTAGGAGAAATTTAGATGCTTAGTCTTGTAGCACGCTTGAAACATTTGTGGATTGTGATACCTTTGTGTGGGCATTCATTTGATGTCATTTCTATTTTCGGGCATGTATTTCTAACATCTATGTATGATAACACAACTATAGGCAAACCCTAAATCACTTTATCTTTTGGCACACTTTCCACACATGAAATATTCTACCATATTGTGGTCTAACCCTTTAAGAACTTTCGTTTCCAGCATATCTCACACATATAATTAAGTATCCAGTGTCCAGATAGACAATGAACAATATTGGAGGAAAAGAAGAACTTGATGAAAATTCATGAAAAAGGAACTAACATAATTATAAAGAAATTAAAAGAGATTAATGACAATTTAGTAAATCCATATAAAATTATTAATTTCTTTTCCCTCCCCTCTCCTCTTAAAGATTGAGTGAGGAGGGATTTTATTCCCTTCTACTTTCCTCAAACCTGACAAGATGTTAACGATTGCTCCTATATATGTTGGGTTTACACATTTTATATTGAAATATAAAAGGTTTAATATTTAATCATAATTATATATTTAATTTTAGGATTTTTAAAACATTTATTGTAAAATTTAAAAAATTTATTATAAATAATAAACTGCAATTAAATGATAATACAATGTTTTACTTTTTTTTATAAGCGAAAGAAATTTTATTATGACAAAGAAAATTAAAAGCACGGAGTGTGCTTCCCAAATGTGCAAAAACATACAACAGATGAAATGATATAAGCTCAAGAGAAAATGCGCTAAAGCATGAGAAAAGATGTAGCACCATTTAGTACGACAAAAATAGACTCTAAACACAACAAAGAGATTCATGATCCATTATATATGAAAGTAACAATTATAATCTATCTAACTCAATTTATTCGATGGCTAATATTTTATCTTATTTTTAATTGTTTACATCTTGTTTTTAAAATTTAATAATATTCTTTAACTATTAAACTATTAATATTAGACTTTTTATAGAACTTAATTAAATGACTTCTTATATTTACATGTGAATAAAAAACTTACTTTTTTACAGTAAAATAACAGAAAAGATATTCTTTTCTCTAAAATTAGATTTTTGAATTTACTTTTTCTATTTAAAACTAAAATTTTTTTAAGTTTTTTATTCATGTATTAATATGAAAATTCATTTAATCAAGTAAGAGACTATCTTCTGATTTAAAATGATCAAATTATAAAATAAAGAATAAAATAATAATTAAAAATAAAAGATCAATAGATGATAAGCATGACATCATTTGTTCATGTATGTCATCTATTGTAAATTCTTTATGGATTTGCTTATGGACGACGAAGATAGAAAGCTTGAACTATCGGACACTCATTTTTATGCATAATTAAAATAAATAAAATTTGTAATTTTTTATTCGTCCTGAACATTAAATTAAATATGCACAAAATCTTAAACAAAAGAAGGAAAGACTTCATCGCTTCTTTTCTCTTTTTTTCTTTATTTCTTTCCCGCAGATAATTTGTGGCTGGATTATTTAACGTGGAGTATACAGAGTGCGGTTTTAAATGCAAAGCATCACACTATTAACATAGATCCAAAATTTCAGCATCTCTAAAATCTCAAATTGAATTAAAATTGAAAAATGAAAAAAAAAACACACAACAATTTAATTCAAAGAAATTGTAGAGTTAGAGGAAGATTTACCAATTGAATTTAAAAATTTAAAATAAAAAGAATAAATCTTTCACAAGAGTTTTAAGCTTCTTTTTAAAAATAAAAAATAGTCACAAGTGATCTCAAAATCAACAACAAACTATGTATATAATGAACCTAAACTAAAAGAAATTAAGAAATAATAACAAGGTCCACAATTACCCAATACAACAAAACATAAAAATCTAATCTAATCTAAAAGCCCAACACAAAAATTACAGTCTAATAGTTAACTAAAATTAAGGCATTTCAAATCTAAACAATTTGTTTTCTTATTTTTCAAGTATATTATTAATTTTTTTAGAGTTCTCTTCAATATTTTTAGTCTTTTACCTTGTCAAAGGTCCTTAACTTCAAGGATTGGATCTTCCCCTTATGTGAACACTTTGAGCCATTTGTGCTATTATATGTTTGAGACATTGGTTTTCTTGATACATAGTAAATTCCACTTTTAAGTAAGGACCAACATTATATATAAACTGCATCAGTCTTGTAATCTCTAGATAGAAAATAGGTACACAATGAACCAAAAAGTAAAAATTTAGATACACAAGGACACTAGTGGGTTGTTTGTAGAGGTGTTAATAAGTTCGGGTTAATCCGACGAATTCAGTAAAACGAACAGAACCAATTAGTTTGGTTTTTTAACTTGATCGAGTCTGGACTCGACCCAAATCAATCATGTCCGATTCAATTTGCGATTTTTGCATTTCAAAACTTTGACACAACCCAAACTAACTCAAAAGTATATACATTATATTAATATATATTTATTTTATATTTTTAAGTTTGTCAATTTAGTAACCTGTTGAAGTGTTTTATTTAAGGTTTCAAACGTTTAAAGCATTTTGTTTCTACTCTTTCACGTTATTTTATATTTTTAAGTTAGTAAATGTTTAAGTTATTTTATATATTTATTGTTAAGTTTGTATTGTATTGTATTTTTTAATAGTTTAATTTGATTAATTTAGTATATATGAAGCAGCTGATATTTTGTTATAAAATTATGAATTTAGTAAACTAATAAATTTTGCTAGTTTCAAATATAAATTTTACCTTTTTATGATTTAATGAAAAAAAATTGATTTTTTAATTTTTTTTATCAGTTTTTCTTGAAACCGAATCGAACTAACCTGATTATTATTGATTCGGGTCAAGAAAAAAAATTTCAAAAAACCTAACCAACCCAACTCAATTAAAATTAATCAGTTTAGTTTTTATTTTGTCCCAAATCCAAACAACCCTAACCGTGAAGACTCTATATGCATAATCCAAAAATAAATTAGGATTAACATCCTCTATGGAAACTAAAATGCATTTTCTAATAATATTCTAAGTCTTGAAAAAGTACGAAAGTCAACCTGACATGAACGAGTATGCTTGCCCTGTATTCATCCTTAATATTGTTATTAAATTTTTTATTAATTTTATTTTTAAGAAACTTTATATACTTTTAATTATAATGAAGTATATAAATTTATATTATAAATAATTATATAATTAGTTTGATATTTAAAATTAAACAAAAAATAAATATAAATATAATTATATTTTTTTTTAATGAATTGGCTCAAGAATAGGGTAGATATCCCTGTTCCTGAAGACAATGTGAACACTTAGTTTTGTCCAGCATTTAGTACAATATTTTACATCTAAATAATAAAAATAATAAATCCAGAAAAAAAATGTTATTTATATTCTGACCAATACCATAATACCATTCAAAATACACATCACTCAGCTCAAAATGAAATTTCAAATTGAAAAATAATGAAATAATAAAAAAAAAACAACAGAAAAACCACGAAAAAACAAAAAAGACATGAAAATGAAATGAGAGTGGTAATGTTATACCACTCTCATACTTGTGCTCTCTGAATTAATGGATGTTTTTTTGTTAAATTACAATAACTGGCAAAGTTCTACAAAATCCTGAATATGTAAAATTTAAAATTTTCCTAGTAAAAAAAAATCACAAACTGACTCTATAAAATGAAATATTATTTGAATGAGAGAAGCGGGTTAGAAAAATTTCCAAGGAAGAGGAGAAAGAGAAGTGAAGGAAAATAGAAAATAGGAACGAAAGAGAAGGGATTTGAAGCTTCAACAAGTATTAATTCACTATCCTCTCTCCATTTTTAAAAAAGAAAATGCAGTAAAAAGGAAAGAAAAATAAAATGAAATAGCTTACCTCTATTATCCATTCTCCCACTGTGTGATAAATAATATTGTCATTCTCATTTCACTCATCATTTTCCCACTCATTCTCTCAAATTAAAATAATATCATTCAACGTGAAGAATTGCATCTTAGAATGGTCATCTTGTGGGTTCATTTGTTTTATATCATATTTTATCATATCATTTAAATAATTAGCTCAGTTTATATCATTAGCATACACACGATTTTTTTGTCATGCTTCGTTTTGACTTTCAAGCTTCATGCTAGCATCAAATACAAATTCATAGTCCATCATTCTCGTAAAATATCACATAAATTTTCTTTTGCACCATCTTCATACATTACTTTACACATTTCATCCAATAAAATGTCTCATTGATTGCATTCATATCATTCTAAGCTTCAAATAAGTGATTTTAAATAAAAGAGTAAGAAAAAATGGCAAAAAAAAAAAAGAAAAAAAAGGAAAAAATGAGTAGCTATCCTATAAATAGACCCTAATAAGACAACATATAGAAAAAGAAAGGAGCATTTCAGTTTGTTGGTGTATAGGTTTCATATTGTCATCATGCATCACATAAAAAAAGAGAGAAAATATATGAAATTTCATGCATAAACATACATCTTGCATTTGGAATTTCATACATATGCATACATCATGGACCACAAAAAAAAATCCATGAACACATCATGCATCACAAAAAGGAAGCATTTAGAATTTCATGCGTAAACATACATCATGCATATGCAATTTCATATATGGTATACATCATGCATCACAAAAAGAAAAAAAAATTAAGGCAATCTTTATTTTGCTAATCTTTCATCATTACCATATATGTAAGAATTGTTTCATGCATTTTGTTAGATTCCCGCACTCATGTTTCATAAATATTTTTTTGCATAAAAAAATATCATAAAGAAAAGGAAAAAAAACTTTTGAATTGATTACTTTTTGTGTCAAGTCACAAGATTGAGAAATAATGAGAGATTGTTATCATGTTTGACCCATTAACAATCTTGAAAAAAAAAATGCATTTTGTTGTAAAACTTTAAGTCCTTCAAACATCCCACCTTGTAGTTGATAAAATTTATCTTAGTCAATAAAAATGTCAACAAATGTTTGAATTGTTTATTTAAATAACTTGCATGACTGGTCATTTCACCTATATCTCCACATTTTGTCTTGACCCCATTCTCATCCTCCAATACACATAAAAATCACTCCAAAATAAAGGTGATTGCTCCTAACCTAGTCCCAATTTTGCAAAATGAGGTGAAGTTTCATATCGTGGCAAATTTACGATGTTTTGGTTGCCCATCCTTGTATTTGTTTACTTGAGGGCGAGTCTTTCGAAAAAAAATAGCAAAAAGAAAGGGAGAGTAAAAAAAAAACGCAAAAAAAAAAAAGCCAAAATTTGTTAGGCAATGAAATGATATTATTATTCTTAATCGGGAGAATTAGTGAATGAATTAATTGATAATGCCATGAAAATCATGTTTTTTACCAGAAATAATTTTCTCTCTTTTTATTTCTTTTTAAGAAAAACTTTGATGGTGACTGCATACTTAAAATGATGAAACACAAAAATAAATGTAGGAGTGAATGTGCCCTAGAGTGTCCTAAACTAGCATACCTAGAGGAGTTCAACTACCTTATGAGACCAATGGCTTTTCTAATAAGTGAGCTCACTCGTTGGCAGTTATTTGTACCTTCCAAAGGTTTACTAGAGCTTTATACTCATTTCAAAATACATCCACAAAATGGAAGTGCCTCCAAAGTGTGGGAATTCACACGAAAGTCAAGCTCTAGAGGAGACTTTCGTGATAACCAAATTAGAAGTGCATCTAAAAATGTACCACCAATCACCTCTGACTCCCTAGGTTACTCTCATACCCGAGTGTAGGACCCCACTCTTGTGTGTGAAAAAAGTGTATATGTGATGTGTGAATCATGAGAAAAAGTCAAAATGTCTGAAATGCAAGATAAACATCAATATACACTAGAAATATATCACCTACCCTATGGTTTAAATTCAAACAATCATATTTAAAATAGAATAACTAAAACAGATAAATGAGATAAAAGAAATAGACTAATGAATAAAAAAAAATAAGGAAAAAAATTTAGAAAAATTTATCAATTTTGCACATCTAATTATGTTAGGTTTGACTCTCAAATGTCCCTAATGGAGTCGCCATCTGTCAAAATGTGGGTCTTGATGGGACGACAAAAAATATGTTAAAAATTAGAGGAGTTACCACCAATACTTATTTAGGAAAACATTGAAAAAACCTTTAAAGAAAGTGATTTACAAAACTAAATTTTGAGTTCAAAAGTTAATTAGGTGTAGGAAAGGTATTAGTGTCGTGCGACATAAAGACGATTACTTTTAATTAAACGTGCAAAATTGGATGACATTGAAAATATTTATTTCACCCCTTAAAACATAAAAACTATTTTTTATTTTATAAACTTAACACGAAAATTTTTATTATTGAGAATGAATTAATTTATTATTTAAAAAGAATTATTATCATATTTTTATCATTTTTAAATATATTTTTTTTATCTTTTTTTCCTCAACAGGAATTGTCTCTCGCTCCTAGTATCTCCATGTGTAATGGAGAATCAGAGTTTATGTAGTTCTTTAGTAAGAATATTTGTGTATTAAGTTTTTTAATTTTTGGTAATTACTTTTTATTATTCTTGTTATTGGGTTTATTTTGAAATATTACTACTGTTACCAAATTAGAAATGTATCAAAAGTAGTCACATTGATTATTGAAAGTAACCGTCAAATCAGAAGTGCATATTATTAAATCACAATAGTTTTTATAATTCAAAAGTGCATTTAAAGTAGTCATAATTAAAGCTTTACGTTTTATGTTTTTAGATTTTAAAAATAATTCTAAAAGGAGTTGACGATAATCAAATTAGAAATGCATCCAAAGTGATCTTTATGAACCTGTCTATAATTTACAATAGTCAAATTAGAAGTGCATCCAAAATGACTATTATTTCTTTCAAATAATTTAAATAACCTAATAATAATTATAATAAGCAAGATTTTATAAAATAAACTAAATTAGAAGTGCATCTAAAGTGGTTATTTTAGTTTACATAATGGTAAAATTAGAAGTGCATTTAAAGTGACAATAATTAAATTTTCTTTTAAATCAAATAATTTAAATGAAATAATAATAATTATGACAACTAAAAATTTTATAAAAGGAACCAAATTAGAAGTGCATCTAAGGTGGCTATTTTAATTTTCGTAATAATCAAATTCGAAGGACATCTAAAGCGACCGTTATTAAATTTTCTTTTGTAAATATAATTATAACAACTAAAATATTTATGATATTTAAATTAGAAAATCATATAAAATGGTTATTATTAAATTATTATTTTAAATTAATATTATTATCATTATTATTGTTGCTAGATTTAATCGTAATTTTATTATTTACTATTTCACGTATTGGTAACAGTATTTTAACTAAATAAAACAACAAAGTAAATAAAAGAAAAAGATAGAATAAAAAACTTACTATTTGCATTCATAAAAAGTTAAAAATAACATATTTTGAGCATAAAAATAAAATAAATGTACTTAGCGGAAACCGCAGTTCGAATAAAAAATGAACAACCCATAATGCCTTAGGCCAAGGGGTACGCTTAGCAAGAAACAAAGGTGCAAACTTTTATTTGGGTTGTAGGGTGTGAATAGCATTTATAGGGGGGTGGACTTAGTAATATACAAAATTTTTCAAAAATTTTCTTTTTTTTAAAAAAAACTGGACGCCTGTTGTGTCCCCTGTGCACAACATTAAATGGGATATTCAAATCCCTAATGTGAGAAAGCGTAACAACACATAAGGGAGAAAAGGAGAAAAAGAGGGCCTCCCCTATGTGGCGTC
This sequence comes from Psophocarpus tetragonolobus, assembly GCA_037954015.1. Classification (NCBI taxonomy): domain Eukaryota; kingdom Viridiplantae; phylum Streptophyta; class Magnoliopsida; order Fabales; family Fabaceae; genus Psophocarpus; species Psophocarpus tetragonolobus. Next base: position 13,724,336 of record CM075694.1, read on the forward strand.
ATCTAATGGTTGTCTTTGGCGAGAGCTCTGGTGGCCCGTTCGGTGTCGACTCCACAACAAAAGTAAGTTATTTCATTTTATTTTTCTTTCCTTTTCACTACTTTTTTTTTTTTTTAAATGGAGAAGGGATAGTGAGTTTGTACTTCTTGAAGCTTTAAATCTCTTCTCCTCTATTCCCCATCTTCTATTTTCCTTTAGTTCTCTTTCTCTTCTTTTTTGAAAATTTTTCTAACTACCCTCCTCTTTCATTCAAATACCTTCTTTTATAGAGTCAGGTTGTAATTTTTTTTAGTTACGAAAATTGTGTTAGTGATTGTAACTGAGTCAAAGAACATCTCATTATTTCAGAGATTTATAGACAGGACAGTGATATAGACAGTGATATAGACTGACTCCTTTCATTTTATTTTTATCTTCTGTTTTCTGTGGTTTTTTGTTGTTTTTTATTTGATTATTCCATTATTTTTTCATCTGAAATTCCATTTTGAGCTTTGACGGATTGATGTATATTCTAAATGGTATTATGATGTTGGTCAGAATATGAAAATGGCATTTTTATTTTTTCTATATTTATTATTTTTAGATGCAAAATATTGTACTAAAAGTTAGATAAAATTAAGTGTTCACAAACAAAATCAGTATAAAATTTTATATTGCTAACTGGTGGATTATTATTATTTAAAAAGAAATGCTAACAATGGTTTTTTTTTTATATAATTCAAATGCTAGTATTATTAGTAATATTAATATTAACAATCAAATTCGTAATTTTTTTTCTTAACTAATTAAACTACTTATATTTTTGAAATGCTTACAATATTACTTTATGATAAAAAAAAAACTTGTTAAAGGAGAAAATACATTACAGTACATATCCAGCTTTATCATACTATTATATTTATTTTGTTATCATAATTCGTTTAACTAACAGATTTTATTATTGTTGTTGGTGATTCCTTTGCAGCTATTATTTCAAATTAAAAGAAAAAAGGACAATAACCCAGGACACGAAGATGATCACATCTATGAATGTAAAGAGAAATACTACTAACATATTTTATGATAAAAGATCACTTCCTATAGAAGACACATTATACTATTATTTGATTTTGATTATTTGTAATTAGTTATAATTTGTTTAGTTAGCACATTTTATTATTGTTAAATAGGTGATTCCTTTAAATTATTATTTCACATGGACAAAGACACATTAACCTGGTCCATGAAGATGGTTGCATCTATATAACGTAAATATGAAGATAATAATTTGTATTTTTTTTTTTGTTGAATTGAAGATCTTTATGTAATATATCATTAGGAATCTCTGGATATTTAAAAAATTTTGCTGTCTACCATAAAAGCAAACATTTATTGTGTAACTAATATTTCATTTGTTACTCTTAAATTACGAGTTAAAAATGGAAGATTTCATTGCTGTATAGTTTTATTGAATTAGTACAAATAAATAAAAATTAAGTTTGAATCATTTAGTCGGAAGGAAAATTAATAAAAACTATTTTTAGAAATACAAGAGAAATTAAAAAACATGAGATTCAATCTTTTAAAGAAAATGATTAGAAAATAGAAAATTGGTTTTTTAAAAATTAAAAAACTATCCAAAATAGTTTTACAAGTCACATATTCAACCACATCGAATAATATTCATAGATTTTTGTTAGACGTGAGGACAAAATCCTAAATAGTAAATAATATAATTATCAAAATTAAGTTTTTACTCTTTTTGTTATACAATTTTTTACTCTTTCACTCAAAGGAAAGAGAGGAAAGAAATTTTAATGGAGGAGGGAGAGAGGAAAAGAAAGATTTTAAGTATGTTTTTTTTTAATAATAAGAAGAGAAGAAAAAATAATTCTATTTTAGTTTGACTTACGAAGTGAGGAGAGAAATTTTTAAATTAATTAATTTTTTTACTTTATTATATTTTAAAATTTTTATTTGACTATTTATTTTTTATGCAATTTTTTTTTCTATTTCACACCTATATAGATTTTACCACACTTTTGTGGTCAAATTTTTTATGCAATTTTTTTATTTTTATGCATCTCCCACACTTTTGTGAAATACCACATTATTGTGGGAGAAATTTTCATGTTTAGTTTTGTAGCACACTTTGCACTTGTGTGGATTGTGACACTGTTATAGGTATCTCTTTTTAGGCATGCATCTCTAACATTTATGTGGATAACACTACATTAAGGAAACCCTAAATCACTTTATCTTTTAATGCACCTTCCACACTTATGACTGAAATTCTACAATGTTGTGGTCTAACCTTTTTATGAACTTTTGCTTCCAACATATCTCACACATATAATTAAGTGTAGAGATAGATAATGACCCGAACCGATAAACACTTCTATTGCTAACTTACACTTAAATTTTAGAATGTGTAAGCTAAGAGATTGCACTTGTGTATTAAGGAGTTTGTAGTTATAATTTACTCTTCATCTTAAAAAAAAGTGGGTGTATATTAACAAATTTCTTTAATAATATTATAATAATAAATAATAGATAGAAGAGGACCATGTTTTAAAATTAATATTAAATGGTTCATGTTTTAAATCTATAATTTTGAAATGTGAAGATTCTTTATAGTAAATTATGTTTGTATATAATTGCTCTATAATATTTTATGTTTTATCTTAATTGTTTTGTCAGAACCTTAAAATTACTTATAATTGAAGTTATATATATATATATATATATATATATATATATATATATATATATATATATATTTGAGAGAGAATATTGAATTAGTTAAAAAATGTTTATCTTCATTAAGTATTTCAAAGTAAAATTCATATTTTTATTAATAAATAGATTGCCAAATTATAAAAGAATTACATATTGTGTTCGAATTATTTTGTTATGCAAATTGATTTTAAATTGTTAAAGGAAGAAATATTAATCTTTGTTATTTAGTAATTTGTTAAGTTAAAAATTTCAAATTTTCATACAGGATTTAATTAATTTTTAAAGGATAATTTAAAAAATTAATTAATTTTAATCATTAATAGAATGTTTGAATTATGGTCAACTATGTTTTTAATTTTTTTTTTTTGTGGCGTCTATGTTTTGAATTTAACATCTTATGCATATTATAGAGTAGAAACAAATGGAAATTTTGAATTTTGATCCACAAGAAATTATTGTTATTTATTTCACTTCAATAAGCAACTAATAGAGATATTATTAGGTAAAAATAAAGCAATTAACTACTACAAAAATACGATTTAACATTAGTTTTAGAGGTTTCGAACCAATGTTGTAGCTGCAAAATTGAAATAGATCTATATCAATTTATCCAAACTGATGTTGTACTCGACCTACATCGATTATTTAATTTTCTTTTTTTTATTCGGTATTTACAGTGAACCTTAAGTTAGTTACTGAAATGCATCTTATCCATGAGACTAAATGTTCATTGCTTATATATGTAGCAGAATTTTATTGAAATTACAGTTTGGTTACAAATTCATGTGAAAAATATATTAAATAACCATATTTAATTATGTAGATAAAAGGTTAGACCTTTAACTATTTAAATATTATGTTTTTTAGCTTAAAGTTATATTTCAACCTTTTATTGCTTTTACGCAATAGCTTAATTAGCTTTAGCACCGTTACAATTATATTATAATTTATTATGTTGATAATTATTGTTTATTAATGATATATTGTTTATTAAATCAAACTATCTAGATGTACATTCAGATTAGTATGACAATTCATATTACTAGTGTTTAGAATTTGAAATAATAACTATTAAATAGATTTCTATTAAAAAATAAAAGAATTCAATTTATAGTATTTAAAATGTAGATATAGTTGTTATAAATAATTTGGTAAGAATTAATAGTTTGAAGTTTTAACTGTGTTGGATTGACACGTTGGAGTGGGTTGGGCAATTGGAACTAAAAATATGAATTTTAAATTTTATTAATCTAAGTTGGTGTGTATGTACATAAGTATAAAATGTAGTGTGATGGTGATGAATGGATGAGATGATTGATGACAGAGAGAAGGAGAAGAATGTTGTAGATGATTAGGTTAGTTGCATTATTATGGTATCATACGATGCTAAAAAATGGCGCGCATATAACATAACATACTATGATCACATCATCATCATGTGTGTATCTCACAGCCCACAAATATTATTAAAAAAAAAAAAAAAGGACAAAGCACTTTCAACCTGTGTAGAGACAAAACTTAATAGCAGAAGCCAATAATTTAGAAGTTAACTGAAAAGTTAGAATCAATACACCTCATACAAATAGACAAGAAACACAATAATTTGGAAGATTCTTATAATTATCATTCAAGGATAGATTTTAATTTTTCTTTCCTTTCAAGTAAACTAAACTTAATTGAGAGTTAAAAATTAAATTTTGATTTTTTACCTTGATATTCTTGTGAATATTTTGTCTCAAAACAACCACAGTTGAACCTATTTTATCTGCAAGAGAGCATCAATGAAACATAAAATTCTTTCAATAAGAACTATTTAATATGTAAAGTACAGTATATACAGTTGGATAGCAAAAAATTTTCATAAGACTTAAATACAAACATAACAACAAATTAAAACATTGTTATTACAAGTAATTTATCCTATAAGAAAGCATAGAGAAACTGTTGTTGACTCCTCACTATGTGGATATGCAGCAAATAAAACAGCCAATAGTAACATACACTAAATAAAGTCTTCAACTAAAACAGTCCACACACCAAAACATAACAACAAAATTAACATACAATTCCAGTTCATATTCATATGGAATAATCAACATGGTAAACTTTTTAGAATTTGCAAAACTATCAATTATAGTAGAAGATTTTGGTTCAACAATTCAGGAGATCATGTAAGAACTTACAACTAGAACTTAGTGGTCAAAACAGACCAGATATACGTGACCAAATTAAATCAAATTAAAAGTACACAAGTCTTATTTTTAACGGTTAAAAAAAACTTTGTCCACTTAATGCGAATGTATCAAATTCTTCTTGCATCCAACGATGATTTGTTCCTAAATGCCTGAGATATAACGTACTATATTAGTGATTGTAACTAAATTAATAAATGGTAAAAAATATCAATACTTAGCAAAGAAAGATGTATTACGTGTGCCCAATTAGTTGTAAATCTCCAAGAATTAGATTTTGCATCAAATACATATCATAAAAGCCATCGTTATTAATTACTAATGAAAGTAAGCTCCAAGATAGATTTATATATCTTTGGGATTCCTCCTTCCATCTCTTTAGGTAATTCTTGCCATTTGCTACAAATTACCTACAACTTGTAGGTTTTATGGCTCAAGCAATTCATAGGTATCTTTGTGACCCAAGTCAATGCTTAGCTCATTCAAAAACCTAAATAATTTACATTAATTGATAAGCAAATATTATGACTTAGGTAATTAATTAATGGACAAAAAAATATAACCTGCGTATGCCTAAAAAACAACTCTTGCCCAATATCACGGATCATGTCCTCCAATCAAATTAGGTAATTACCATACACGAGACACATAGTTTCCTTTGTTTTTGCATTTTTTAAAAAATCACATTTTTGCTAAACATTTTTAGAAACTTTTTTAGTTAAATTTCTACCAAAATTTTTACATTGGAAGGTGATAATCTAACTTTATAACCAACCTTAAAAAGAACATGGTCTCAACCTGACACAAGGAGTCCCCACAACCAGTTAATTTTATCTACACTTAATTGAAAATAAGATTATTAGTGTACAATGAACATAAACATAGCACTAACGTTAAAGTACGTGCAGTTAATGTGATAAATAATAATTTTTTTAATATAATATAATATAATATCATTTTTATTAAATTATTTAATGAAGTAAATAATTATGCTTACAAAAATATCAAAATAAAGATTCTCGGGAATCATGGTTTTCCGGAATGAAAAACTTCCATTTTACTAAACATCTCCTAAAAATCTCATTAATGTATTTATAATAAATTAGATGAAAGTATAAAATTATTTTATACTCGATTAAACTCTTTTTGTGAATTTGTCCTTTTTGATTTTGTAAAAGATATCTTTAATTTTTAAAACTTTTGCTTAAATCCGTTTAGTCTAATTTTCCCTTTTAAGGAACAAATAAAGAGTGATTAGAATACAAGAGGCAATTAGACTTGGTCAAAGGATCGAACGGCATGAAATCTATATATACAGTCTACTATTATTATTTTTTAATAAGTCCAATTAAAACTTATTAAAAACTACGCATTTATAAAAGAAATATTAATTAAAATGTAGGATGCATGATATTTTAATTTTGAACAAATTTTTTGAAGCATGATATTTTAATTTACTAATCAATTAATGTAGGACACAAAGTAAAACCAACATTCAACATATACAGAATCACATAGCAAGTAACGAACAAACAGACTTAATTGACAATGAAGACAAACAAATGCATATTTCAAGTGCAACTCACAACTGACCAAGGTCTTGCATGAATAAACTTTTCAATAAGCACTAGCTTTCAAAGAAAATAAAAAGGTAAAATGGATTGAACTTCTCTCACGATGTGAGATCAACTTACGCATTTCAATTTTCTAAATTCTCGCATCAAACTTACGTAAAAGCCGGTGTCCAGTTGATTATAACTTGTGGAGAATATTTGATTATTCTCCTTTTTATTATTTTTCTCCTATACGTGTTTACTGATGAGAATTTTGTCTTAACAGAGCCTAAGACAAGAACGAGAATGAAGTGAACTAAACTAACTAGTATCAGTAAATTCTTTGACACCCCAATCGTGCAAACACACATATTGCATTTCTCTCCATCTGAGATGTGTAAGTTATAAGCACAAGTTTCTTAGTAAACGAGGAAAAGCACAAGTGGAATGTGAAAGCAAAGAAGCCATATATGAATTATGTGGTGTGTAGTGTAGAGATGTGTGGAAGGAATGGATAATCTTAAAAGCAAGATGTTCTTTAATTGATTAGTAAAAGGATATTATTTTTTGAAGCATGACACAGCTGTAGACAAAGCAAAGAAGCAATGCAAGAATAGAAGAAGCAGGAATAGGATTTAAAGCAGGAAGATATCCTGATACTGTAGCCATAATTTCAATGATCGAAAAATTAGTAATCGAGAAGGTATAACTCCAGTCAAAGACAGCAAAATTCGATAGGAGTGCAAGAAGATCACCTCTGTAAATCTACAGCCCACATCATGTTCATTAATCCTAATAGCCCTTGATTGATCTTCTGTATACACAAGAATAACAGTTCCTTTCTTACCAGCAGAACCTGTTAGTCCAGATCAATGAACAAATATAACATAATCATTATTTTCAGAACACCACCATCAACCACTTCAAAACATAATCAAAGTTTTACTTACCTACTTCATATATAATTCACAATTCACAATTCACAATTCACAATTGAGACTCGCTTGTAAAGAATGTTGTGAAATTAAGAGAAGGTTAATGTATGCCAATGACACACCAACCTTGCTATGATTTTTTATTGTTACTCTGAGATTATTATGATTTCTTTACTTGGGAGATAATAACTTCTACTACCCATTACAAGGGTTGTTTTTGGATTAACCAATCCACATCACCATGGAGCTTCAAGAAGTAATCGTGGAGTAAAGTGACAGTCGGTACTTTGGGGCTAAATTTTCTGGCCACTGCCTTAAACTCTCAATTTGTGTGTTCTTATCCTTTTTTTGGAGTCATATCAGATAATAAGACAAATGACAGTTATAGAGACTAACTGTAACGTGGCAGTGGCAGGGGGATAGAAAATCGGAAAAAACAAGTGAGAAAGAGACACTTTTAGAGAAACAAGATCTAGTCAACAACAAACACTTCTAAATCTATTGAAATGAAAAGAATACAAATTATCAATATGTTATTAATTTGAGTTAAATCGAGTTTAGGTTCTTTAACTAACTTATGGATTAAAAATCTTGTAAAAGAAAATAACAGACAAATTTGAGAAGCAGTAAGAAAAGAAGACCTAATTAGTTTTGAGGTAGAGAAATGACTAATATAGGGGACAATCTGTTTCGACAGAAATCAAATTGTGGTGTATATTTTAAGAAATTCAAAGTGTGTTTGGGTGTTGGTTAAGTGTGTCACTATGGCTACATGAAAATGGGGAAAACAAAAAGTATTACCAAAAACGGAATAAGGAATTGGAGGTGTGAGTAGGTATTAGAATGAAAAATTAAAGGATGAAAAAGAAGGAAAAGGACCTTTCTAGCATACAAATTAGCTAAAATAGCAGCCCAACCATCATTATCGAAGCTCATTAAGGAATTTTCTAAGTCTACTGCAGCTGATGACTTTGGTTGGGACAGTTTACTAGAAAGCAGCTAGGAATATGTGCACATTTGATTAGCTCTAACGAATCCAAACACATCAAAATGCTCATAGCAGGGTCATTCCACACCAAATTTGTCACAACAGCCAAACACAAAATCAATTTCATGTGCTTGCACAAGGCATCCATCAATCTTATTCCCCTCTCATCTCTCTCCCAAACCAAAATAGACCTATCACAATACCAACAAACAGAACATTCTTGTTTAACTTCAAGGTGAATCAAATGAAAAAATAAAACTAAGAAACATTATATTAAGCAAAGTTTAGGTTAATTTGTACCAATAATTAGTAGTAAGAAGAATCCTAGAATGGAGAGAATTCGTAGAACCAAGACATACCCTAGTAACAAGAAAAACAAAATCAAATAAGAGAAATAAAACAATTCATTTGATGATAATAAAAATCAAAACAATATAATTGGTAGTGTTTGTGCGAAGACGTGAGTTCTCAACAAGTGTTCACAAAAGCAAGAGTTAGTAAAGATGAAAGTTTACTAAGATGCTTCGATGACAACAGTTTTGACATTGTGAGAGAGAATGAGAGTGGGGGAGAGAGAAAGAGTCACGACTTTGTAAGAGGAAGAGGAAAAGTGAGGGTTTTTAAGAAACTTACCTTTGTGAATAACTTTGATGATAAGATACTTCAACCGCAAGAGCTACAGGCGAGATGTTTCAAAACAGACGAAGTTTTTAGAGAGACAAAGAGGAAGAGAGCTAGAGATTTGGTGAAGAAGAGAATGGGGTGTGAAGAATGAAGATGTTTTATTTTTTTGTGTTTTTTTAAAATTAACTACAACGATCCACGCATAACCCGCTGTAGTATCATTATTCTAATTTTTTCCCTGTATGAGTTAGGACTAAAATTGTGGGAGGAGTATTTGATTGTTTCACTGGAACCGTATCGAATATTTTTTAGTATTTACAAAGTTATCACCGTGTATTTATCTATCTTGATCGTTAGCTTGAACTATGTAAATATAGTGATGTAAAATGTATTTTTTCTAGTAAATAAACTCACTCTCATTTCACCAAAGTATCAACGCGTCCAAAAAAAAATTGTAAATAATTCAGAATTAAAAACAATTTCTGTAAATTACCAAATTGGACAAAGATGAAATACTGAAAATTGAATACTGAATTAATTCTCATACAACGTCTAACTGCTCGTAACTTCGTCAGAAACAAAATATGAATTCACACCTCTCTTATAATTTCTCTCATTCTTTTTTAACAAAAAGCCAATTCGTTGGCTAAAATCAAAGTACCTTGAAATTAAAACACTTTGCAGCGCAAGTCTATGACTGTAAGGCATGACTCATGAGCAATGGTTTGACGAAGAAGGGATACATGCATGTTTGGCTTTGAACTTTGATGAGTGAGGCAGCGGTGTCGACAATTAATATTGTCGTAGTAGCTAGCTAGCTAGTATAATTCTTGGAGTGGGAATAATACAATGCTTTTGGTGTTAATAGGATGTTAATTTCATAAATTAACTTATACTTAAGTTAATATATGTTAGCTTATGAGAATTTTTTATTTTAATCTATATTTTATTCTTCAATAAATATTTAAAGAGATGTTAATTTATTAAACAAGGCCACAGTAAGTAAATTCAAAGTTTCTGTTTTAGATAGATTTTTTATAGCATGCAGTTATTTACTAGAGAATCCCTTTTTACATTTAATAATAGCAATTTAGCATAGAATCACTTAGCCATTATTAATTAAAGGCTAAAAAGAGAGTAGATGAAAGATAAATAACAGGAGCTGGAAGAGAAAAAGTGAACTAACGCAACAAATTAAAAATGAATGTTTATTCGGCTTCGTAGACAAGGTACAAAACTGCAGCAACTAGGAAATTATAACTATGGTAAGGTCACAGTGAAGAGAACACCCATTCCCAGTTGCCAAAATTAAAAAAAAAAAAACAAAAAACCGACTCAGTTACATCCATAATGATATAACAGTGGATCATACATTGCTAAAACTTCTCATGAAGTATTATAATCCGTTGAACTTGGCTTCGTCTTTACTTAGTCTTTGCCTTCATCATCATCCTTCTTCATGCCCAAACCACTGTGACAACAGTTGTAAAGTAATGAGTGAAAGAGATAACTTTGAGATGAGACCTAATATGAACAACAACGTATAACACTAGCAACAATGTAAGAATACTTAAAGCAAATGGTAGTGGTTGGTTAAACATATTTTCTTAAAATAAAATATAAATGTTTTAATACATGAATTATTATTATTATAAGGAAGAGTAATAGAGAAGATTACTTGGAAATTTTGCCATAAAACCAGCGACCAAAAGACTCAGACTTTTCGGCAGCAGCATGGGCGGTTGGTGCGGCGGCGTCCTTGGCGGATTGAAAGGTGGGTGCGGCGGCGGCCTTGGCCTCCTCAAAATTTTCTTTGGCGTCTTCCTTGGCCACGTTAAGATTGGTTTTGGCGTCATCGACCAAATCAGCTCTGCACAGTCCCACGCACACTGCAAAGCACAGAACCAAGACAACAAGCAATATGTTTTGGGTCTTCATGTTTCTTTATTTATTCACTGAAACTGATATTGAAATCTTTTTTTATTCCAAATGAAACTTGATGTTAAACTGATGCAGTGAGGGGAGTATTTATATGGCTGTAGTGAGAAATTGGGTGCAATGAATGTTGCGAGACACGCATAAAGCGCAACCAATGTGATCGTTTCAGCAGTTTTTTTGGGCTGTGCTTGGTCCTCACCACGCAAAATAATCCACAGGGGATCCACAAATTTTCACAGAATGCAGGGTAGCTGCTATGGCAACAAATATTTGGTGGTTATTTATTTTTATTTTTTTACAAAACATATTCAAGTTTAACTTGGTCAATGTGATTCGAAAATAATGTATTTAGATGATAAACCCCACATGTAAGAAATATAAGAGGAAAAATTATATATTAGGAGTGACTCTTGCTTTTTATATTAAAAAAAATGTTTGGTAATACCTACGGATGTTACATAATTATTAAACAATTTATATTCAATTTTAGTTCAATAAAAGAAATTATAAATAACTTCAATAAAATTAAAATTTTTTAATTTTTTTAGTTGTATATTATTATTAATGTGTATAGATTTAGTGAAAATTACTTTTTTTTAATGATAAACAATAGTTGCTTGATGAAGTATCATCCATTTTTTAAATAATTTGAATTGTTATACAGAATTGATTTAATGAGAGAGTTGTTTTAAATACTTCATATTTTCTAAGCAATTTTACGAGTATCTCTCCCCATAAAAATCCCATGAAAATGCTCTCATAGTCTACAATTAAGTATATTAAGTATTCTCTCAAATGAAATTTCTAATAACTTCTTTAATGATGCAACTGATATTTAATATTTCCTCTATTAAGTTTATGTATAGTAAGGTAAATAAATTCTTTCAAAACAATAGTATATATATTAACACAACTTTTAAATATAAATATTTAAAAAGTTAGGTTTTCAATTTAGTTTTTTATTATATGTCTATTTATTAATGTTTTTATAATGAACGTGATATTAGCTAATTATATAAATGTTCACACAAAATAATTAGTTGTATAAATAAAATAAAGACTAATAAAACAGATAATTCAATCAATGAAGCAAAAGTATTCGGTCATTGTCTTGTGTGTTTTTAATTTTAATTAATATCCAATCCTTAGATTAATCAGATGTTTTACATTTTTGTTGGAAAAAGATGGAGAGACGATTAGGTTTTTTACGATAATATTTTCATTTTTATTTTACTGTCTAGTCCCATCCCCAAAATATTTACTCCAATTGCTTTATCACTGTTGATAACTATGGTGTGAATTTTTGGTTTGTAGGAATCAAATTCGATCAATCATGTTTTATATACTTTGTTTTCCAAATCTTTCAGAATTCGGGTTAAACATTTTGTTTACTTTAAATTTTTATTTTTTATTTTTTTGTTTTTTGCTTGTACTAAATTATTTTTGGCCATGTATGAGATTGAGGATGTATTTTTAGGTAATTTAATGGATTAGTTGATTATATTGGCGATTTATATAGTCATTTTCAAAGCGTTTAATTAGGTTTTTTGATCCAACGTTTGAGTTAAGTTGTTTAGTTTGTATATTAGTTAATCCAATTGTACCAATTTCACACGTTGTTTTGGTGTAAAATTGGTTGAAAATTTATTAACAATAAAAATTGGGGGAAAAGAAAAACACTTATTTGTTGGTAGCAAAAGTTGACCGAGTTATGTGTAGTTAACTTGTCACATTCTGGTGATGGTGTTCTTAATTTTTTTTTTGTTCCACCTTAGTATAGTTGCATAGTATTGATGTAGAGTTGAATGGTAGCATTTTTGTGGGTTGAAACGGTGTCAAATTGGTGGAAAGTCTTGCCTGAAAACTGAAAAACATTACTTTGTTTTGGTGATAAATGTATTGTCAAGTTCGAACAATCTCCAATGTTTGTAGCACGTGTTATATTGAAACAATGTTGATATTTTTGTAATTTTAATTGTATTCCCTTTAGACACAATGTAATATTGAAACAATGTTGATATTTCTCTAATTTTAATTTTATGCTTCATGCACATTTACAGATACAACACCAATGTACACTTTGAGAGCTACACACACGAGACGACTCAGGTTGAAAAAGAAAATGAAACTGTTTTGGAATTTGATTTGGCTAGCAGGGATTTGGACTTTTTGGCTCCATCATAATGAGATCATATTAATGGTTTTGGATAGTTTCTAAGGTTAATAAAATTGTAATTGTATGAATGATAGAAGTAATCTCTTTTGTGTATTTTTACTATTGCTTAGCTTTTTCTTTCATTTTCCTTGTTTAATTAGCTTCCTTCTGTTTGGATATTCTTATATTTTTATTGGGTACTTGACTCCACTCCTTGTATAGCCATGCATGCAGTTATATATGTATATTGATACTGCTTTCGGCCTTCAAAAGGAAGTATTCAAAATCCTTTTTGACAAAAAAAATAAAAATGAATTGGTATTAAAAGTTAAAGAAAAAAAAAAACAAAAAGTGACGCTTAGAATGTATTGTTTGCATTTTTCTTGAGATGTTACAATTTAGATTATTTAGTTTCAAAATAATTTATATGTTTCACAAAATAACTGAAATTTGAAAAAAAAATTCTAAAAAATAAGTTTGATAATTTTACAATAATTTTCCAATTATTAGAAATGGTGATTATTGGGACTAACTCAATCCTATAAAACTATCTTAGAAGGTGAGATTTGAACATCACTTATATGCTGTCATTTGGTTACATCAATAGTAGTTATGAACACAAACTCTTCTTATTGAGAAATGGACATATCTAGTGTGAAGTTTGTAAGATTGAACATCTGTGGTGACTTGATAAAGGTCAAATAGTACGTGACATGATAAGTCAAACAACAAATTTGCTAACATAAACTTTAATATTATATTAAAATAGTGATTATTAGGGAGGGCAATGACACGGTTTGCGAAGGGTATTGTAATATTTATCCTCATACTCATGTTTACCAAACGTACTTGTACTACCTCATATTCGCACAGGTAACAACTTTGATCTCATTCTCGTACTTAGTGAGTATCGATGTATCCATACTTGCACTGTGACCCCACTTTACTAATTATAGAGATAATAAATAATACTTTTTTACACATAAGCAAACATAATATGAAAAATAAGTCAACATTGTAACATCCCATAATTTAACATTTACTTAACACTAAATTAACTATTTTCCCTTTACGAATAATACTCAGAATAAATTTTTAATTTCAACTCCTATCATAAATACCCAAATACTCATCATAGATAAATATCATTCCACCATTGTCATCCAACATGTATTTATGGATAATGAAATTCCAGAGGAAAGAAAATCATAATATATACTACATCAGCTTACCAAGTGAACCACGTCACCCAACGAGATGTATGGTTGCTTGCCAGCGAGGACCATGTATCATAATGTCCAGTAAAAGGGACTTCACTTAACGAGACACATCACTGGGTAAAAACCTTGTTTAATACTAAGGAGAGAGGAAATTGCATTTGGCAAGACCTCTCACCGGTGCAAATCCCATTTAATTCCAACTCAAGATAACTTTGTGGTGGATGAGGTTTTCATTGGGCGCAAATCCTTAAAATCTCCCTGGAAGAGACGAACTCTCACTGAGGGAGACCAGTCGTTCAATGAGGTCATGCAAAACCTAGTTGCATGATCACTAGCAAAATACCCACATTCAAACTAATTCTACCTCATCTGAACTTCAATACTCATACAAACATATGACATACACTAAGTGTAGTGTACAACACCATATTCTAGTTAACTCCATTATAGAATACACTCGGTTATTCATGTTGTTCTACATTTTAATAATTAGACCAATTTAAAAGGTTTCTACAGAGTTTGGTTAACAACATAAAGTACTCCATGTCAACACTTTTAGTACAATCATACATTATTCGCTTGCCTCACAGCATCTTCACCGCTATATGCTCTTGTGCAAAGTACGACAATCACAATCATACAAAAACAACAAAAAAACAAAGGTAAGCACAATATAAAAGTCATTCAACTATTAAAATATGACTATTCAATTGTCAAATATTGTCATCATTCATTCATAGGCAATTCAACCAAATCTAACCACTAATCAATCAAGACACAATTCACCAAGTACAATCACCAACCAATCTTACTTAACTCACCAAATATAATCATCAAGCCATCATTTCAATTCACCAAATCCAATAACGAAGGCATCATATTTATGTTTCACTTGAACATAAACACTCAACATCTTAAATTGACATGATACAGCATGTCCTGACTAATTATTGAGTTCAAACATCAAGACGTCCATAGACTTCTCACCATTGGTGTAAGACATCTACTCGACTCATCAAACAACCAATTGAAGTCTTAGCATACTTATTTGACAATGATGTCTAGAGTCTACTTGACTCTTATGACAAAACCATCATCATCCAAATATGTCCCAAGAGTACTTCTCCTACCATATTTGTACAAGATTGCAATGTAAAATCATAGATTACCTTCCCCTACATGCATAATTGGTATCCAGATTAGATTGACCTTAAATGCAATCACAACTCAATACACCTTAACCACAGTTGTAACATATACACCTCATCTCATCATACAACATAATAATATGCACCTTACCATGGTTTTAGTTATCACAAGAGTTTATTATAAGCAACAGTTATTACTAAAATCAACAACACACATCCAACATCACTCAAGGTCGCCAATCAACACCCAATAACACCAAATTATTAATTAGCATTGTATGTTATCAAAATCATAGAATATTATTTATTCTCACCAACACAATCAATTTTTGTATTATAAACAAATATCAATTCAACAACTCTACCAATTATCTCCTATTGGTCTCACCTTCATAAAAAACACAATTATTTAGAATAAAAGCAAGGTTTCAAATTCCCTTACCTATTTTTCCCTCTATAAGATGACTAAAACAGACAAAGAAGGAATCAACTTGAAGAAGTCTCTTAAAACCTGACAAACATCTCATTTTCAATAGAACTTATGAAATTAAACTTTCTAAAGGAATTCCCTTTTTAATAAGAACAATAGGATAAAAAATAAATGGAAAAAGATTCCAAGTATCATGACCAGACTTATCTATAGCAATGATCACTCAAAATCAAGAGCTATATGGATGAGACCACGTCGAACTCTGTCAACAAAAACCCAACCATGCAACCAAGGATTCACATGGTTAAAAGAGAGTAATCAATGGAGGAAAAAGATGAGGAAGAAGGAAAATAGGAATAGGGGTGTACTTAGTGAGGGTTACCTACTATTTGCACCCCTTTCTAAACAAATTTCCAAAAACTTCCTGAAACTTCATCCAAAATCCTTCGAATTAAAGGAGTAATAATTATTCTCACCTTTTAACTCCTCTACCCATCATCTAAATATAATCATCTTGCACTAACTCCATTAATAAATTCATCACATCTCAAATCAATTAATAATTTAAGTAAAACTTAAATTTAATTTTCTCTTAGTAGTTATTTCACCCACTTATTACCTATTAAATAAACAGAGTTTTACAAACATAACATTGGATGTAACAAACCTAATATTATACTCATAATACTTACACAATATCTCACTCATAATTTTTTTTAAAATGATAAATATTAATAAATTAAACATGACTAAGTTTGAAAACACAAAGTTCATATACATCCACACTATTACTAAAACAATTTCCTATATATGGTTCCCAACTATACATATGTATATATGACAAAAACATGAAAATTAAACTGGATTACATAATTCGACAGCCCAATGTTCTTTCTTGCTCATTTTTGGAACTTAAAATTACATTGTTATCTACTCCCTACCAACATACGATTATTGTAGTCATACACATATACAAACAAGCAATGGTAAGCTCATGAAAATAAGAAATCAATAGAGGCAAATATAGTACAAGTAAAGCATTAACATCAATTCACAAAAATTATAAATAAATTCAAAGGCACTTATATCCTCCTTGAACATAAGCAATCATTATAACATGTTAATGTTAGATGACGCTTTCCGAAAAATATATTTCAAACAAGGCTAATTTAAGTTACCTCACTGTAACACCCACATCTAACATATTATTATAATTATCAAACACATGATATAAATAATCACTAATACATTTTGGTACACATCAATCCATTCCACACATATAACAAGTAATAATTATCACCACATAAATTCATTCATGTTAATAATGTTCATGCATGCTCTCTCGTGTAGGTGTTTGAAGTCACCATCTTCTACATCGCTAACACGTAGGTAAAACTGTGCAATGCAAAACAACCTAAAAAGACTTGGTACAAAGCACCACACAATTGACAATTCTTACAAAACTTCTTTGATTCTCACACTCATGCATCAAATTGTTAACAACATAAATTATAATATCAACATCTAATAATGTCATCACATTCCACCCTGAACTGCAACTGAGATGATATTTTATCAAGCGAACCCTGACCATCATGATCAACATAAATAATAATATCAACATCTAATAATGTCATAATAATTCACCTCCAACAACAACTAGGATGAAATCTTGTCAGACACACCCTTACTATCATCATTAACACACTATATGTCTAGTTGAAATCAATATCATACAATGAGACAAATCTCCAATTCGTGCACCTCAAATATTTACGACACTCACAATTATAAGACATGTCAAAATATTTCACACCACAATAATTAACACCATTATAACTCACAAACTATCCTCTTATCTTACTCTTTTATTACATTGTGTATCCTAAACACAATATCTATAGTTATACTAACGATATGAGGGTGTTAAAAAAATTATTAGAAAGATAATACAATTACCTAAAACTTTTATATTGATGTCCAAAGTTTATTTTATCATCTGCTATTTTTAAAAATTACAACTCACAACAATTAAAATCACAATAATCATATTTTATTCTTCGACGTGTCTCCTATAGTTTTTTGGGATTTTTCGCAAATCTATGGACAAACTCCTTGTGCATATTCTCATTCTACATGCCGTGCCCACACCCATGTGGGATTTGCTACAAATCTGTTCTACACTTCTGCATAAGGGTTACGAATCCAACAAGATGGAGCTAATTTTCAATCATCAAATCATTCACAAAGGACTAAAAACTCATTTAAACCTCAATACAAGTACAAAACAATAGTTTCAACAACCAATTGCACAAACACATCATTAAATCAAGAATTTCCAAATTAAAGATAAAGGTTTAGTTTTCCTTATCTATTTCTCATTTAACCTTGATTGTGGAGAATAGGAGAACTCAGGGATCAAGCTTTTTGGCTTCCTAATTCACTTTCATAGTTATGAAAAGCTATCAAGAACCATCGAAACCCTAAAACCATACAAAACTTGAGAAATTAGAACTTCAAGATTGATTATTCCATGTGATGATGTATGCAACCCTAAGAGGAAGAAAACTTAGTTAAGGAAATAAAAGAATGAGTTATCTACAACAATCCACACTTTAGAAGAAGAGAAGAGAAATGGAGGAAAAGTTACCCCTTACTTAGGTTTCTAACTATGCATCTCGTGGGTATGTAGGAAGGCAAAAAAAGTAGAGTTTGGGAAAGAAAGAAGAGAATGAATTAGGAATGGAATAAGGCTTCTTGGAATTAAAGAGACTAAGGGGGTGTCGTTAGTAATTTTGATTTCGGTTAAGTGCATTCTACTTTTAGCAAGTTTTCTTTTTATTAAAAAGAAGCCCAAAACTTCAACCCAAAGATTATCTACTAATCACACCACACAACTTACTAAATTCACTCTCCCCAATTCCATAACTTAAATCTCACTTTGGTTCAAACACATCCATAAACAATGAATCACCTATCAAACATAATAAAAAAACACAAATATAAACACCACAACTTATTACCTCATAAGTAATTAATCAATTACTTTCACTTAAATTAAATTAAATTTCTCTTTGAATTATTTTTATACAGTTATAATAGATTAATCAAAACAAGATGTTACATTAAACATAGAATAAATAATAAATACTCTTTTAAGTTTTATAAGATTATGCATAAACTTCTGCTTTTTTTACCAAACATTAAATAATGTTTAAGTTTATTAAGATTTATTCTATAAATAACTCAATTTTTCTCGTAAATTATATTTTTATCTTTTAAAATTTATATAAAATAATATATATCTTTTTTATCTTATAATTATATTATTTTATCATAAATTATAATGCAAATAATTTTTCACTCAAAATTATAATTATGTAGTATTGTATAATATAATTATATTAATATATATATATATATATATATATATATATATATATTAATCTTAATACCAGTAATGACTATAATACCAATACTCGTCTCAATACTTGCATATCAAAATATATATATATATATATATATATATATATATATATATATATTATAATTATATATAAAAGGTAGGGTAGGATGAGTTAGGGACTATAGTACCAATACTGTCTCAATACCTGCATATCTTTTGTGGGTTTGGACTCACCGCTTACTAGACCTAATTTATGGGTAAATTATCCACCCAATATAAGAGTATTTTTTTGTGAGTACGCGTAGTATTTGAATCCATTTTATCATCTTTAACGTTGCATGTACTTTCATTTATCATTGATTTAAAAAAAAAACACCTTAAATATTTTTGCCATGGTCATTTCCATCTTCTTCATTCTTTTAACGTGACAGTTACGTTATTGTTCTATGTTTTTAATAGAAAGAATTGATTTAGAAAAAACATTTCAGTATAGATCAAAATCAAACGGAAAAATTAATTAAATCTTATTAATATTACCGTTTTTATATTTTTAAATATATTCTTTTTAAACTTTTGTAATATAACAAAAGGTTATTCCCATGCTTAGTTGGTAGTTGACATAAGTTCTACTCCTAACAAAAATTTGTTATCTGTGCAGAAGAAAGATTAAATCACGAATGTTAATTATGTTTGTAGGGATGGTAGAACGAGGAGTTTCACCACAAAAAAGAAAGAAAAAGTTAATTAATGATCAATGGTTTTAAAGTCTATTATTTCGATTAAAATTATCACAATTTTATAATCTTGCATGGATTTGTTGTATTTCTTTTGTTACGCTTTCTTCCTGTTGTTACGTTATCTTTCTTTTTATTTTTTATATTTTACTTTTACATTTTATTTTCAATATTAAAAATCTTTATTTAAGAATACCTTTAAATTTAAATAATATAATTTTTAATAACATATATTTTTTAAACTAAAACAAAAAGGATTTTTCCTCGGATATAAAAAAATCTATTTTCCCACAATTTTATTAATATGAAATTATTTTTAATATATTACAAAATATTTTTAATTTGTCTATTTTCTAACATTATAAATATAATGATTTTAATATAATGTATAATTGAATTTTTCAACATATATTTAACTTTCCTGAACTATTTTGAAACAATAATATACTATATATACAAAAATATTTAAATTAATCACGCAATAACATATTATAATTAACTTATTAAATATAAAAATATTTCACATTATATATATAATAATCATATTAAAATTAATTTATAAAATGAATTTTGATAAAAAAATAGTTTTGGATAAATTTATTATTATATATTATAAGATTCTTTACTATAAAATTGATTAAAATTCAATTAGTTAGAAAAAAAAAAACTCAACTAATATTTATCTAATATTCTGGAGTCGTGTCCAATTTGGCACCTACCATGGTCGGAGTTTTTCATTTGACACTTACCACAATTTCACTTCACACCTACTCGCAGACAAAAATACGACTGTCGGAGAAGTAAAAAAATTTAAAAATTATTTATTTACACATAAATTATTTTTCAAAACAAAGTAGTAACAGAATACTAAAGGTAATTAGAATAATTAACATCATTGTAAGTAGAGTAGTTATACTCAAAGTGATTACAGTAACCAGGGTCATGCAATTAGACTCAAACTCATTAGAGTAACTAAGTTCATGCAATTAGACTCAAAGTAAATAGAGTAACGAGGTATGACAATGAGTATAATTAGAATAAAATTAATTAGAGTAATTAACATGATGTAACTAGACTCATAATTAGAATAATTTACAAATTTTTTTACTTCTCAACGATATAATGCGGAGAAGCAACAAAATTTAAGAGAAGGTCTCATAATAAATTTTTATATTTTATTTATTTTTATAGTTTATCATATAAAATTTTAATAAAATGTTAAAAAATTATATTATTAAAATATAAAATTTTATAAATATAATATAAATATTATATATAAATTTATAATTAAAATAAAATATAAAATTTATAAATATAAAAGTTTATTAGGAGAAGGTTTTCAGTAATAAACTTTTGTATTTTATTTATTTTATATTTTAAAATATAAAATTTTAATAAATTTTAAAAAATTATGTTATAAATAAATTATATTATTAAAATATAAAATTTTATAAAGATGATATAAATATTTAAATAAATTTTCTAATTAATTTTTGTACTTGTTAAAAAAGCTTAATTTGTAGAGTTAGTTATTTTATTTTGAAATGTAAGTGAGGTTAATTTATTATGGTAAATGAAAATCTCCATAATAGGGTCGTCAAAATGAGTTAGATACATTGGTCAACCTGACCCACCATGAATACGGGTTAGGCAAAACAAAAAACGACAAGGAAAATGAGTTGTAGTAGCCAAAAAACAACTCAACCCACTTAGGACCCGACTCATACGAGTTCAATCCGAGTTGGCTAGACCAGCTTATATTCAACCACTTAAGATTTATTATTTTACTAAACATTTATTATTCAACCCACTAAAAATTTATTATTTAAACTATTATATTACATAAACAATTAGAAAATAATTTTCTTAATTTTAAATAAAGACTTAATTAAATAGTCAATTTTAAAATTTTAAATAATCTTAATTTTTAAAGAATATTTTTTTATTTTTTTGTGGTTGGTGGACTGACTCATATAATTCACCAATCTTGTGGTGGATTGAACCGTTGAAAAATTGAGTAAGTTAAAACAAATTCAATTAGATTGACCCATTTTTTTGGTGAGGTTGGCCATATGTGTTGAACCAATTCATTTTGAAAGCTCTACACCATAAATGCTACCCATGACAAAAAATATAAATATATATAAAATAATTACATTAAACATATTATAATTTAAATTATTCACTCAATAACATCATAAATTAAAGAAATTTTATTTTTTTATAAATAAGTCCCAAATATAATTGACGCAAGACAATGTTTATTTATATAATTATAGATGTCTAAACATTTTCAACTAATATTTAACACAATTATATTTCAAAAACTTAAAATTATATAATTTATTTTTAAAAAATAATATTATTTTAGTTTTAGGTAAAAAATAATACTTTATTTTAAGTAACATTGGTTTCAATATTTGTAAATAAAATTTACATTTTCAATTGTCCAAATTTTTAATAAACTACAATATTATAAAATAAATTTAACAAAAGTAAATGTTTTTAAATATTTTATACTTCATAATTTTTCATACAATAAATTATTATTATATGTTATATATTTTTCTACTTTAATACTCTCTAATTAGGATGCTATATTTGCATACTCGTCTATACTTCCAAGATATTTCTCAAATTAATATAAAATGATATGTAAAAAGATCTTTCTAATATAATATTTTTCTGATCTGTTATAATTTTTAACCGATCAAAAAAGTATTTTTTTTATTTGTTTCTAACAAAACCTGTCTTAAAACATATTCACATTAATTAATTATTAAAAAATATCACCGTGGTTTTTAGAACGAATTTTTTTTATAACCGATCACTTGATTATAAAATGTTTTTTTACCTTTGTGATTTGATACCTATTTATAGAATACAACGCAAGGAGAATAGTAGAGGGCAATTGTTCGAGTTGCATGACAAAGAACTGTCCTCCACATGGAAAAAATGTTGAATTTACTACTATCTTTTTTACTATTATTTAATATCATATGTTATTATTACTGTTGTTATTAAACTAAAATTTATATTCTATTATATATTATAATATGTAAATCTCATTATATATATTATAAATATATATAATTATAATATATCACTATAATTATATATATAGTTATAATTATAACTATAATTATAACTTTTTCTATATTTTATTATAACTATATATATATATATATATATATATATAAACACTGTGATAAATACAGAAAATTAAAAGACATGACATATAAAAAACATAGCAAAAGAAAAGAAAAATATAATAATAAAAATAAAAATGAAAAGATAATATTCACTCCAATGGATAGAGCATGTAACTAAAAGTTTTAAGGAAGTTAAATTAGATAGTGGGAAAGAAAGTGGTGGAGAGAGAAAAAAAAAAGGGTTAATGGGTGTTTTTGTCTTTTACCCAATGTACTTGGGACAAAAACCTGTCCTCTATATTTGACCAACAAATTTTCGCATAGTTGTTCTTTCTTGTGTAACTCTTTTGCCCAGTTTCATGTCCATTTTTTAACTAATAATTTTGTGTTGGGTTGTCCGTCCTATTTTATAGCAAATCAAATGAATCCTTAATCTCTTTATTATTTTGGAGAATTTATTAACTATAAATATTTTTTTAATAAAATTATTTAATTTTACAAATAAATTATTTCAAATATGCGGCAAAATGAAAATATTTAATGCAAATGCATGTAAATCAATCTAATTTTATGTGTTATTCATCATAAACTTTTAACCAAATATTCTAGTTTTTGGTTTTGAAATGTATTTTGAAAACAGAAACTTGTTTGGCAAAAATGGTTTTATTTTGGTTTTTTACTTATTTTTGAAACAGTTTTTACTCAATTTTAAAAACAATGAAATTTGGTTTTTAAATTTCTGTTTTAGTTTTTATTTAAGCTCATTGTTCATCACCTCTAACCAGTGGTCACCGACCTCCACCTCTGACCAAAAGTCACTGACTGCCACTCCGACGGTCATTGTTCACCACTTCCACCGACGGTCACCAGCCCCCACCTTCAACCAGTAGTCATCGGTCGTCACCTCTGATCGATAGTCACCAATCGCTACCTCCAATCGACAATCACTGACCACCACCTCCTACGGCAGTCATCATCGCCACCTCTGACCGACGGTCACCGAACACCACCTCCAATCAACGGTTACAACCCCACCTCCTACCGACGGTCATCGACCGCCATCTCCAACCAGCAGTCACCGGCCGCCACCTTCGACCGGTGGTCACCAGCCGTTACCTCAGAATGACTGCCACCTCCGACTGGTAATCACCAACCACCACCTCCGACTGGTGATCGCCAACAACTGACTGTCACTTTCAACGGCTGCCTTGATCGCTACCTTCAACTAGTGTTTTGGTTAAGATTTGAAACCAATGTTTTAAATTTGGAAACAAAAACAATGTTGTTTTTAAAAATTTAAAAACTTAAAACCAAAACAAGTTTTTTTTTTATAAATTTCAAAACTAGAAACCAACAATCACCTAGAACGGGGCCTTAAATTTAAACTCCATCTATGACTAACAATATTTCATATGATATAATATTTTCTAATATTTTTATTTACATTGTATTTATTCTTTGTTTAAAACTTACATGTGGGGCTGACAAAACAGGCCAGTCCGACCTGTTTTGGCTCGACCTGCCAAAATGGTGCAGGGCAGGCTAACCCGCCATGTTATGGACCGGTTAAATTGCTAGACCTACCCTATCCATACTACCCATTTTCCAATTTTTTTATTTTTTTATGTTTGCTTTTTATTTTTTCTAAACCAATTTTTTTTTACTCAAATTTCAAAATAAAAATATCTTAATCAAAACTAGTCTAAAAATTATAAAGTAAAGTAGTAATACTAAAGTAAATTTTTAATTTTTATTTTTAATCTAAACTAAATTTTAATATAATTTGATTAATTTATAAAGTGAAATAGTAATATTAAAGTTTGATTATTTAATATATTAATTCTCACAGTTTTAATTTTTATTTTTAATTTTAGTTGATTAATTATATTTTATATTTATAATATAATTAATATAAAAAATATTATTAAGTTATTATAATTAGGGTGGTAGGCTAGCTCGCCGCCCAGGCCCAATAGATTAGAAGTAGTACAGTAATTTTCTCTTTAATTTTCTTAATATTTTTTGTTATTTTAATAAATAAATTATTTGTTTTTTATTTTTTTTGTCAAATGTATTAATTCTTTCAATTATTACAATATCTTCTTGTCCGTGACTTTTTTTATTCCATATATAAACCTTTAAATCGTTATATTTTATTCATCATTGATACTAGAGTGAGACGAGTTACTCCGTGATTATGTAATCTACTTCCCATTCATTCGTACTATATGTTAAAAATTATTGCCATGTTTTCATCTATAATAACTTATTATTGCCATGTTTTTTTATTGACAGACACTTATTGCTGTATATGTTTAAAATTACTAATTATATAAACTATAGTAACTCTTCATTAATTAGACTAAATAAATAGATAATAAACTGCTGTAAATACAATATTAATTTGACAATACACCATGGATAAGCAAACCTTAGTATACAAAGGACAGCAGGAAAACAGGGTAAAAGACTACTGCAATCACATGGTAGGGGTGCAGCTAGATTGCTCAGCTTGCTGCTGGAAATATTACACTATTGAATATTTATTTAAGATAATGCTAATGGGTATTCGTGCTTGGTGGCCTCTAGATTTTCAAGAACCTGAAAAGTTTAGAAAGAGAGATATTATTAGTCAACAGAAATGTATGGTTACATACAAAGAACATAAAGAAGTGGGTCGAGCCAATATTATTTTCAAATATTGTAGTAGAAAACAAAGGGATGGAAATTTATTAGCATTAATTGGGGATGCATAGAACAAGCCACAAGATACTCATTTGATATTTCAGACACAAAACCTGAGCTTTCTATGTCAAATCACATGGCTGTAGTTGTTCTTCATTATGGCTTGTCTTATTTTTATTGCCCTTTTTGGTTCAAAGCACATGGCAGTTGTTTGAACTAACAAGCCTACGTAGGGCCATTAACAAGTTATCCATCAATGGGCACAGGATAGAATTAGAACTTTTCACAGAATCAAGTTTTTCATTATTATATGCAAAAGACAAGGCATTATTAAATGCATAGGCAAGTACTATGGTGTACACGATAAGTTGGCCATGGGCATACGAAAATTAAAAATTATTACATGATCTAGGTACAATTATAATATCCATGGTCGGAATAAATAAAAAATGAGATGATAGTTCAAAAAACATATAAAAATTTCTGGATAAAAACAAATGGACAACATATATTAAACTAGATTTTCTTTCGGGGGGCTTTCTATTTAAAAAATCCCCATCTTATTATTCAACGGACCCCGCAGCATGTAGTACGTAAAACACGACAATCATAGTGCAAATACTAATTGGATTGTATTATGGTAAACTTCAATCAGAGAGAGAGAAGAGGGGGGGGGGGGGGGGGGGAATGATAGTCACATCATTATTAAATAATGTTATATAGCTTTCTATACAACGTTAAAGTTAAACTGCATAAGGGTGCTTGTGGATTATTTTTTGACTCCGGGAAAGCAAGGAAATTAAAATGTGCAATACCTGATGACTCAGTTGCTGCTGGTGTTGGTTTTGTAATGAGGGAAAGGGACTTGGCCATGTTCAATGCGTTTCACATCTTCTTTGAGGATCTCATAGTGCCTTTTAACCTCTTCTACTGATCTTCCCACAACATTGGCCACATTCTGCCATCTGTCAGGGGTTTCCCTGTCATATAAAGCCAGGGCCTGTTCAAACAGTTTGTTCTGCCTTGGAGTCCAAGATGATGCCATTAGCTGAAAATTTCTTATTTTGTTTTTTGTTTTGTTCACTAAGCAATGGGAGTGTGAAGAAGCAGAAGGGTAATTAAGTAGGAAAGATGATTAATTTGGTGAAGGAAGGAAGAAGAAAAAATGAATGGTTAATTTGGTCAAGAGAAGGCACGGGAAAGAGGTGACCAACGTAGCTCCCTTATAAGTAGGAGAAAAGGTGATAGTGTGGGGTTTAAACCTGGTGGACGAATATATCTTCCAAAAGGACATTGAAGATAACGTGACCCGTCCCCTTAAGAGCCACAAGTGAAGAGGGACAGTGGACAACTAGTGGAGGGAGGAGAATCACGATTAAAAGACAAGTCTTCAGACGTTTTAACCAAAGATGCTTCGAATTCTTACCATTTGGTTCATATCTTTGCAAGTGGAGTTTGCTTTCCATTTACCATAGGGGCTCAATTACTTTCTACAAATTTACTCTGCTGCAATCAACTACAAACCTCTGAAAATATCATTCATATGCAATATTAATGTCAAATATCTATTTATGTTTTTTTTATAGATTACGTCTAATGATGTTGACTTAGAATTTTAAGAAAATTGGACTTTATGATGGTTTGTGAGAAGATAAGGTAAAAATTTCTCTTGGGGCAAGAGCGTGACTAATAAGATAGTGTCCGGTGGATATTAGTTGGTGGGAATATCTGGATTAGATCATTTGGTGCTCATGTGTTAGGACCATTTGTTGTATGCTGTTCTCCTTATGAGAGCTTCTATTGTAACAATAGTAACTTCTAATCTTAGCATCAAGTCTCACATCTAGGGGTGCATGAGTTAATTAGTTAGTTGCGTCACATGGCATCTATTAAGCCCTATATATATCCTTGTTGGAACGATTTTCTTCTACGTTCTGAACACAAAAGCATTGTACTTTGCTTTTCTCTCTCACTTTCATTCTCTCTTATTCTTGAGTGCAATTTGTTTGAGCTTCTTGTTATTTTGTGTGAATTATGTGATGAACCTTGACAAGTGGCACTGTCTGTTGGGAGTGCAAAACAATTAAGAAAGATCACTCAATCAATGACAATTAAGTTTGGTATAGAGAAGTTTTCCAGAAGCATCAACTTCAGATTGTGGAAGATCAATATGGAGACGATTTTGATCTAGCAAAGGTGTGAAAAGGCATTGACGGGGAGGTGAACATGTTGCCATCATTGAAGGCTTTGTGGATGCTAACTATGTAGGTAGTATGGACACTAAAAGGTCCCTTTTTGGGTATGTGTTTAGACTATTTGGGTGTGTTGTGAGCTAGAACTCAAACCTTTAGTTGGTTGTGACACTGTGTACTATAGAGGCTAAGTGTAACATGTTGGTGGAAGGATTAAAGAAGGCTTTGTGATTGATGGGGATGTTGGGTGAGTTAGGGATTGAGTAGAAGTGTGTTCTAATCCATTATGATAGTCAAAGTGCTATTCGTCTAGCTAATCATCATATGTACCATGAGAGGACCAAGCACATTGATGTGTGGCTTCACTTCATCAGAGATTTGACTGAAATAGGGGTACTAAAGATAGCTAAAGTGCTAGTATGTTTATCAAGTCTCTACCAAAATGCAAGTTCGAGAGTTGTTTGAACTTGGTAAATTTTGTCTAAAGGAACTATCGGTGGAGGTCAATTAGAAAGAGGATAAGAAGATCATGAAGGTATGATGGCCTTAATTCAGAGTCAAAGTGGAGAACGTTGATGTGGCCTCAGAATCTTCAAAAGTTAGAGTTTTTAAAGGTTCATGAGTGAGTTAGGTGAAAGCTTTTATTGGTGCAAGACTGTGTCTGGTGAGAGAACGTCTCGTCGAAATGTTTGGTAGAGATCAGTTGGTGGGAGCGTCTAGAGCAAACCATCTGGTGCTCATGCATTAGGAGCATATGTTGTATGCTTTTACACGAGCTTTTGTTGTAACAATAGTAACTTCTAGTCTTAGCATCAAGTCTCATAATAGAAGGCATGTGAGTTAGTTAGTTACACTACATGACATTTGTTAAGCCCTATATATACCTATTAATAATTTTTTATTACGCTCTAAATATGAAAGCATTGTACAAACTCTATTTTTTTCTCTCAATTCTCTCTTGTTCTTGAGTATTCAATTTATTTAACTTTTTTATTGCTCTTATGTGAGTTTTGTGACACAATATCTAATTTTTTTTCACTATTTTATTAGAAGTAATTCTCCTCGAGATTCAAGTCACATAAGATTATTTTATGTAGGAAAATCTTCATTTTTTTAATTAACATGGACATAATTGATTATGAATAAAATTAATTTTGTTTAGAGTTTATTTTTTTATAGTCATTATATTGATGTGGAATCATCATCAACAATAACAACTAATATCTTTGTAAATCGTGAACACATATAAGATGAATATTTGGTTAGAATTGATTTTAAGGTGATGTATTTTATGCCAATCTAAGTTAATACTTATTAAGCCCACTTTCCTACCTAATAGAGTTTCATCTTTTGTTGTGTTTAAGATTTAGGATTGTAAAATAAAATTGAGTATAATTTTTTTTTTATCTAATGTAAAAGTTACTTAAAGACTGAAAGTTGTTTTACTTCATAATTTCTTTTTAGGCACAACTCATAATCAATTTTAAACTATTATTTAACTTGAAATTACATATATATAAAAAATTATCTAAAATCCATTATTAATCAATTATGTAACGTGAAACCAAATAAATATTAAATATTGAAAATCGTTGTATATTTATGATTTGAAATCAAAATAATTGATTAAGTTAGAATAATTCTATGTTCATTGATCCACACATTGTAGTAATAGTGTAACACCATTTTACACTATCATTAATCATAGATTATACCATATATAATATTTTTTTTATACAACCATAGTAAGTTTATTAAATTTTATAATAATTATTTTAAAATTTTAAAAATTATACAAATGATCATTATGATTGATGACTATTTAAATTTATTAATATTTTATTTATTTTACTTAGAATTTTTTTTATCAGCAAAAAATTTATTAAATTAAACAGAAAGCACAAGGTATGTCTTCCAACAGTTTTACAAAAAATGACAGTAGTGCCAATAAGCCAAAAGTGAAAGTTAATTAATCATGATCCATCAATACAAAATAAGAGGTTCATAAGCCATTTAGCAAAAAAGTGTGTTGTAAGTTGTGTTACGCGACAACTCTCTCATGCAGATAGTTGCATAATTTTAGCTATTGTCTGCATTGTGACTTCCTTTGTATTAAAAGATCACTGCATTTCTAGCCTTTCATATTTGCCAGATTCTTGCAAACCACATAATGCCTTATGCTGCTTCCGATTGCCAAAGACCAATCCCAAAAATAGTGGTGGGCCTGTATGTCACTAGGTAGCACTGTTGGAGAGGGTCCACAAGTAACAAAGACGTAGCCACGCCTTGTAAGACACTGCACAAGTTAAGAATAGATGAACATTTATTTCCTCTAACTCACTGCATAACCCACAAACATCGCCCTCCCTTTTGATAAAATTTTACGTTTCAATAGGTTATTCCTCGTTGGCAATCTATCTGCATCAAGTTGTCAAGTCAGTAGTTGTATCTTTGGAGGTACACCCTTCACCCATAGCTGCTTGTAGAATCCATTTATGTCATCTCCTAGATTCAACGATAGAAACTTGTAAGTTGAAGACATAAAATATAATCCTAACCTCTCGAGAGTCCACACCCACCCATCAGGTACCTCTTGCACTATTGCTACATCTTCCACCTTTTTTCCTAACTCCTCTAACATATCTTCTTTTCAAATAAATAATTCCTTCTCCAATTCCATTTCCATCCACATTCTCCTACTTGTTTTTTTTTGTTTTTTTTTTTTTTGTGATCAAGATTTGCTTATTTAGAAAAACCCCATTCAATCGAGGAAACTCAACCTAGAAACTACGATCGCCAACTCACTTGTCCTCCCAAAACACAACATCCATCCTAAACCTACTTCTTAGAGTTTGTATCAATAAAAAATAAAATATCATGTATTTCCTTCATTAAGTTCCTTTTAAATAAAATAGTATGCACGTGCTTCCTTTTTAAATTTTATTAATATTTTTTCTTTCATATTCTTAATAATATCACTTTAGTTTTTTAGCGTAATATTAATATGTATACTATTCTTTTTTGTGAATTTATTAAATTTTCTTTTATTTTGTGGAAAAAAAAATTAGGATAAAATTCATTTTTAAACGGAGAGAATAACATTTTATTAAATTAATAATAGATCATTAAATAAGCCTAAGTCTAACTTAACTGACTAAGTGTGTATGTAGAGTTAATGTAATTTCTTAGTACTTAAATTTTGTTTCTAAGGATTAATTTCTTTTGTGGTATTTGATTTATAAGGATAAAAGAAACTAATTAATAAATATGCCTTTAGTTTTAAAATATTCTCCTTTTTTTAGTACAGAAAATATTCTCCTTTGATTTAAATTTTATGTTTTACATTAATTTTTTTCATGGAATATTTTATATTAACTTAAAAGTGGTATTATTATCATATCTAACCTCACAAAAATGTCCCCTTTGTTCGCCATACCATATATGCGTTCTAATGTTGTCTCTTTCCAGAGCAAAACCAATTAACTCAGTGAATTCTACAACAGTAATGGCAATATTATTGGAATTGCGAATTCCTTGCCCTCGTTTAGAAGATTGATGTTGTTCATAAATATTATCCACACAACACATGAAAAATAATGGTACATTTTATCTAAGTAAACATTATGAGAGACGAGTAACTACGTATGAGACTCTATTAGAATATTGGCAAGATATAGAACACTTTTAGACCAAAATTTCCACAGTTTTATTTTTTTGTTACCTCTCAAAACTTATTTATATTTTTCAGTGTATATAAACTTATGTATGTTTTTCTTATTTAAAGGATATGGAACTTTGTTTCCCTCCCAACATATTGTTAATACTGCATTTGTGTCTATACTCTATAGTATCGCTTGTGTGTACCGAAAAGTAAAACGATTGAGGTCGATTCTGCTTACTATGATAATCAATTATCAATTCATCTGTTTCAACTAGAATTAGAAGCGAATAAATATATATATTTGAGTAGATATGTACCACTTTACATCTCTGAAGATTATGGGACCAATATATAATTGAATTTGTCGTGTTCTGGTTCATTTATAAACTATCAAGAACCTTATTTACGAGTATATAGTGTATATTTAGCCTTTGATTCTTCCACTATCTTATTTTCCAACTAAAGATTTATTTTTCTTATTCTGCGACAAATAAATATGCATCCAATGAATGGTTGTTATACTTATAACTTAGATGATTTCTTTTAATTGTTTATATAGTTTGTTTCCGCTAATCACAGGGTACTTTATATAGATAAAGAAGTAGCATTGGCTATTATCAAAGAAAACTCTAAAATATTTTTATTATCTCATGTATATAAGTTTTATTTATAATTTTACTTATTTTTATGAGTTTAATTGATATACACTGTTAGTGTAAAGATTTTTACACTGATATTCAATCATAACCCTTCATTCATGGTAAGGTTGTTGATCTTATTAATTACTACTTTAAAAATCATATGAATGAAAAATTATGATTGAACGTTAGTGTAAAAATATTCTACACTGACAGTGTATACCAATTAAACTCTATTTTTATAAAATATATCTTTTGCTTAAAGGAATAGTATCTCTTATAAGTTAATGACTTTTCTTTTTTTTAAGTGTTTTGTTTTAAAATTTTTAGATGTTTATTGCACTTAATTTGCTCTCTAAAAAATATTGGCTTTATATTGAACCCTAGTACTGATAAAAAGAATAATATACTGTTAAAAAAAGAAGTTGACCCTTTGTAAAATCAAAAGGGCTAATTAACTTCTCTCGTCCACCAAGTATAAAATGAAGTAAAATAATGAAAGGCGAATAAAAATGATTCAAAAGTTCAAATGGCATAGGCATAAAAGTTTGATAATGGCACTAATAATTTTTAATTTTATAGCAATTTGCACTCTTTATATATGTTAAGTATATGCTGTGTCGACATTCGGAGCTATTATTGCAGAAAGATATTAATATGTTTTATGAAAGAACATGGCAATTGGATTTTGAAAGGATATTTTGGTCATTTGGTTGAAAGGATGGATGCTAGAAGCTCCGAATAAGCAACTTATTGGCTGCAGGGGCATGTCCTTTGGTGATCTAAGTGGGCCTTTTGTCATGCATACGAGTAGCTGGCAATTCATTTTCACCTCACTCATGAATCACTTGATGAATCAATATATTTTAGTTCAATTTCTTTTTAAAAATTTACTTCAATTGGAGTTTTATTGCTTTTAATCCTTAAAAGTGCAGCGAGAACGACACAAGTAATGCAATTTAATAACATATAAATTAATTTACATTTATAATCAGTAGTGAATCCAAAAATTTTAAGAAATAAGGTATAATGCAAATTGAGTAAACAGCTCATGTGCATAACTTCAATAAACTTATCCATCTTGTAGTTAAATATTAATATAAAAAGTCTTTTATAGGTATCTGTATAATTAATTATTAAAGTTATATAAATTTTTAAAATAAAATTATAAAAAAAATTATGTATGTATGCCTAAAAATTAATTTAATTTATCTAAAAAAGAGTTATTAAGATAAAAAGAAGCCATCAACCAAAAAAAAATAATTAAAAAAAGTAAAAAAAAAATTGAACCAATATTTGTTCGAGATGAGAGAGCAAAATTAATGTAGTAGTGAACTTAAAGTTAAAAAACAATCGTTTAATTAGTAAAAGCTTCTCTAACAAATTTAAAATATTAACTTATTTACATAAAAGTAAAATATTAACTCATATTTTTTAATTGTTTTGAAGTAAAAAATTATAGCCACTTAAATAAGGAAAATATTTATTTATCTTTTTAATTGGTATTAAATAAAAATTGTAATTAAAATTAAAAATAAATATTAACTTATCTTTTAAGTTATTTTAAAATAAATTTATTCATAACTATTAAAATAAAAAATATTTTTTTAATTATTATTATGTAAAAGGTTAAAATTATCTACTAGTGAATTGAAATCTTCTTAACTATTAAAACAAAAAATATGTTTTCATTATTATTATGATTAAAGTTATCTATTAGTGAATTGAAATATATATTACATGAAATTAAATTATTATTTTTAGTAATAAAATAAATATTTTTTATTCATAACTACTTGAAAAAAATTGTTAAATAAAAATCAGAACAACTGGAAAAAAGTTTTTAAAAATTATAGGTAACAAAATTATAACTATCAAATTTATTTTGATAATTCTTTTAAAATAATAAATATGTAACTATGAAATTACTATAAATAAGAAAAAACTGTAACTATCATATGCAATTTGTTTTGAAAAGTTATGTATAACAAGAGTGGAAACAAAGTTTAAAATTTATTATAAAATTAAATAGTTACAATAAAAATAAGTTATATACATTACAAAATAAAAAAAAAGTTAGCTGCCCCACACGATACAAAGCATGCATCCGTCCCTGTTTAAAATTATATATATATATATATATATATATATATATATATATATATATATATATATATATAGTTTTATAAAATAATTTTTTTATTAGTGGGGATGGAGAAGGTAAACTTATCTCTGCAGGATTAAAATGAATATAATTAATTCTATACTCATTACATAGGAAAGTGGGATGAGGATAAATTTGAGGAACAAAGATCAAAACGATGAATGTCATACTAATCCTTGCTTTATTCTACTGTCTTGCTAAGCTATAAGTATTGATACTTTGGTTCTTAACAGAATTTTTAGATATATTAGTACTAAATGAGTTTTATACTGGACAAGGTTCCTAAAATGCTTTAGATAGTATTTTAAAACACAAAACATTACTTAAAATGTTACAAACCAACTTACACTACAACAAAATTGTTAGGGCTAATTTGTTTAAGATAAAAATGGTGTTTGACTCAATAGCAAAATAATATTATATGACTTTAAAATGAATAAGATGCACAATAGTTGTCACAAAATATTATATACAAGAAAGGAGTACACCATAATTTTGTTCTACGAAAGTTATATACATTAACACTTGGATTCCAGAAATAATTTTTAGATAAATATGTCTTCTAATGATTATGTTGTTATGTAAATTAATCCATAAAGTATTTTAAAATAATTTTAAATTTAAATACTTTAAAAGTGCTGTTATATGAATAAAAAAAATAATATACTAAAATAATTTTAAATTTAAATACTTTAAAAACGATGTTATATAAGTAAAAATAAATAAATACTAAAAACCATATTTCATGAATATACTAGCCACCTTTAATATATGAGAATGACTTTGAAAATTTACTCACAATAAAATAGAATATCAAAGACATTGGGATCTAAAAACTATACAACAACAATGAATTTGGATTGGCTCAACCACTACGACTATGACTTAAATTAATTCAATCTTCAGTTCACAACCTAGATTTTTTACTATCTCTTTCAAATTCTTTACTGAACCAAGAAAGCCTTTTCTTAAACTTTGTTAAGCTTATAATTGTTTTTCGCACAGTGACTTATAAAACAACCCATAGAATAATGCCTCATTTACAACCACATTTTGTAAGTTATCCCACTTTCTACAATAGACAATGCTAATTGTTGATAATTTTTACTTTTTTACAAATAAAACACTAATATGAGTTTATTTAAAAGACTTTATTGTTATAGGTTTTTTTAATCATTAACTAGTCAAAATAATAATTATGAACAACAAACTTAAGGAGAAGGCAACATGTGTTGCATTCTCCGTCAAACCCTATATATCATGTTTGAATTTTTCTTATAATGTTCACTAAAAAAAATATTATACACTAATCAATATAATTAATAAAAGGGAAAATGTTTTTATTTTTTAATTTCAAAATGAATCACTTTTATTAATTGTAAGTGGTTTAGATATAAGGAAGACAAAAATTTATTTAGATTTGAGAACTAAAAGTGCCTCATTTTAAAATTAGACAAATAAAAATATAAAAAATATTTAAGAAAATGAAAGTCAACATCACATATTTTATTTTCCTTTTATTAATATGCTATCTTAATCTTATCTTAATATTTAATCTTAGTCTTACAATGTTAACATTCACATATACAAAAGAATGGTGAAGAAATAAGAGAAAGGATTGTGGATTAAAATTTCTCATCTATTAGAAAAAATTAACACATTAATAACTAATATTTAATACATACGTGTGTATATATATATAAATAAAGAATGTTCAACAATTTGATTTTTTCTCCCAAACTTATCTTTTCATGCATTAAATATATTTAACTAAACCCATTTAGCAAGATTCGAAGACTTAGTTTAGTGATTCATTTGTATTTCTAATATCTTGTTTAGAGTCTCATTATGTAAGATGTCATAGTTTCATGATCTCCTATGTTTTATCCAACTCTAATTCAACCTAATTTCAAGTGAAATCGTTTTAGAAAAACTAAAATTGATCTAAGCCAAGAAAGTTTATTAAAATCTATGTTTTGTTATGGCTTAAGAAAGTCTGGTATAAATAATCAATTATACCAAGTTTATTAATTGTAAACACTCTATTTTGAAATTAAATTAAAATTGTTCTCATTGGAATAATCCATTATTCTTAAAATAAATTATTGTTTCAAGTTGAGTATCTTTGAAGAAGTTTTCTGAAATTTTAACTGCTTGGTGTTTTAATTGATTTTTTTTCTATTTTAATCGATTATTTTGCTCATGAAAAATTTTCAAAAACAAGGATAATCAATATAATTGATTGATTTCTAACTGAATTTATTATTCTTGTTCACGAAATTTTTCAGAATTTTTTATAATCAATTATTTATTAAAAGAATTGATTATTTCATAAAGAAATATTATAATTAAAGTTGTAACGAACCAAGAAATCCTATATAAATAATATGAGTTAAATAAATTACATCCTGGACATCTCGTCCAGTGATTAGTATCACCTAATGAGAAGTTTGAATTGAAGTTTTCAGGTGAAGAATTGTTGTTCAACAAGATATGTCGTTAAGAGAAAACCCACAAAAATATGTGCTAGAGAAAACTTTGCGCGTAGCGAGACTTGTCGTTGAATACAAAGTCATAAAATTGTCTGACAGAAGCAACTTTGCATTGGACGAGAACTCTCGCCTAACGAGACTCTACAGAATACTAAATTAATTACTACATAACATATAAACTATCATAATTGACAAAACACTCAATATTCAATCTTTATGCTCAGACATTAACATGCATAATTCACAATTCAATAACACACTATAAGGTTCTATATTATCATTATACATTTACATAATCATGTAACAAATCCTATGACATATTTTTCCTATACATACACCAAAACTCATAGGATTTCAAAAAAGGGAACAACAAAGCATCATTAACTTCCAAGCCAAGTCTCGATATATTTAACTCCTGATTATCCTGCCTCTCTGTCTCACCACTGTATCTACGATCATTACAATCATACATAAACTACACACAATGCAAGGACAAATTTATAACAGTAAATACATCATAGTTAATAACAACTTCCAATCAATAAACTTATCAAATAGTATATTTCCACTTTGCATAAGCAATCAGAATAACATAATCATATGACTCGACATTTTTTGAAAAACCTATTGAATTCAGATACTAAGCGACCTATC
The DNA here is from genome assembly GCA_037954015.1 of Psophocarpus tetragonolobus. Classification (NCBI taxonomy): domain Eukaryota; kingdom Viridiplantae; phylum Streptophyta; class Magnoliopsida; order Fabales; family Fabaceae; genus Psophocarpus; species Psophocarpus tetragonolobus. Next base: position 13,762,015 of record CM075694.1, read on the forward strand.
TAACTTCGCATAACTGGTGTCTGGTGTCCACCTGACCCATCTAACAACTAGCTAGAGTTTAGGCATATCCATTTGATATCCAACTGTTGATTGATGTCTACTTGAGTCATTTGACATCTAATTGCTATCAGAGCATAACATTCAGGTACTTTCTCATCTTTATTGACCTTAGTACTAGGATCACAGCGACCTTATATATATCTTTAATTCAATACACCTCAAACAAGGTTGTTACCTCCTCGTAACAACTCAAAATCAACAACCCAACGTATCATTAATTCCAAAACATATATCATATGAATTACTAAGAATGCTCAATTTCATTGTACACCAAAATCAAAATCAAAATTATTTTCAAACTAAAACATAGATATAAATACTCCAACCAAATATTTTATCATTAATTATTAATTATACTTAAATTAAATTTAGTTTCTCTTTTTTATTATTTCACACTCTAATTATTACATTTTAATAAAAATAGAATGTTATAACAGTTTTTCCTTTCTTTTGAGAAAGAGAGATTTTCAAATTTTAAGAGAACAAAAATTGAGAAAAACAAAAGAAAGAACAAAGTTAGGATCCATTACAACTCAATCTGACTGAATCATTGATAGGGCATCATGCTTCTACATCATAACTAAGTTGATTTCTATCTTTAGCATACCCTAGGTGATATCTCTTTGATATCGTTGGTAATTTCATTTTGGGTTAGGTAAATCATTGATAGGTTTCTATGATCCATAGAAGTGAGATATGATTTCTCACTTTTGTTTTTTGCTAGATTTTTTATGTGGATTGGTGTAATTTCTCTAACTCTTTTTAATGTTTCTAAAACTTCAATATAATGGAAAGATTTGGCTATAGGGTTGCCAAATCTAATTGGATGCAAGGTTTAAAAAGATGGAATCAATATAAATCATTATGTCATATCTCTTCTGTTGATCTTGCTCTTCGATTTTTGGTTCAAATTAAACATATTTGGTTATGATATTTATATTATAAAGCTTAACTTGAATACATGAAGGTGATGATTGTTCATTTATTACTAGAAAAATGCTTATTTTTTGTTGTTTTTCTTTAAAAGATAATTTCTAGAAATCTTCTGCAATATTTGATGAGGAAAATAGGAATTTTCTATGAATTTGCATGCAAAAAATAATCTACAGAAAAGTTTCCTACAAATTTTAAAAGTGGCAGAAAAATTTCATGCATAAAAAATATGCAGGAGTTTTCTGCAGATTTTAAAATTGACAAAAAAATTTGCTGCGATTTTGAAATTGACATATTTTGCACAAAATTTTAAATATTTAAAATTAAAATTTACGTTCAATAAATATTAAATTAATTTAAAATATTTATTAAATCAATAATAAATAAAAGAATAGCTAGCTAAGATCCATTGACTATAATATTATGAAAATTTTAGAATATGTTATTATACTTACAATTGAAATTTAATTTTTTTACCAATAAAAAATGGACTAAAGTTAACAACATACTACTTAATACGAAAATGATAGGACAAAATAAAAGTACAATGAAACATTAAAATATAATATAATGTTTAAGTTTCCGCTCAAGTAATTAAATTGTTTAAGTAATTTATAAGTGTTATTGAATGGCATTAGTTTAATTTAATTTAATTAAATTATTAGAAAAATTTAAAATATTAGAGTATCACAATCTGATACTTGTATCCTTTTTAATTGAGAAAAATTGTAAGAATTACAAGAATCACTTACGCAACCTTTGCTAGGAAATAAAACTTTTATTTTAACCAAAAAAAAATCAATTCACCCTCTCTTTTAATTAATTTAACCATTTGTTCTAACACCAAGGAATTCTTAAAAGAATTTTTAGTTTGCAGTAAATTATAAAACTAAAGCAAGTAAAAAACAAGTCAATTCGTTATAAGATTATATCATGCTAAGAGAGCTAGGATCATGATTATAAATTATCCTTGCGTTCTCCTAACTTCTTATTCATCAAAGTCTTTTTTAATTACTTATTATCGATTACTTACATGCCTCTCAAAAGTGTTTAACAGGAAGGGTTGTCTCGTAAAAAAACATCTTTGTCTGCTATCCCGTTTGAGCATTCATCTAAGGTTTGAGTAGAGAAAAATTTAAGAACAAGTGTATTAATCTTTATTAATTAAATTAGAAATTTCAAGTACTGTTACGTATCACACTTTATCCAAAATCCAATTAGTTATTATGTAGAAATTCGGGTCAGGATAATTTTTTATGATGACATAAGCTTAATTGAATAAGGAAAATTAATTAGCATTGCATATTGATAATTTAGTGACAATAAATTAACCCCTACAATTTCACCCGATCATTACTCAAAATTTCTAGGTCTACAAAGTGTTCGGCAAAAGTTTTCAATTAATTTTCTATGTTTTAAATACTTCAATTTCCACAATTTCTTTACATTACAAACTTAAATCTTTGTAGGTACTAAATGCTTTGTAATTAATTACCCTATTATTGTAGAATTGCCTCTGGAAAGTTGGAAACTATTATTAAATAAAACATGAAGAATAAGAAAAAAAAAAACATTTCTCACACAAGTAAAAATCACATTAATTTTCATAGCATAAATATGATAATTAATTAAAACATGTCTCTCCCAAAGGTTGTACAGAGGTTTGTAGAAAACATTCGAACCATATATAAGAAATAATATTACTAATCTAGCTTGATATATATATGTCATGTCACAAACCTATCATAACTTTACAATTAAAAAAAATCATAAAAGAAATTAAGTTTCATAAAACATGGCCTATATATGCCTCCTTCCTAGCATCATTCATAATAATATCTTGATACTTGTCACCTACAAATCACGTTAAGTCCAAACACAAACAAAACAAAATAAGTAAGAAGTGAAATATATCTCACTGTATTCTCACATCATGCGTGAAAAAAAAGTTATTATAAGAAATGAAAGAGTTAAATAATAACATAGGATTAAATTCGACACTGCTGATTGAATTTCTTCTTAAAAATGGTCATTTGAAAATTTATTTATATTCTTCACCCACTTCTCTCTCACCCGCCATCCTTTTTCCATTTTTAGAGTTTAATTAATTTGATTTTATTTTTTAGTTTTTTTAAATATAGAATTTTATATTGGTTAACCTAGCCTAAGTGCTAACCCATCATTCAATTTTATGGTAATTCATATATGGAACAAAAGCAACAACTAAACTAACCAAAGTGAGGTACAAATCCCACTCAATCCCATAAAAACAATAAATTAATTAGTTCTTCAAAATTTTGTGGCATTATGTGCAAGACATTCTCATTTCCTAGAAACAATATTTTCCTCAATTTTGTTCCTTCCTTATTGTACATGTCTCCTTATGACTAAGATAGTAATAATTGTGTAATAAATGAATAATAGTACTTATATATATAATCTATCTATAGTGGTATATTGGGTCTAGGCTAGTTGACTTTGTCTATATAATTAAGGGTTAGGTAATATGATTGTAATTTCTATTTTTCTTAATAACTTTACTTGTAGTTATTTAATCACTGATACCTTAATCCGTTCTTGTTTTCATCTTGTTATTGATGTGTTTTTACAGTATTCGATATTGAATACCCTTTGCTGGTGGGTCTTGGCTTTCTATTGTTATTTGGGGACTTCCACTTTGAGTCAAGTTTGAGTCAACCATACCAACCAGTTTGAGTCAAGTTTTAAGACATTCGTCTTAGTTTCATAATATTACCATGGTATCACTTTTCATACAATTCATACATATAATGTTATAGCTTCTTATCTTTCAATAAGATTTTCATAAATTTATGCTACCTATTAAGTTGATCTTTATCTTTATAGAGACATTTATCTACAACTTCGATGATAACCTCGAAAGCTAATTCAATTGTTTAGTATACCTAATAAAATTTGGAAGCAATAAACTTGATAGATAATATTGATTGTATGATCTAACGAGGGGTGCATTTCTTATGAAGACACCTAAGTCATTAACCTTTTTTTTAAAATAGTTTACAAAGTCTCTTTTATAAAAATATTTTATAATAAAATTAAATGATAAATATAAACGTTGTAAATAGATAATACACATGAATATTTTATACTAATACGTTCAAATTGAATTATATGTCCAATCATTTCTAAGCATCAACCTCTCGAAAGGTTTCACTATATAACCATTCTTATACAATTACAAATATTATTTACAACACTCCTAGTTTACAATGAGTATATAAATCACTTTTGGTTTAGATATGGAGTAAGATGGTAGTATTTAAGACAAAGATACTCTCATAAGAGGATATGCTTATACACTTAGTATAGATAAGTTCATTACGTGAATGCTGCTCTAATTACATTCAATAGCAACTTGACTAGAAAGTGGTTATCACTCAAAATAAGTGTATCTAACTAGACTATTTCATAGAGCTTTAGAGGCTTGGTATATAAAACGTGATTCATATATGTAAGGTCTTTCTCTAATAATTTCATCAAACTCTCTTTGTATTCAAGTTCTCCTTATATAGATAATGGAGCTTGTAATCATTAAAGGTTTCTGATCCAGTGGGTTAGCTCGGCCCACCACGAGTTTGGATTGGGCTAGAAAAAAACCTACTTTGCGAAATGGTGTCTCTCACATGGCTCGGCCCACCTAGTCCGTGAGTTTGGTAGGTTGAGGTTGGGCTGGCCCATAACCAACAACAACATTTTTTTTGCCTTATGACTTATGTAACACTGTGACAACATGTTTCTAATTTCTTCTTTTTCCATTTGCAATTTCAACTTCTCCCTGAACTAACTCATTCTCTAAACTTTGAGACAGTGAAACCCCTAAAGTCCTAAACCTAAGCTTCTAATCCTTCCAATTTCATCTTCGTGCAATGGTGTGGTGGTGCTCATAGAGTCGCAATTCTTCGTTTGGCACTATTATGCATAGAACTCAGTGTGTTGTTCTCTCTCAACGATGTCTCTTCTCCGATACTCCATCAACGATGTGTGGTTCTTCTTTCTCCGCTTCTCCCTCAGTGACACGATCTCTCTTCCTCGTTTCTCCTTTAACGAGTCACAGAGTCATAGATGCGACCTCTCTTCTCTTCCTTGCTTCACGAGTCTCAACAAGTCAGCGGGTTCATAAAACACCAACAATATCACAAAGATGGTGGGTATATAATAGGATTGAGATTTTTTCTTTGGCACATTCGAATATGCCTTGTGCCTTTATTTTTTATGTCAAAATAAACTCTATCTTGGCAAGTAGAAGAGAAAGCTTATCATGTTTAAACAACATGTCATAATTTTATTAACATAATGAAATTTATCTTATAGGAAATTTTAAAATAATCAAATTTTTACTAATTAGAGGAGCATGTGTGTTTGGTTCATTTTTTATTACTTGCCTTGATACCAAAATAACTAAAAGCTTATGTACTCTTATTTATTTATAATTGACATCTTTAAACTTAATTAGCATGAATCCATAATATACCCTCAATATGTATGTTAGGTCTTTTTAAATTTTAAAATTATTTATGTATTTAAATTTTGTATCTTTAAACTTAATTGCATATTTATAATTTACAATTTTTTTTATAAAAAAAAGTCTCATTAAAAAAATAGAAACTAAATTTTCTTTTCACAAATCTGGTGGGTCAGCCCACCTAACTCACCAATCTATAGTGGGCCGAGTAGGGTTGGGAAGATAAATATCTTTATGTTTGATGGATCAATCCAGCCTGACTCATTTTTATCTTGTAGTCTGCAATGGGCTAGCTCGTGTGGGCTAGACTGACTCGTTTTGACACTTTTAGTAATCGTTGAAATCTTTTTTATGAATTGTTGCTTTATCGTAGGAAGCTCTACCATGCCTTCCACCCCAACTCGTGTCACTTCTTTGTTGTTGTTGTCATTACCTAAATTTTAAACTTCTTCTACACCTCTCATTCTGACCTTCACCACTTTTCCACCTTCATCACCACTACTTCCCTTCCTTCGTTAGGAATGAATATTTTGGAAAATTTGATGTATCTAAGCATATTTTTCTAAATTTTTATAGTTTTTAGGAAATAAAAAATTTTAAAAACTAATTGAAAACTATTCCAGCAAATCAGGAAAATTGGGAGTGCAACAAAGAGTATGTTTGGTTTTTTATTTCAACTAACTGAAATGATTTCAACTTTGTTTGAATAGAAAAAAGTTAGGATTTTTTTAGGAGCTACTAGTTTTTTTTTTAAAAAACCTACTTCAAGTAACTTTTTCAAAAAAATTTCTATTTTCTGTTGCTAGTTGATTTTACTTTTATAACTTTATTTCATTAATTAATGTATTGTCACCTAGTAACTTTCTCTCTTTATATGATACAATTTCTCTTTTCTTCATTTCTCTCACATTTATCAATATAATTATAGTAATTTATAATTTAAATCTATAATTATAGAAAATTATAATTTAAACATGTAATTTAAAATTTATATATTAATTATAAAAAATTATAATTTAAATATATAATTATAGTAATTTATAATTTAAATATAATTATATAAATTTATAATTTAAATATGTAATTATAATTTAAATATGTAATTATCTAAATTTATAATTTAAATATATAATTATAATAATTTATAATTTAGATATGTAATTAATTTTTATTATTAAAATATATTAGAATTATTTTAAATACCTCATTATTAATCTAATAATTAATTATGTCCTTATTTGTTATTTTATAACTTTTAGCTATTTGATAAACTAATTTTATCAAATTTTTACAATTAACTTTTCAGTTTTCGACTAACTTTTAAATTTTAATTATTTTTCAGCTTTCAGCTAGTTTTTCAATCAATTTTGCCTGTACAACCCGCTTCCTCTAAGAAGTCCTCTAAGGAGTTCGTGGTAACTATAACTTCAATCCTAAAATTGCAAAAGTGCTATATTCAAGTTTGCTTACTCTTTGTCAATTCATTTAATTAATTGCACTTAATAAAATTGTCTGCTCTTTTGTTTCATTAACCACAACTTCTGTGATAGGCATGTTCTCACCTAAACCTAATAATAATAAGATTATTTGATAGTGTTAATTAAGACAAATAACTAATTAGTCATTAGTATTACATGGAATAATAAATATTGGTTCACATAGATAAGTTACATTACTTTTGTACATCCCAACGTAGAGAGAGTTCGATTCATAACAATTTACAAAGAAATTAGACTCCTTAATTTATGCTCACTGCTGGTGAATCATTTATTCATTAGGTACGCTGCTTAGTCAGCCAGTCTGGGGTTCCATATATATAATTATCATGAGCCTGTCAAGTATGAAAATAGGAATTTAAGTTAGCATGTGCAACTCGATCCTATACTATAAAAAATAAAATATGTTCAAAAGTTCAAACTTTTAAGAGTACAGCCGGCAAAATAATATATACACTATCCTAAGATTTTCTCTAATTAATTACATTTATATTTTCTTTTTTCACCCTACTAATGTAATGTAAAGTTTTTAAAATTTAGGAGGAGACATATGCAATGTAAAAGACAATTAGAAAAGTGCTTTTAGAACAGACAAGTGGTTTATATAGATTTTTAAAAATTAAAATGCTAATATAATTTAAGAAAATCTCAGAGGAAGTTTCTGTATAATTTAATAAAATAAAAAATGGTTCAGCTAATAATAGACAAGAGAATGTCTATATATATGCTAAAGGGTTGCATAGATAATAGACTAATTAAATATATGAATTATCAAAGTAATCAAACAAAATATTTGGAATAGAAAGATTAGCACCGTCTAAGGGAACAATTAGAATAATAAACAAGATCATAATCATTTTTATTCTTCATTTTATATGGTTGAACAGAATATTATTTTCTTTTATATATATATATGGTAATGACGTACAAATTTCATGCATATAAGTTTAAACAGGGTTTTTAATTAATATTGGGTGCAAAGAAATCCATTGTCCGCATGGCAATTGGGATTTTTCTATATATATAAAACAGAATATTTTAATACTTTAAAGTACATAAAAAATGGCCATGTAAAACTGAGAGTCTGAGACACGTTAAGTTGACTGATAAAGATGGCCAACAGCCTGAGTTGCGTATGGTTAATAAAACTTAAGTCACCACATTATCCTAAAGAACAAAACTGTCAAATATGGTTTGTTTCATGGTTTCTCATATGGGTTCTTATGGTTTCATTGTGGTATAAGACTACAAAAAAGTACTTTAGAAAATCTGCTGAGAGAAGATTTAGTCAGGTATGTGCTTGTAAGAAGATGAATACCTGAATAAGGAAATGGCACTTGACCTTCCTCAATGCGCTTGATATCTTCTTTGAGGATCTCGTAGTGCATTTTAACCTCCTCTATAGATTTTCCCACCATTTTGGCAATATTCTGCCACCTATCTGGGGTTTCCTTATCATATATAGCCAGGGCATGTTCAAATATTTTGTTTTGCTTTATTGTCCAAGATGATGATCCCATCTTAAGTAAAAACTACTTATTGGGTTTCTCTTAGTAGAGAAATCTTAAGCTGCGAGCGAGCAAGAGTACGTGTAAGTGAAAACAGGAGAAAAAAAATTGCTAGAATTAGTGAAAGGCTTTAACCCCACAAAAGAAAAAAAAAGAGTGAATGATGGTTAAGTTGTATAAGTAAGGAAGGGTTATGAAGGATGGTATGTGAGGAAGAGATGAGCAAGGTTGCTCTTTATATAGGTGTGTTGTTGCAATAGCAATTGATTAGATTGAATAGTTTGGCCGAATATATCATGGAAAAGGGCAGAAGATCTTGTGACCCGTTCTCCTTGGAACCATAGAACGGCGCAGGACAACACAGGCAAGTGGAAGAGGAGAATAAAACCAGTGGGCCTTTCATTGTTTTAAGCAAAGATACTCCTTCATTATTACTGCAAGTTGGACTTTCCATTGTTACTACTTGCCAAATTACAATGCATAAATTGTTCTCAGCAAGTACCAACAGAGAAAGGTAGTGCGTGTTGAATGAGAGCAATTAACGTTTGCAATTAGTAATTCTTTAATATAGGGTTCTCATAAATTCTTCATTAATAGACAGTAATTAAAGAAAAATGCTATTGGTCACCGAGGGAACTTTCATCAAAATTATACGACCGTGAATTCAATCAAAGTGGCTTTCATGTTGTTAAAATTTTTAACCAATATCTACTAATTAAAACAAATCACCTCAGTTTATTTTAATATTCGTGCAATTTCTACCTTTGATTTGTTGAAGTATAAATTTGAGTTGAAGTTAAATAATACATAAATGAGAAAATAAACCTATATAAATCATATTTTTTTATATATCGAGTAAATACTCTATTGAGATATCATGTTGATTTTGAACTAACAATCCTCATAATTATTATGGTTTTGTACATATTAATTTTTAAAATATTTTAGATATACTTTAAAAACATCTAAAATGCTTTGGAAACTAATTAACATGTAAGCGTAATAAAAGTTCAGAAACTAAAATGTTGAATTTTTTTTTTAAGACTTATTAGTCATCCTAACATGTTTCAGCTACCTACTTGAGGATTTATTCTTCTGTCTTTCCTATGATGGTATTTATTATAACTTTTACTTCTCTCTTCCTTTCCTATATATATATATATATCTCCCCGTAGTAATCTGTACGTAAAACAGTCATTTTTGTACGTACGATGCAAAGATTGAACTTTTATCATATTACAACTTTTTTCCTGTAAAGCTCATAGTAAATGGATGATAGCATCACCCAATCCATCCAGATGCCTTATTCAATATATGCTTGTTTTTTTTTTTGTAAACAATAAAATATGTATATTCAAAAGCATCATAGGTGCAAAGGAACCACATTGTACATGAACATAAAGTCAGAAACCCCAACTAAGCATGGAAGTGGTTAAGATATTACTCATAAAACAAGGTAACCACAGTGCTTCAGCTAAACAAAACCAAACTGCCAATAGTTCTAAAACAGAGTCAAGTTGGACACTTAAGATTAACAGCAGCCTACACCATATTACAGCCAATACTATACAAAATAACAAAAACTCAGCAGAATACCTCTCGGTGCAGCATTACTGCCAACAACAGCAATGAATAGCCCATAGTGCAGAATACCAATAAAGCAGAATTAATGCAAAATATCAACTAGGGCATCAGAACCTAGACATAGCAGTAACCCCGCCTCACTATGCAAGATACCATATTAACGCAGGACCCTGCCGCAGACCAATCAAGCAGTAGCAGGTAGCCAGTGCAGAATAACAGACTTGAGAATTCAGTGCATACTACAAAACAGTAAACAAAATAATGCAGGAACAGATAGAGTTTACAGTAAAACCAATGTTGCACAGAATTGTGAGTATTTCCACAACAAACTAGCCCGAGCAAGCTACATCTCCCTAATCCAAAAATACTCCCCGAACTTCTAATCACTCAAAAAACCATCTATTTTTTTTAAATTTAACTATTCTTTTAAGTAATTAATTTTAACTATTAAATTTAAAAAAAATGAAGGATTAGGATTGAGAATAAAAGCTTGATTATTTTGGTTTTGTTTTTTAGTTTTTGAAAAGAGTGTTAAAGAATAGATTTTAAAAACTGCTTTCGGAAAGAAAAGAAAACAAAAAACTTGTTTGATAAGTATTATTTGAAAATTGTTTTGAAAAGGTAAAAATAGAAAAACTTGTTCATATTTATTAAAATTTTATTAATGAAAAGCAAAAAATAATATATTTTTGGTTATATTTTAAATTTTCAAAACAAAAATAAAAAATTGAAGAACAAAACTATTTTTAACGGTTTCTGTTTTTTAACTTTTAAAAACTAAAAAATCATAACGGTTTTTGAAAATTGTTTTCAAAAACACTACCCAAGCAAGGTTTTTAGTTTTTAAATAGTAAAACACTACCCAAACTCTTAAACTTATTTTTGAAGTAAGTGAGGTCTTCTACCATATATATATATATATATATTTATTTATATTGGATTAGAGTTTTTTGCTTTCATGAATGTTTATATGTATAGTTATTATAGATATATAAGTTTAATAAGAACTTTTGATAGTCTTTTTTTAGTTATCTTCTAGGAGATTATTATAGAGAATGTGTATCATTAATTTATTTAGACTAAATTACCACCGGCGCCCCCTATTTAGGGGGTAGCTCACTTTGTGCCCCTAATTTTCTTTTGCGTACCTTTTGTCCTCCAACTTTTTCAAAAGTTTAATTTTTGTCCTTCCGTCATATTTAAAGTCACAATGTGGCAACATTAATTTTAAGAGTAAAACTGCTAATCCTATACCTCTAGGCTAAAAGTCATTGTTAGTTTTTTTGTAAGATTCAAATTTAGTTAAACTAATTATGTGACAATATTCATTTTAAAATATAGAGAAATTTAACAAAGTAAGATTCAAACATAGGATGTGTGGGAGCGTTAAGACCATGTCACTAGATAGTAGATCCATATTGATTTTATTGTGTATTTTCCTTTGTTTTGTTTTACTATTCTAGTCATTTATGTTGTAAATGTTTTAAAAAGAGAAAATTTTTAAATTCTAAAAGCTACTTAGCTTCATTTTACATTATATCTATTTGGAATAAGATTTTATTTTTAATTTTATATTTTAGTTTTAGTTGTTGCTTTAATTTATAATTTATAATTTTAATTTCTGTCTTTGTTTTAATTAAATTTTATATTGTTGTTAATATAACTAAATTTTAGTTTTAGTCGCTAACCCTTAAATTTTAATTTCAACTTTTAATTCTTAATTGTAGTTTCAAAAATATAAATAAAACATACAACGTAAAATGAACTAGATAGATTTAAAATTAAAATATAAGAGTAAAATATAAAATCTAATTAAAAATAAAGATAGAAATTAAAATTAAGAATTAAAATTTAAATTAAAAGTTGAAAATTATAAATTAAAGCAACAACTAAAACTAAAATATAAAATTTAAAATTAAAAATAAAATTTTATTCCAAATAGATTTAAAAAAAAATGAAGCTAAGTAACTTTTAGAATTTAAAAAATTTCTCTATTTAAAAAATTTACAACATAAATGATCTAGAATAGTAAAACAAAACAAAGAAAAATACACAATAAAACCAATGTGGATCTATTATCTAGCACTCCCAGACATCCTATGTTCGAATCTTACTTTGTCAAATTTTTCTATATTTTAAAATTAACATTGCCATATAATTAGTTTAACTAAATTTGAATTTCATAAAAAAACTAACAATGACTTTTGGCCTAGCGGTATAGAATTAACAGTTTTACTTCTAGGTCTGGGTTTAGGTCCTAACTTACCCTATAACACTTCAAAATGAACTTTTCCATGATTAATTTAACACATCACATAGTAAATTTAATATAATCTTATTTAAATAATTATAAATCATACTCTAACTTTGTTGAGAATTTCCCATCAAGTGACTACCACTCCAAATAACTCTACCTCCTCCATAGAAAATGAAGATAGAAAAATTCCCAACACAATCATTTAAAAATTAAATACTAAAAAATCTCAGAAGACCAACCATTCTTATAATTAGCATAATTACAATTTTCTCTTTATGATCATACTACCATAAAGAAATTTGTTATACGAATACTTATCGATCTTGTTAAGTGTAAACCATATTTGAACATTAGGTTAAGACTTAGATTTTTAAAAGAATTTTTGGATAAATTAATTATTTAATGATTATATGTTAATAAATCGGTCTTAAAATACTATAGAACTTTAAAATGTTTTAACTGTTATTTAATGTACATTAAAACATGATTATTCCAGGATTAATTTATGTAAATTTTCAAAAATCCATGTCAGCGTTTAAAAGGGAATTCGCACTTTTTTATTTTCAATTTTACTCTGATTTATTTTTTTAATAACTATATATTTAAAAATTAAAAAATAAAAATATTTAATCATTTATATCATGCTAATTATATCAACATTCAATTAAAGTTTTTTATTTATAATAAATTTATTAATTAACAGTTATGTCATGCTAATTAACTCTATATTTATAAGTTATTAGAATGGTAACGCCGTAAAGTAATGTGATCATCCAGTATAAGATGTGACCTTTTTAAAACGCTTGGCTCGCAGAGATGCTTTAATAGAATTAACGAATCGCACCCACCCAAACCCCACCGTTGATTTCAATCTTCAACTCGTTGGTATTTTCACTTTTTTATTATTTGTTTCCTTCTAGGACGAACTTTACCTGTTCCCATTGACCCGCGTCAGACATGGTGCTCCACTTTTTCCCCACCACAGCTTCCAAATTCCCTTCCCTCTCAAGAAAAAATCACCGTTTCATTTACCGAATCGCCATTTTGTTTCTCCTACACTTAGATTCCAGAATCATCCAGGTAAACCACTCAATTCCACCACCACTCTTTTTTATTCATTTCTTTCCCTCTTATTTTAATGAAAAATTATTATACTTGTGATAATCCACGAATATCATTTTACGTAAGCTTCCGTTGTCGTCGTTGATATCAATTATTGTTCTGTTTTGCACCTTGCATGGATGCCGTTACGATAACCCTAAGTCCTGCCTAAACTTCTGCAAGGTACGATATTATTTATTGAATCAAATTATTTTAGAACAATTAATTCAATATTACGATAAGCTTGATTATCCTTTAGGTTTATTGTTCAGTTCATTCTCTTGTTTGAACTAGCTTTCTTTTTTGCTTTGTAACTGCACTAACTTAGGAGTATTTCTTTAGGTCATCGTGTTATCGGTGCGAAATATCAACATGCTTAATACATAACTGAAGCCTCTTTAGTGTGATTTCTCTTTTCAATCACAACAAGGCAACAACATGTTGGTAGCATAAGAGTATTTGACAGTACTAGTAGATAGTAAAATAAAATAGCTAATTCTTTATTAATAATTAGTACTGGTTTATAGACATGATAAATTTGTAAACACATTTACTTAATACATCTGTAACGTTCAACGCTAGAATACCATAGCAATCACACGGGTGCTTACAATTAGATATTTTTACTTTTTACTGCTGTTCATTCATTTATTTATTTAACTATTGTGGATATGATTATAATCATCACGAGTCTTCAGTTTTGTTGGATTCTGGATCAATAACCTGTCAATGGTAGAAAAAGAGAATTAAGTCAGTGAACTGTCTTGTTGCATTTGCCATGGAAAGTTTTAATGTGAAGAATTTGATTTAGCCGATGGAGGAAGATTGTTGAAAACAGCTTCAGTTATTATGAAAAATAGATGGTGTTGACCAAAATGTAATTTTAGAGAAAGAGATATGAACAACTACTGAAATGAGGATAGCGCAGACTGAATAAGCTTCAAATAGATTATAGAATACTGATTGGGGTTTCAGAAAGGAGTATCTGGTGCTTCCTCTCTAAGTCTCTAACTGAAGAAAGGGAAGTAGTTACACTAGCAAGTATTGTTCTTCAAGCTTTAATTGTCAATTCAAAAATGATTGACAGCATGGTTTCCTTTTTGTTTTTTTCGTTTCTCAAATGGGGACTCTTGTTATGTTTTTAGCAAAAAAGGAACTCTTGAAGCTAAAATGATTTTGGAATATTTGCAACAGACTATGTACCCAGGTATCAAGAAAAAGGTGGTGCAGTACCTGTTCTGTTTGACACCAGTCTCCTTAATTACTGCTAGAATTGTTTGTTCTGTAGGGGAATGCTACTTGACCATGCTCAATGCGTCGGATATCTTCTTTGAGGATCTCATAGTGCCTTTTAACCTCCTCTACTGATTTTCCCACCTCACTGGCAATATTTTGCCACCTATCTGGGGTTTCTCTATCATATTTAGCCAGGGCTCTTTCAAATAGTTTGTTTTGCCTTGCAGTCCAAGATGATGCCATCTGAATATGTAGAGATGAAGTTTCAACTTAAGAGAAGTCTTAAGCAGTGGTAATATTGACACACTGCGGAGAAGAGTAGAATCAAAAGTAAAAACTTTAGAAAAATGGAAGTGGCTTGGTGAGTTTCACAAACTGGAAAGTGGAAAGAAGAGATCAGATATGATTTCTTCAGGCAAGCAATGGTATGGGAAAACAATAGCCAAGCTAGTCTCTTATAAGTAGGAGGAAAAGTATTGGAGGGGTTATTGGTCTGGCCTGTTGGATGAGTATATTTTTCAAAAGGACAGAAAATAAAGTGACTTGTTCTTCATTCCCTTGGAACCACTTTATGAATCAGGATAGCAGACAACAAGTGGAAGAGGGGAATCAAGATCAAAGGACTTGTCTTTTACTCTTTTATTCTTTCAACTAAAGATACTGCTTTATTTTGTCATTGGCAAGTTGGACTTCTCTTTAATAGATTCTAGTCAGTGGCTTACAGTGCCAAAATTCAACATGCAATTACCAGACATGCTGATAATTTGGTTATCTTTTCTTTTCTGAGAGTGGAAATATGGATACTACTATTTATGTTTAGAGCCAACTCTCCTAAAGTCTTAAGCTATTACATGAATGCTCATATATGGATCTATTTCATATTGAACATGCTAAAGTCTGCATAGCATACATGCCAAATTACACAATCTGCACAGAAGGGATGATAAATAAATAGTAAAACTCCTGAGTCATGATCCATAGCTGTTATGCACCGAAGTCCAACATTTAGTTCATGCAATTTTATCCATAGTATTGGATATACTTCATTGAATATATCCAAAATTAAGTACCTTGATGTCTTCTTGCTATGAATGACACAGTTTTAGCTGAAGCATTGAAAGGAGGAAAAATAAACTTTTAAAAACTTGCGTTTTGAATAAATCGTTTAGAATCAAAGCCTTTTTTTAGTTGAGTCAAACAGAGTATATTAGTACTAGTTTAATGAAAAATGAATTGGCATTGGTTTCAAGGTGAAAAAGATCACAACTTATCAGAAGTTGCATGATTTAGGTATCTTGCAAGAGATGGAGAGGTTGGTGTGGGTATTACACATAGAATTCAACCTAGTAGATGAAGTTAAGTAAACTGTTCTACCATAATTTGTGACCAGAAAGCATCTATCAAACCTGAAGGAAAATCCTACCTAACACTTTAAAGACAAGCAATAGTACTCAATAGAAGTGAATGTTGGGTAGTGAAGTGTCAACAAAAGCAAATAAATTAATATTGGGCTTGAAAAGATGAGAATGCTAATTTAGTTGTTTTGACATACTAGAAATGATAACTATAGGAACTAATATATTCTGGTGAAAATTTGAGTGGCAACAATTGGAGATAACATGACAAATTTGTCTGCAGTGCTTTGTTCATGTGACATGATTGTAGATGGAGGTTCTATTAAGAAATGTGAATCAAATTAGAGGTAATCTGGTTAAAAAGATAGATCAAGACCTAAGAAAATATTTTGATTTGAGAGATCAATTTTGTCAATGATCTGTGCCGCTAAACCCTGTCTATTATTATCTTTATGGGTTTGGTTGTTCCTATTTTGAAAATGTATATTGCCCTATTTAATAACATGTAGAAAAGTTCCAATTAATACTCTTTTGGTGGGATTACTTGCTAATTGTTTGGCATTGAATTCCCGTGTATACTAATTGTGAAGCATAACTCTCTTTCATGGCATACCCTATAGTCATCAATATTTTAAATTGATAAAAGTATTAACTCTTTGATTTATCTGTTACTTATTTTTACTTTCAACCGTTTATGTTGTGCACTTCAAGTAGAAGAAACAACCTATGTAGATCTCAAAGTGCATATTAGGAATACATGATTGGCCTGCCTTTTGTGGATTGCCGCTTGTTTGATAGAGATAAATTGTAACATGGATCAGCTGGTGTTTATGTTGTTTTATAGTTCATCAAAAAGATCAAATAAGGATTCCTGCAATTACCAAAAGAATGAAAACTACTATTACAAAAATATTTGATAGCATTTGAAAACTTGAACACTTGATTATCGGAGCTATATATATTTTTAATTAGAATTGAAGTTCAAAACTATCAGTTTATGGCCGAAGTCATTTTGAAGATTCTAGCCGAAGGATGATATATTCGTTGTGGTCAATACAAAATAAAAGCATGTCTATTGATGTCTGGTTTCAGGAATAAAAACCTCTGTGATTGCATTATGCATTCTGTAATGTCATTTTCAAATAATTTCTTTCCCTGTCTGTAAGGAATAAAAATCTACTACAGGAAACTGGCTATGTTGTTTTTAACCTGTACAATGCCAATTTTAATAAAATACCATTTCGACCTCCAAACATACAGAAAATGGCAAACTACATTTCTAAATGGACAGCAGCGATGAGTGGGTGTTTATTATCAACATATTTTATGGTAATTATGTAAGATTTTTAGTCATTATTCTCTTCACTGAACCACCTCTAAATATGGCTGGATAGTGGCATCAATAAATTTATTGTGACATATATATATATGTATGAGGATATTCCTTGGATCGTACACGAGTATATATTATTATATTTTGGACTGACTTTTCTTCAAAAAGCAATTAATTATTGGACAGCAAAGTTGATGGTGGCGATATTATGAAGTATGATGATAGATACTAGAGGCTGTTGGGCTCATGCAACTTGGTTGCGTTATTTTGCATAAGGAATAATAATGTTCTGCCCCTAGGAATTTGTAGTGCGATTTGTTCTTTTGGACCAGGTAACAAAAATATGATCCATGGAGAAAGAACACGGTTTCTTGCTTGTTTGTTGTGGAGTATTTGATAGATTTTATTTTAAATTAAAATTATTAGATTAATTTTGGATTATTAAATAATAGTGGTTTTAAAAATTAATGTAATGTTATTTAAAATTATATTCATAGATATTCATTATTTGAACTTATATTATGAATGAGCTTATCATGGATTAGACTTCTTCAAAATAAAAATAAAAAAAGAATCATGGATTAGACTCTTCTTTGGTGCCTAAGTGAGAAGTCTTTGTTGTTGGAGGCTGTAAAACTGTCTCATTTAATCATGGTACAAGGTATGAATTCAAGCTCTTTCTAGTATACATACTTCTCAAAATCTATGTAATTGCTTTGTATGCTTTGTACATGCAATAATTATGCATAATTTTATTTTATTTTTTAATATTTGTTAATTTTGGCGTTAAATCTTAAGTTGAATTTTATTATTATTTGAAAACAATTTCAAAACCTTGTCTTTGCTATGCTTTTAATTTGTTTTTTTCTGTTTATTAAATCATTAACAAAGTACTAGATACACATAATAGAAATATTTGGACTTTTTAAAATCAAATAATAATTAGGTGTACGCTTTTGGATTTCTATTTCAATTTTCTGGAATTTTTAATAGAAATATTTGGACTTTTTAAAATCAAATAATAATTAGGTGTACCCTTTTGGATTTCTATTTCAATTTTCTGGAATTAAAATTTTTATTATTTTATTTGAAATTATCCGAGAGGTCTTCTTCTCTAAATTATTGATATGAAAAGTATCCTTTTGTTGAATAAACCACTTGAATTTGGTATTTGAAATTGAATAAATCATTTGATATTTTGGAATAATTCTAGAAAATATTTGAGACTCATAAATATTTTATATCTATTGATTCTTGTGGGAAACTTTTATTAACTTTGAATTTTCTAGTTGCTTTGTTAATTCCTTGGAAATAGCTTATTGCAGCTGTTTTATTGACAATATAAGTGTTGGGGTTTAGAACAATTGGGTTCAGGATGTTGATATTGTTAATGTTGGGACAACTAGGAAAGGCAACGGTCGATTGGGTGGTTTTGGCCATCCCTTTTCCCAGAAAATATGAGGCAGATCCGGATTTGATTATAAAAGAAATAGTGTAAAGTTCTAATATTTATTGTCATTTTTAAAGAGTTTTCAGGTTCGGGTATATTTACATGTTACTTATTATAGTATTTTTAAATTTATTTTTATATTATGAAATAAATGACATTAAATTATTAATTATATTTTAAGTTAAAACTGTATAAAGAATAATAAATAACAAGAAATAATAAATAAAGGTTTAAGAATTTAATTTTTTAGTTAAATGTATAATTTTTAGTTTATACTATAGTTATTATAATTGTAATGGAATGGTATAAGTACAGGAAATATAGTTACTTACTTGTACCTAGTCAAATAGATAATATCTATAAAAATTGAGACTTGTTTAGAGTTGTAGTTATCTATTTGTACCTATTGGTATTAGCCAATACGGGTATTATTTTCATTCCTAGTGGTGAAAGATGTTGGTTTTGGGATTCACTGCAACAACGGTGTAAAGTATTAGGTGGCTAGGAATGGTGGTGGTACTGGTCAAATTTGAATGTTGTAGTTTGTTTAGTTTGCGCTAGAAGGTGGTTGATATTTTGATATAACTTTTCTGCTATCTGTATACTGTGTTACACATAGCTTGTTATAATAATATTTATTTTGCCTATAAGAAAAAAGTTAATAAAGGTAATATTGTATTAATGTCTAATAATTCTTAAATATATGAATATATTGTAATCAATTTATTATTTATTATTATAATACATTTATGAGTGATCTAATTTGTTTTCATATGAAAAAAATATTTTTTTCATTAATTTATTATTTGATACGCATTTTAATAATCTTAGTATCATGTATATTTTATAATTTTTATCTAATTTGAAAATAAATTCTAGTTTTAAATTATATATTCTAGACTTGATTTTTTGTTGTTATTCTTCAATTTGTTATCATTTTGGTACTGTGACTCAGGAATTAATGTAGGCACTTATGTGAGCTAAATAGTTGTGTCAAAATTTTTATGTTTGCTTATTTATTTGTAAGTATGGTTGTTACTATTTTGTATGATTTTTAATCATATTTATTTTTTAAAAAAATGCTAATACTATTCTATATAATTGTCAACTTACTTATTGTAGGTATGATTGTGCAAAACATATATTTAGCGATGTGATTTAATTAAATTGAATTTATTATTTTACATAGTTTTGTATGGTTGTGATCCTAAGTATCGTTAGCATAATTATATATAATATTGTGAAATTTTAATGAATTATTTTTCTATTAGAATATGTGTACATAAATTTATGCAATTTAAATATTTTAGAAATTAAATAATTTATATTTTCATTTGATATGTGATTCAAATAATTGTAAATTTAAATATTGTATGAAACATAACTATATCCTTTTCATACATTGTTATTTATGACTTTTTATTCATATAATGTATTTTGTTTTTCTTGTGTCAATCATATATTGGTATGTACTGAAATAATAAAGAAACACAAAAAAAGGTTGAATCGTGTATTATGTACTTTAAAATAAATAACAAAAAGGTTTTTCTTTTTTTTTTTCTTCAGAAAAGCACTTCGTCAAAAGTGTTGGAGATATCTCACATTATATAATTAAACAAAAGTATATAATAAAATGTAAATCTTACTTTACAAGTTAATGTGGATTTCTCCAAAAAAGAGTTCACCAACAAAAATGACATGAAGATAACATTAGAGGAGATAGGATACAAGTTTATGCAAAGAGTCTTATTGGGTACTAGTATCTAATCACACTTCTTAATTTATAATAAGTTTGTTAACTTTACTAATTAATACTTGAAAAATGTATAAATGAAAAGATATGATTGAAGAGATACCAATTAAACACTAATACAAATTCCTTAACTTGAAAATTTTTCACTAAGCAAATTGGTTATTATAAGTATTTTGTAAGCCTATTTAGCTTTTTACAAGATAGTAATCTCTATCCAAAATTACTTCAACCCAAGTACTTTTTAACCATTTTAGGCTTTCATAGAGAAAAACACTGAAAGATATATCTCACAACGGCGAGTTTGAAACTTAAATATAAGTACAAATATTTATGAATACAAAGAATATGAAAGTTTTAGAGCTTGTGTTAAATTATTTTGAAAAAGTGAGTGATAGCTTGTTATAAGATGCACTTTTATGTCTTTGTCTTCACATTAAGCCTTCTTATATAATATTTGCTGAGAAAGTAAGTTTTTTCCGTTCTAAATTACATTATATATGCAGGATTGGATATCATGTAAAGTCACGGAGTGTTTGGTGTACCATGAATTATACCAACTCCTATTTAACACTATGACACAAAATGTTCCAAAAGACATTGTAACATGTATATTGATAACAAAAAGGTAATTGATATGTGACTTTTATTAAAAATAATGTGAACACACAAATACAAGACAGATAAATGATATATATAGAATTAAGTACAATGTTTCTGGTTAATTCTAAATTAATAGATGCTTAATTCTAAATTAATAGATTCTAAATATAGGTCAAGTTTCCTAGTTATGTTTAGCTAGAATCTAGTTGATTTACTGACTTGTTTATAGTATTTAAAGTAATTTAATCCTCCAACAAGTGTCCATTGTTTATGGCATAATTATAGTGATTTTATAAGCTCTAACTCCTCGTTTTCTTTTTCTTCATAATTATCATAAATGGGTGAATAGTTACTGTTAAAACTCTCTCATAGACGAGGCTGAGGTTGAAGGTAGAGTTTGGCCCGAAACTGCATGAGATTAGCCTTAGGCACATGTTGATTAAACAGATCAACAGCTTGATGATTAGTAGGAATGTGGTGAGTGACAAGATGGCCAAGTGTAACTAGTTCACAGACAAATTGGTAATCCAATTCAATGTGTTTGTTGTTGTAAGGTCTTGCTTTATTTATGTTATAAGTGTGTGAATAATTTGAAAGAGAAAATAAATATAATGTGAGTATGATAAATGAATTAATTAAGGAATAAATGGTCATGCTATTTCTATTGATATTTATGTTTTATTTTGGTGAATGTGATTGGTATTATATGGATTATGGAAATTGAGTAAATTTGATTCAAGGAGAAGTGATATATATATATAATCTTTTGAATAGAAGTATTCAAGGATTTATTTGTAAATCTAATTTCGGGAGAGTGGGTGGAGGGTTATGTTCAACAAATCAGAATTACTAAATACAACTTGGGTTCTTTTTTTCTTTCTTTTCTCCCTCACATTTCTTTTCTTCTTCTTCCTTCTCCCTCAATTCTTTTATTTGTTTCTACACCCAAAATCTCTTTCCTCTTATATGTGTGACATTCGTCAGCAGAATTCAATGAAATTTCTTCCATCTATCCTGATCTTGGTTGCTGATTGTAGTAAGTTTGATCTTATTTCTTTGGGTTTTTTTTCTTTTCTCTTTTCAATTCAACATTTCCCATTGAAGGAAAATCCTCCTTGAAATCCCAATCTCGTAAGTTCTCTTTATTTTTTTTTTTTTTGCTAGGTTTTGAGTGATCTCTACAGCTGAATTATCTTCTCTATTGAAATTCAACTTCAAAAGGGAGAAATAAGTAAGGGAAGGTCACTATATGGTGTAATTTAGGAATTTCTGATTAAATATTGTTTTGAGGAAATTAATGTTAAATTATCTTCTTTGGATCTTGAACTAGGTTGTTATTCTTTGTAAGTGAGTGTAGTGGATGATGTTTTGATTGGATTCACTTGTTAAAGGAGTTGTGCTTCCTTTGAAATTGATTTAATGCACTATTTAAGTTTTATGATAGATTAGAGTGTCAGATTTTTGGGTTGTTACAAGGAGGTAACTTAACCTGGGTTGAGGTATATTAAATTAAGGATATATTTAAGGTTGTTGTAATCGTAATATTAAGGTTGATATGGACGAGACAATACTCTTAATGTACTTAAGTAAGTAAGATATGATGTAAATGTGTATGATAAAACCTTGATTGTAGTTACTGAACCTATTTTTGAGTTTGTTGAATTGACAAATATTATGTAGCATAGGTTCTGAAATCTTGTAGAGTCTTGCTAGCGAGAGTTCTCATCAAGTGAAAAGTTGGCATTGTGAGGCAATTTCTTGGCTTTACGCTCAACGACATGTCTTACTCAGTGTAAAGTATTATCTTTCAAATTTTTTTTGGGCTTTTCGTCCAGCGACACCTCTTGCTAAGCGAAATTCCTTCTCTACAAAACCATATCTTAGACCCCTTCCT
This sequence comes from Psophocarpus tetragonolobus, assembly GCA_037954015.1. Classification (NCBI taxonomy): domain Eukaryota; kingdom Viridiplantae; phylum Streptophyta; class Magnoliopsida; order Fabales; family Fabaceae; genus Psophocarpus; species Psophocarpus tetragonolobus. The sequence continues at coordinate 13,785,076 of CM075694.1, forward strand.
GGGTAATACTTGCCATTGGGCGAGGTGTCCTAGTTCCTAGTTGGGTGAGCTATTCAGTATGTGTTTTGTCTTATTATTTAAAAGTTTTAATATTTTGGGTGTAGTTTATATTGGGAATGGTTTTAAAGATGAAAAGTAATATTATTTGTATTAGAATTTTTTGGGGTGTTACAAATGTAGGCATGAAAAACTGGATTAATGGTCATGTGAAAAAAAGCACTCATGTTGTCATAATATAACGGTGGAACTAAGGTAGGCTAGTGAAATATGGAGATATTTCAAGAGAGAAGTCAATCATGTGAGTTTAGTTATAGTGTTTGCCATAGCCTTATATTCAGCTTTAGTGCTAGAGGAGAAACTATTTGTTGTTTCATAGCACACCATGAATAGGATTATCACAAAAAAAAAAAAAAATAATAGTTAGTCATAAAGCACTAAGTGTGGCATAACCTACTCGATCTGCATCAGAAAAGGCAAAAAGATCTAGTGTAGTGTTTGAAGTAAAGTGAAGACCTACATAAATAATTTTTTTGACATATCGTAAAATATGATATACCATTTTTAAATGCATAATAGAAGAAGAATGCATAAATTAAGACAAAGAATTAACACTATATGAAAGATCAAGGTGGGTGTTAGTACGAAATTCTCCTTTCGGCAAATGCACTGGTTGTGTGTAACCTAAGAAAGTAAACAAGGTCGTATTCACAAGGACTTGGATGATGTCACAAAAATTTAAATATTTTTTACAGTGATAAATAAAAGGAAATTTTACTAACAACTACTAAAAGAGATGCTAAACAAAAGCATAAATAAGTAAATATAAAGGGTTACCCAAATGGAGATATGATTGTGTTTTGAATTCACTAAACATTAACTCAAGTGCACAAATAAGCTTATAATCATCATTTACTACTCGTGTTTTCATTACTTATAAAAGTACCCTAACCTCAATTTCTTTCAAGTAGGGACTAAGCTATTTGAGATTTAAGTTATCAATTCCATGCATAACCTACAGTTAAATAACTTGTATTAAGAAAAAAAATAAATTATCTTGACCTATTACTCTAATCCTAGCAATAAATGCATTGGGTGCTCTTTTAATTTTATGAGTCAAAATTCTTTTCCAATCTCATTCAAAACGTAAAATTCACTAAAGACAAAACGATAAAGCATAGGGTAAAGAAGATATACCAACATTTTGATTAAAGAACAAAAAGATAAACAAGAATTTAGGTTTAGTTACATCAAACTATAATAAATGGTAAACTTAGATAACCATGAGGAAGGGAAACATGCATAATAGAGGGGGGAATGGATGCAAAAAATTTAACTTCTGTCTAACCTTGGTTCAATCCTTCTCAAAATTTTTTTGTGTATATAAAAAAATGAAATAAAGGTAAAATTTGCGTAAAATTAAATCTATGACTACTTTCTTGACTACATATATTTTATATAACAAAATGAGGAAAATAAAGTCTTAAATGAGAAATAATTAAGATAATTGTTCTATTTTACTTATGTAAATAGGTAAATTATGCAATTATCAACGAGTAAGGGTGAGGTATCGTAAGGCTCCAACAAGCCCGTGAAAGTAGCTTAGATCATCAAGAGGAGTGTCATTGGATATCACAGTAGTCTTAGTTTCAAGTGGTGTGCTCATTGGTTTACAATCAACCATGTTAGCTTGTTCAAGAATGGTAAAGGCATATTGTGATTGGGATAAATAGAGGTCATCCTTTGTTGAGAGTATCTCAATGCTAAGGAAGTGGTGAAGAGCTCCCAAGTCCTTTATGGAAAATTTAGATTGCAGAAGATTGATGAAGTTAGAGACAGGAGTAGTTGTGGATTTATGAGAAGTATATCATCCACATAAAGAAGAATAATTAGTGATCCAATATCAGAGTGCCAAATAAATAAAGATGGATAAGCCACACTACAAAAGAAACCATATTTAAGAAGAAAATAATTGAAGCAATCAAACTAGGCGCAAGGTGCTTGTTTAAGGCCATAAAGTGCCTTTTGGAGTTTACAAACATGGTTAGGGAATTGAGGATTAGCCATGCTAGGAAGTTGTTACATGTATATGATTTTAGAAAGCATACCATGCAAAAAACCATTTCTTACATCAAGTTGTTGAATGTGCCATTTTTTAATAAGAGCTAAAGTGATGATTAACAGATGGTGCCTGAATTAATTACAGGAGAGAAGGTTTCAGTATAGTCCACTCCATTAATTTGGTGATTTTCCTTTTCAACAAGGCGAGTCTTAAGAGGATCTAGAGATCCATCATGTTTGGGTTTTGATTTGAAAACCCATAGCCAATAACATGCAAGCTAGGGGTACGAGAAACAAGTTTGGAAGTTTGATTTTTATTTAAGGACTCAAGTTCTTCGCACATGGAAACCTTCCATCTAGGATGTGCTATTGTAGAGAAAAATTATGTGGGGGTGCGTGTAATGTCTCCACATGACATGGTGATTAAGGAATAAGATTAGGCTTTATAATTAGACGTTGTGAGTGAGTAACCATGGAATGAGCAAGTACAATTTGCGAGAGTTGAGTTTGGGTAAAAGGGATAGACTAAAGTTATTGTGTTGAAGTGGGAGGCCTAAACTCAAGCTCTAGTTTAGTTTGTGGATGTTGTGACTCAAGTTTTCATGTTGAAGTGGGAGGCCAAACTCTGGTTAAACTTATGGATGTTGTTACTCAAGTTCAAGCTCCGCGGATTGTTCTGGTAGATTAATAGATGCAATAGGAAGTTGTAAGGCAAGAGATTCAACTAAATGTGTTGGTAAATGGCTTAGGCATAGTGGGGTTGAAATGGAAGCAAAAGCGAAAATTGTTTTTACACAATTTGCTAAAGAGTCGGGGTAGTATGACGTAGCCAAGAGTCAAATATACTTACTACATTTGGTGAAGGAGAGAGAATTGTATTATGATGGTTAGTCTTATAATGGGAAAATGACTCATAAAAAATAGCATGTTGTGAGATAAAAAATTTCTTACTAAGAGGATTAAAACATTGTATCCTTTATGTATATTACTATATCTCACAAAAACACAAGGAATGGTTTTTGGATCAAATCTCTTATGTTGTGTGTCCCATGTGTATGGAGAACATTTAGAGCCAAAGATGGGGAGTGAAAAATAGTTAGGGTGTGTTCTATGTAAGGCAAAGTAAAGAGTTTCAAAGTTTGGAAAACAGGGTTAAAGTCTATTAATATGATAAACAGTAGTACTAAAAGCTTCAACCTATAAAAATAAAAGTGCACCACTATGAAACAACGTTGTAATACCTAATATGTGAATTATTCTATGAAACCTTTCAATCATACCTCTTTGTTTTGGGATATAGGCAAGATACCTGAAGAATAATGTTTGTTAAACTAAAATGAGTAGAAAATTTGGAGTTGATAAATTCACTTCCTCCATCAAAATGAAAAAACTTGATTTTTTTGTTAAATTGTTTTTTAACATATTGTTCAAAAGGTATATAAGCATTTATAGGATCAGATTTGTAATAAGGGAATAATGCATGTATACTTAGAAAAATCATCAATCAAACATGCATAATATTTAATTACTAATAGATAAAACAAGAGCAGGTCCCTACAAGTCACAATGTATTTTTTTAAAGATAATAGAACTAGTGTGTTTAGAAGAAGAAATAGGCAATTTACTAAGCTTTTCTAATGGATAATTATCATATAGATGTTTAGATTTCAAATTTTCAACTACATCAGTTATCATTTATTTTTTAGTAATTGTAAAGCCATAGGTTTAGGATGTCGTAGTTGTTTATACCAAATATTTGTTGATCCTAATTTGAAACGGTAGAAGAAATACAATTCAGGTAAAGAGGAGAAAACATATATATAAGTCACCCTTGCGCCTCCCTATGATCATTGGTTTTCCTGTTTCTCATTCCTTAACACAAAAACCAGCATTAGAAAATTTATCGTTAACACCAAATTGTTTTTTTAGTTGGCTTATAGAGAGCAAAATTTTGTTAAATCATGGACAAGTAAGACACCACCAAGAGATAGAGTATTATTTTTTTGCTTAATGAGGGAGTCTCCAATACCATGAATTGGGAGAAAAGAACCATCACCAATGAGCACAGAATCGGTACCTAAATATTGTCAAATGTAACTCAACATATTGACTATACCTGTCATGTGATTAGAGTCTCTGGTGTTAGAGGTCTATTCTATGTCAACAATTGTGTTGTCTAAGGTAAGGGCTACAAGTTCTTGAGGTATATCATTAGATTGAGTTGGTTTCTTGGTCATCCCCCAACATATCTTTGCTATATGTCCCACCTTACCACAATATTGACATTTTTCATTTTGACATAGATCTTGTTCTACAAGAGTTAACAAATAATTTGATTAATTTCTACCACAAGGATAATTTGTACCCTTAAGTCTATCCCTAAATCAGAAAGGGTAATCCTCTCAATTCTACTTAATTCTTTATTCATAAAATTGGGAGAATCGCATTGCTTACAATTACAGACTTAAAATTGGCTGATAGATTATACCCTATTTCTAAGCATACAACTCATTAGTTATTTCTAACAATTTTGAATTTAACATGTTCTGATCCACCATTAAATTAATGGACTCATGTAATAGGGTTGTCAATCCCAAATCAAATAATGAAAATCAAAAGATATAATAGAAAATACATAATAAAACAAAAAGAATTATTTCTTTACATGGAATGGCATAAGATGTGTCATTCCCGGGCATCTACCTAATCTCCCAACTTTTTCAATCCTCATAATGTTACAATGCAAAACCAAAAGTGAAATACTTACTTTCCAAATTAAAGTTCTATTTATAAATGATGTGTTAGGGTAAGTTGGCTTAGCCTCGCTCAAACATTATAACTCACTTGAGTGCTTAAAAGGCTAAAAAAGGTTAAATTTTTATTTAATTCATTTAAGTGTACTCATGATTCATGCTTAAGTGGGCATAGTCAAGTGTGTTCCTTTGCAACCTTTATGCTTTGTTTCTCTTCTCATCATTCAACTTGTTCTTGTATGACAATTCTTCCAAAAACAAGCTATCATTCTAAAAAACTAAATTCCTACCTAAATCATAACCTAAGATGAATTATAAACAAGTTATCAAGATTCAAAAGTATAAAAAATATAAATGATTGCACATTTTATGTATAAAAATACAAAGATTCAACAATCATCCAAAGTCACAATGTCATTGACAATTTCTATTATAAATGTCACTTTTACTATTCGGTCATCTACTATCCCTTGACACATTGTTGCTCCATCTTTTCATGACATGAAACCTAACAATATGATATTTTTCGTACCAATGCCTCTATTGCCAACCGATCACAATGTTGTCATGATAATCATAAAACAAGAGAGGATTCTGGTAAAAAAAACCAAAAGAATTGGAAAAATCTAGCTGATGTTGAGGGTGAAGATTAATGAACCATTGAAATTCATGAACACAAAGCTAATAATCACGGGAAAATCCATAAACAATCACATCCTTAAAGCTAAGAAATCTTGACTAAACCTCAAACACCATCTTGTCATCATCATCATTTTTCGAGAGACCAAATTATAATTTTCAAGATTTATTCCTTATTCATGATTATTTAATTGTTTAGAGTCTTCTCTATTTCAAATGAAAATTGAGATTATTGGTACCAAAAATAATTGATTCAAGGTAGAAGGAAGCACCTAGTGAAATGTAAAAGAAAAACTAGCAATAGATTTATAAGTTTTTCACAAGGTATATATAGGCTTATGCTTAACCTCTCAAACACCATTGTCCTTAACACAAGACATGACTTTAGAAAGAACATTAGCTAGAAATTCTAGACACTTGATTGTCAAGCAATTATGAAGGCTCCAAAAAATGGAAAGGGAAATTGCATGAAAATGATTTTCAAAGGTATAGAATCAAGAGGAAGTGTCTGGTGTCCAGTTCTTATTCTACTTCATCCTTCTTCTCAAATTAAAGATGATTAATTATTAATTCTAACTCTTGTTTTAACACTATCTTTACTAATTGATTCTTCAACTCGAAAATCTACTCTGTCACTTTTTCCATCAATCACAAGATTTTGGACACATACTCATCATGTGCTATAGACAAATGAGTCAAATTAATACATTCATTGGTATGTAGAAAAATATTAATTAAAAAAACTTGTATTAAATTTTCTAAATCATTTATTTCAACCATAGTTTTAAAATTCGAACCAGATATGGTGGATCAACTGGTAATTAATTAAATTATCACAGCCACTGTTATTATTTCTTACTGTTTTATACAAGTGCTGAAACATAGACAGATAGGACAAGGCAACTAAAGAAAATATCATTATGCAAGAGGGTCCCAATAAAATGTTGTGGAGAATTTCCAACATGTGGTCCACCTTGTTTCCTGATATAATATTTTGAAAACATGCTATCTTGCTTTTCACACCAAAAATTACAAGCTTTCCCTTTCTTTTCTTGTTATTATTAGGTTTGATACGATCAATCTTGCTGATATTCCACCTTACCTTCCGTAAGAACGAAAGGACATGTACGTTGACTCCTGTGTAGGCAATCTATGAAAGATCATGGTTCCTTTGGTCTCTCTGTATAAAACTTTGATCTTTTATATGATTAATGTTTCGTTATTCTTCTTGTTAGCACTAAACACTCAGAATATAACATCTTTGTTCTAGACCCCAAAAGAAATTTTGGACAAGAAAAATTCATGAGGTGCTTTCATGCCTGGTCCACACGGCCCCTAGGATATAGCATAAGATTCTTTATTTTGATGAATCTTTAATTTTTACACAAGATTGGTGGTTCAATAAATATTCCACTGAACCTGGATATGCTAAGAAGATTTACAAATTGACTACTTGCTATAACAGATATTACTCCAGTCTACAAATTGTACAGTTTATAAGTATGTCATAAAAAAAAATAATAACTAACCAACACACTGGTCAGAGAGTATTTAGATAATGTTTAATTTTATATACGAAAAGAAAGAACATACTCGCTAGATAATATTAGATAAAGTTAAGAAAAGTATACATTTTAGTAAGATGGTATAGGTATATTACTTATTACATGGACCTATCTTGAAGTTTGGTGTTATTATATTTTATATCTCTATGTTTTAACTCTACATAAATCCTTTTTATTTTTTTGAAAAACAATACACTTATTTCCTTTTTTACTCTCACACACGTTATTAAGGTTTAAAAATCTTTACACCTACTACTTTTGTAAAGGTGCCCAAAGTAATAGGAAAAATATTAGAGATATGAATGTAATAACAAACTAATGAACTAACCTTGACCTATTATAACAATTCAAATCAAGGTAAAATCACTAATAAAAATATATAATCTCAAGTAAAAATCCTACGTAGTTAAGAATTTAAAATCCTAAATAAATATAAAACCAAACTATTCCATCTTCACCATTTTTATTAGAATCAAAAGATTAGAAAGTAATTAATTGTCAGTTTAGTAACTGTTACATCTATTTAAAAACATTAACAACTATGGGACATTGAGAAAGACAATCTAGAATCAAAAGATTAGAAAGTAATTAATGGTTAGTTTAGTTATTATTTCATCTATTTAAAAACATTAAGAACTATGAGACATTAAAAAAGAAGATCGATTCGGAATACATAAAAATAGTTGGAGACAGGAGGTTATTATATGTGTTATTTTAATCAAACTAACTTGTAAACCAGTCAAAATAGTTTATAAACTTTTAAAGTGTTTTACCAAACATATACTTTTATGTTTTTTCATTGAAAAACAAGACTAATGTTCATATCATCAAGCAAATCAAATAAATATGCATAATTAAATTTGTATTCTTTCTAAAATAGCACACGACTAAACTCGTGTTAGGAAAAAACACACATATCTTTACTTGCATAGAAAGATGAGAAATAACATACAATTCTTTTCATTTATCACAATAAACATTTTATCACATGATACCTCCGAGGATTGATTTTGTTTTTTGGTGGGATATTCATCATCCAATATGGATAATGTGTGTGAACATTGTTCCTTGTGATGTTTCTCAAACAAAACATTTTCTCAACTTTTATTAAATTATACATAATTTCACTCTTTTTTATTTTCCTACAATAACACTCATATATGTTTGAAAACATTACATTAGCATTTATTTAGGAATGTGAAAGTAATGTTTAAAAAAAGTAAGAAGTATATGTTTAATTATACTAAACTTTAGGGAGTATTGTTATAATTTAGTCTTATATAGAAAAAAGAGACTCACTTACTACAAGAGTAAGCCAAGTGATTTACTTTCTATCTTCACTATCTATCTTCTTAAAAAAATCTAATAGTTGTAATAAGTAACTAACCTTAATCATTAGATTTTAAGAAAATATATGTTAGGATAAAGAGTATAAGTCTCTTAAATCTACTCTTAGTATAAGTAGATCTTATTATTTATATATATATATATGCTCCATTATCAATGAGTAATTAACTTTAGTCATTTAATATTGGATGTTTCTTACCTAGTCCATTATCAAAACTCAATAGCAGGCGTAGTTAAGTTATACTGCATCTTGTGATTATAATATATCTGGTTTATCTGCACGACTTGTGCCTTTTTCATACTTAATTATTAGCGAAATAGTATTTCTTGAAAGAATTTTGGATCATAAAAAATTGTAAATTTAATGTGTTTGATTTTGAAATTCGATAGGATATTATTCATCTGAGTCTTTCTTATAGTTTTTTAATTTGTAGACTTAGAGTTTAGAATTTTAATTTATAATTAATTAATTAACTTTAGACTAGTGGTTAAGAAAAATTATTTTTTATGGTTAAATAGATAAAATAGCATGATCACAGGCATAAAGGTCTTTATTTGAAAAAGAAATTCTGAAATTCACTTGCCCACACTCTCTGCAAGGTTACAAAATTAATATTGCCCTAGCCCGGGTTTTCAGGCATTGTGTGTGAACATTCGACTTAGAAAAAAGGAAAATAATTAATCTTCATTTTTTATACAGCAGAAATAAAGAAACAAAAATAGAAAAAAGGAGGTTGTCAATTTTGTTTTGAAATGCATTTGAAAATAATATGTGTGTGTTCCGATCCTCTCTCAAAATTCATCTCCTTTCTTATCCCATATTTAACAAGTATAAAATTTATATATATTTTCTCATATCTGTCGGGTATCAGGTATACCGGTACCTGTCTCATGTCCGTAAAAAAATTTAAAATTATTTTTAATAAAAAATAAAACTTTAAATAAGTTTGTGTCCCTAAAGTTTCATAAAAAATCACTTAGTTCTTAAAGAATATTTTTTGTCCCTGATTTACTTTTAGTCTGTCTTTTCCCGTTAACACCGTTAAAAAATTGCTTACAGGAAATAGTTTTTATACTCGTGAATGACTCTCCTCTTCAACCTCAATCACTTCAATCTTCAATTTCACATCTAACAGAGTCAAATACACTAAAAGTTATAAATAGACAATGTTAATACAAAAAATAAATTAATTTCAGGAACTAAAAAAACTATTTTTGAATTTCAATTATCAACAGTGATTTTTGGTGAAACTTTAGGGATAAAAAACTTGTTTAAGCCAAAAAAAATGTTTGAATATAATGATATTAATTCAAAAATTATCAAACAAATATAAAGTTTATAATATGTTAATTAAATGTCAACTTTTTTTTTTAAAAAACAAATTTCAAACCTTTCTTAACATCCCAAGATTGTAATTTATGGAGAAAAAAAAAAGAGAATCCAAGGGATCATTTGTTTGAAAACTAAGTCTAATAATCAAGGGTAAGAATTTGTCATATTTTAGTTATTAAAATAAGTGTGGGGACGAGGGTAGGGACGAAAATGAGGTGAATATGTATATCTATAATCTCAATTTAACAAATCAAGTATTTTCTTTACACATGCCCAATCAAATTGAAGATTCCCTGTCTATGGGTGAGTTTGGGGATTACCATGCGTATAAGTTTATTTTTCATCCCTAGTTTTACTTTATTTAAAAATAATAAAAATTGATTTTGGGATTTTAGATTTTATTTTTACTTAAGCTTAGTGAGTACCACCACTAGTTGTCAATATTTGACCACCATCACTAATCCTCGTCCGCCATTGTTGGTGGCTCTCTTTAGCAGTCCAATTTTCAATTGTCTTTGTTGGTCACTAAGGATGAGGTATAACATGAGTTGAAATTTAACTAATATTTTAAAATTTGAAAAAAAATGGTTTTATAAATTTAAAAGCTTAACAATAAAACTAATTTTTATTTTTATAAATTTTAAAACATAAAATGAAAAACTACGTTGTTTATAGAAAAATCATGTAAAATTTTTGTAACCTGTCACCTAATTATATAATTATATCTATCTATATAAAATGTAAAAGAAGCTTGAGCAAATATTGACCATTTGACCAATATATAACATTTATAATAGCCATTGGATTTAATCAAATAGAATGACGTTAATTATATTTCACAATTCAATAAAAAAATTATATTTCACAAAATCATTAACTTAGATTGCATTCATTAATTACATGTATCTACTAAGATATGGATCTAGTATTTATCAATGTTTAAGTAAATAAATTTTAATTAATAGTAATATTAATTAATATTATATTTAATAAGTATAATATATTTACATTAGTGTGTATATGTTTAAAAAATTAAAAGTTATCATTATAAATTTCATGCTTGTGTTAGAAAATATTTTAAAACAGGTAAATTTGAAAAAAATATTGATTTAACTTAACCAATTTAAAATATAGTTAAAAAAATTTATAATATCAATATTCTTTTTAAAAAATATGTTAGATGAAACAATATTCACATTAAACAGTATACTAATATATAATACAATAATGTAAAAGTTAGATGTATTTTAAAAATAATATAACATGTAAATAAATATTCACAATGGATTATTATCATTGATCATTTAACATAAAAAAAAATTAGTTTACTATGCGTATACATAAGTCTATTTTATTTTCAATTCACAAAAAGTTTTTTTTAACTTAGTTACTTTAGATATATTTTATAAATAATAAAATAAATTAATAATTATAAAATACATAATTAACTTCAAAATAATATTTAAGAATATTATTAAAAAACGTGAAGAAATACTTAGCATTACTGAAATATTTTATAATAGTCACGTGATCTAATAAAATTCCTGTTATAAGTTTCATAAGGAAGTATTATAAAAAATTGTTAAAAACCACTTATAATTGTATTCAACCTTATTTTAGAACTAATATTTCATTTCACAATATGTTTTATTTAGAGTTTAATAGTATATATGTATTGTTTTTCATTAACATTCAATTACAATTATTTATTTATGATAAGTTTGTTAAGTTTACTAATTAATATTTTAAAAGTCATATAATTAATGAAGAGATATTATTGAATGTAAGTGTAAAACTATTTTACACGGTCAGTGCATACTAATTAAACTCTTTTATTTATTAAAATTTTAAATATTATTTTAGATTTTATAATAGAAAATGTTTAATTTAATTAAAGATGAGGGTAATCAATTTAAAGTTTAAAAAATATCACATAATTGTTGATTATAAGAACATAAAATTGATGTCTATGCAAAGAAAGCATTTACAATAAGATAAATGAATTCTCAAATTTAAATATTATAAAATGTTAAAAAGTATTTATTATATTTACTTTTTAATTTGAATATTTTTTTTGGTATTATAACACCATTATTAATTAAAAATAGGTTATATTAAATTATTAAATGTAATAATTTTTAATAAATTTTTTAGATAAAAATATAATTTATTATCTTCCTTAATTTTAATATAATTATTTCTAAAATGTAAAAATTAAAAAATAATGCTTATACATATATTTATAAAATATTAAATGTAAAATTAAAAAATAAATTAAATAAACATGTACATCACACATATTTAAAATATATTTTTTTAGTGATGTTTAAAATATAGTATGTATAGTAAAATTGTTAACTTATATAATAACATTTTTACGTCGTATTGAATCATTTCATCTTTTAATATATTTAGGTGTTATTTAGTTAAAATTTTGTTTAATTTATAATGCACTCATTAGTTTTGTATGTTTTAAGTTTATTTTTTTCATTTTAGTTTTTCTTCTTTTGGGTTGTTCTTGTTTTGTTTGTGTGTCATTTAGCTGGAAAACTTGCATAACTTCCAGAGGATGATTTGAGCATAAAATGAGTCATCCAAGAATGTGGGAAAAAAATATGTTTTGTGAGAGTTTTAAATAGATAAAAGAGATCTAATTAACAATGTCACAAGTTGATAGCATAAATGAGTATTCCATCTTTATTATCTTTAATTTTTTAAGAGTCTTGTAAACTAAGTTTGCACTTCTTTAATCTTTCTCCTTAAGGTTTCAAGTATTCAAGAAATGGAGAATGGAAGGAGGAAAATATGGAGGTGAGGCGCCATTCTTTGGGGAAAGGGATAAGGCAAAAATTGTTTAGATTTGGCATAAAGAAAGAAACTAATGATAAAAGCTAATTGGGAAGAGATTCCTTAAGAGAGAGTATCTCAAGACCTTTTACTAAAGAATGTGTTCACAAAAAAACTATTTTCACCACTTCAAAGGTGAAGAATACGAAAGAGGAGTATAAATAGCTCAATAGGAGAGCTTAGATACACAATCCAAGACAATGTGGGACTAGCCTTAAAAAGGGCTCTTAAACTAATCCGCCAAGGGTGTAAAAAGCAAACGTAAAAGTGATGCCCAAGACACCTAAGTAAAAGCCCTCCACTAAGCCTACTCCTCAAAACTCACTAAAGACACCTCTTATTTCTTTCTAAACTAAAGGTAAATGACCTAAATACAATGACCTTGAAGGAAAATAGCTCATGCCCAAAATTACTAAGGTAATAAAAAATATTTACAAACTAAATACAATGAAGACAATGACTTTAATTCTTCAATGAAACTTCATCCATGTTATGTCTTCCTTAAATCCTCCTAGTCATAATGCATGGTAAGTGGGATTGCATCACTTGCTCATTGATATCCTAAGAGTATTATTATTAGTGCACCTTTTACAAGTTGTTTAAATGTGTCTCATACTTGACACATCAACAATTTTTATTTCATCTAATTTAAGTAACTTTTCTTTCTAGTGGTGCACCCATAATTTTTGTTTAATTAATAGATCTTATTTAATTAATAGATCTCATACTTGACATAATTTTTGTTTGTTTTTAAAATTAAGCAACCATTTCTTATTTAAGCAACTGTTTCTTGTTTTAATCTCCACATCAGATGTTTCTATTAATCGTTACGAAATATTAGAGCGGGAGAGTTTATGGAGAAAACACAATGCATCTTGGTGCTCTTCTCTTCTTGATTAATGTGAAAGACACTATTGATAATGGGGACATAAACTCATCATTTGTTAGAGTTGGATAAATGGAGAACATAAATCATATAAACACTTTAATCTTTTAATTCAATTTAGTGGCTCTATATTATATTTAGTTTTAATTTAGTTTGAAGATAAATCAAAATAAATAAAAATATATTTAAAAATAAAATAGTTTTAATAAAAAATATTTATCATATTATTTTCTAACAAAATAATATGAATAAAAATATAATATAAATTAAAGAAAATATAGTCTCCCAAAAATGTGGAAAGATAATTTATTTCATCAATTAAAAAAATAATGTATTAGTTTTATTTCTTGAGTAAATTATTTGACCTTGATTATTTTTTATTTTAATAATTTTAGTTTTTCATATATTTTATGATATTTAAATAATTTAATTTTATGGATATTTTTAAATAAAATTTAAATTTTAGTAATTAAAATTAACAAGGTTGACTACTTTTATTCATATTGTTGAATAGAATTGTCTTTATTTATATGACTTTTAAAGTATTAATTAGTAAAGTCAACAAATTTACCATAAATGAAGGGTTGCGATTGAATGTTAGTATATAACTCTTTTACAATAACAATGTATACTAATTAAACTCTTATCTATAGAAATTAATTAGTATACATTGACAATGTAAAAGAGTTTTATACTAACGTATATAATTATAACTCTTCATTTATATTACTTTTAAAATATTAATTGATAAATTTAACAAATTTACCATAAATGAAGGATTGTAATTAATAGTCAATTTAATATTTTTTATACTAACGATGCATATCAATTAAACTCTTCTCTATATAAGAAATAAAAAAGTCAATATATTTTTAGTTCTATTTATAACAAACATAAGACTAGTTTATTGCTAATTTTTTTATACTTAATTAATTGTGAGCTCTATTAATGATTACACTCTTAAATCATTTAATTTTTTTCTTTAATTAATAGTTAAATTTTCATGGAAGTGGATGCATTTATTGAACCATCAAGAAAACAAGTTATATTCATTGGTTTAATTAGAAATTACCTATTAAATCATTAATATTATGAGCAATATTAAAATAAAATTAAAATTTATGACAAATTAATAAATATAACTTGTTTAATTAGTGTGGACAAATTATTAAGTAATTATTTCTTATATAAGATCAAAATAAGCACATAATCCGTTTGATTTAGGTTAATATTTTCGGGTTTTCAGGATATCCTTATTAGAAATTAATACTAAGTGTTTGTTTGAAAACAATTTTATAAAACTGTTTTCAGTATTTTAATATTTAAAAACTGAAAAACTCATTTGGGTAGTGTTTTCTGAAAATAATTTTTTAAAACAGTTCTGATTTTTTAGTTTTTAAAAACTAAAATCAGGAACAACTGAAAGTAGTTTTGCTTTTTAGTTTTCTATTTTTGTTTGAAAACTCAAAATACAATCAAAATATGTTATTTTTTTTCTTTTCATTAATGAAATTTTAATAAATATGAACAAGTTTTTTTGTTTTTATATCTTCAAAACAGTTTTCAAATAACACTTACCAAATAAGTTTTTTTTTTCTTTTTTTTCCTAAAAACATTTTTTTAAAGCTATTCTTTAAAACTCTTTAAAAACTAAAAAATAAAACCAAACTGATCAAGCTCTAATTCTTTAAAATGTTTGAGATCCATTTAGGGATTATCCTATCCTACCATATTTGTTTCATAAGTACGAATTAGTGAATAGACTCCTTATCATATGATTAGGTGCAAGGCTATATATATCAACTATGTTATAACATATTGATTACTATTTGGTTAATATAAATAAATAGCACACGATTAAGTTTCCAAATATAAAATCACAATTTTTTCCTCTTCCCATTTGAAAAAAAAAAAGGCCAAGGTGATGTTACATAATAAAAATATTTTATAGAATCATAAGATATTTTTTTTCTTATTTATAATTGATTATTGTTTATCTTAATATTTACACAGGTAGCCAATACTAAATATTTATTTAATCCTTAACAATTTGACATGATATAGATTTTATGGTTCTAGGTGATATATCCTAGTATGTATAATTATAAAAGTTTTAGTTATTGTATTAAAAAAAATAAAGAATGAGATATTTATAAAGAAATTATCTAACAAGTCTTCAATATGATTTTTTTTATATATGAGCTAAAATCTCACTACTAAAAATCTATCTATTACTTGTGGATTTTTCTGCGGATTTTTTCTAAAAAACCGCAGCAAAATAGGTTTCATGAGGATTTATTTGTGAAATATTATCCCCAACTAAAATCTTTGTAGATAATTTTTTTCTAAGGAAATTTATAACCGCGGCAAATTTTCTATGAAATTTTCTACCAAAATAATAAAAAAAAATTTACCCAT
Organism: Psophocarpus tetragonolobus; assembly: GCA_037954015.1. Taxonomy (NCBI): domain Eukaryota; kingdom Viridiplantae; phylum Streptophyta; class Magnoliopsida; order Fabales; family Fabaceae; genus Psophocarpus; species Psophocarpus tetragonolobus. The sequence continues at coordinate 13,800,922 of CM075694.1, forward strand.
GATTTTTTATAAAAAAACTGCAAAAAAAGAAAAAATTGAAATTTACGTGTGGATTTCTGTCGCAGAAAAATCCACAGAAAATTCTTGTGATTTTTAGAAAATCGTAGGTAATGACCTGCCATTTTTCAAAACCGCAGGAAATTACTTGTGCATTTCTAAAAATCACAGGAATTTTCTGAGGATTTTTCTGCCATTATTTATGTAGGAAATATTTGATTTTTTAAAAAAATAAATTTTTATAATTTATTATAATAATTTGGTAATTTTTTGTTGAAATAATTACAGTAAAAATTTAAATTTAATTATTTAATAATATCATAAATTAGTTATTTAATTTGTATATTTTACTATAGTTGTTTAATAACTTCCTTTTTAAAATATACTAAAAATAATTTAATTATAATTAGTTAGTAATATCATAAAATAAATATTTTTAATTTATGATAGAAAGTATAAATATTTTTAATGACTTAATATACTTATTTTATAATTTAATTTGTATACAAATAATTCAATTTTGAATTATAAAATTAAAGTTTATAATTAAAATTTTTAATTTTAAATTTTTACTTATTAACTTTTAGTATTCAATTTTAATTTTAAATTTTTAGTGTTTAATTTTTAAATTTTAATTTCTAATTTTTGTTTTCAGTTTTTTAATTTTATATTTAGTTTTAATTTTAGTTATATTTAAACTTATAAGTTATAATTTTAACTTTTAATTCTGAATTTTAATTTTAGTTTCTAGTTTTATTTTCTCATTTAGTTTGATTTTAAAATTAAAGTTTATAATTAAAATTTTTAATTTTGAATTTTTAGTTTTAAATTTTTACTTATTAATTTTTAGTATTCAATTTTAATTTTAAATTTTTAGTGTTTCATTTTTAACTTTTAATTTCTAATTTTTGTTTTCAGTTTTTTAATTTTATATTTAAATTTTTATTAATTTTAATTTTAGTTATATTTAAACTTATAATTTTAACTTTTAATTCTGATTTTTAATATTAGTTTCTAGTTTTATTTTCTCATTTAGTTTAATTTTAAAATTAAAGTTTATAATTAAAATTTTTAATTTTGAATTTTGATTTTTAAATTTTAATTTATTAATTTTTAGTATTCAATTTTAATTTATTAATTTTTAGTATTCAATTTTAATTTTAAATTTTTAGTGTTTTATTTTTAACTTTCAATTTCTAATTTTTGTTTTCATTTTTTTAATTTTATATTTAATTTTTTATTTAATTTTAATTTTAGTTATATTTAAACTTATAATTTATAATTTTAAGTTTTAATTCTGAATTTTAATTTTAGTTTCTAGTTTTATTTTCTCATGTAATTTTAAGTGATAGTTTTAGTTCTTAATTTATATTTTTTTAATTAGATTAAATTTTTCAGAATTTAATTATAATAATTTAGTAATTTTTTGTTGAAATAATTGTACTAAAAATTTAAATTTAATTATTTAATAATATCATAAAGTAGTTATTTAATTTATATTTTACTATAGTTGTTTAATAACTTTCTTTTTAAAATATACTAAAAATAATTTAATTATAATTGGTAAGTAATATCATAAAATAAAATATTTTTAATTTATGATAGAAAGTATAAATATTTTTAATGATTTAATATACTTATTTTATAATTTAATTTGTATACAAATAATTCACCACACACACGTCACCCACACCAATAAAACCGATTAAAAAAAACAACAATAATCAATTAGTCATGATTCTCACCGGAAACAAAGTCAAGTCGTGCAACGTATTAAAACCAACAAATTTCTCACTTCAAAAATCAAGAGCACTCCCTTCATTTCACACTCCCATCCAAACGCGCCCCAACGCCATGGCCATAATCGCTTCTACCATCGCCGTTTTCCTCTCCCTCCTCACCCTCTCACTAGCCCGCGACCTCCCAAACCCTTTATTTTCATTTCTATCTTTATTTTCAATTTTAATTTAGTTTATAGTTTTATTTTCTCATTTAATTTTAATTTATATTTTTAGTACTTAGTCTTATATAATTTAATTAGTTTTAATTTTAAATTTAGAGTTTATATTTATAATTTATAATTTTCTATTTTTAGTTTTCAATTTTTAATTTTTTATTTTTATTTTTTAATTTTAATGTTTACTTTTTATTACCAAATTTTAATATTTAATTTTGAATTTTTAATTTTAGTTTTATATTTTAGTTTTTAATTTTTATTTACTTTTTAGTTTTAGCTTTTATTTTAATTTATAATTTTCAGATTTTAATTTCAATTTTAATATTTATTTTAATTTCTATCTTTATTTTTACTTTTAATTTTAGTTTTATTTTTTCATCTAATTTTAATTTATCCTTTTAGTACTTAATTTATATTTATTAATTAGTTTTAACTTTAAATTTTAAGTTTATATTTAAAATTTATAATTTTTCATTTTTATTTTCAATTTTTAAATTTTAGTTTTTACTTTTAAAGTTTACTTTTTATTATTAAATTTTAATATTTAATTTTTAATTTTTAGCTTTTAAATTTTATTTATCAATGTTTAATCTTATATTTTAGCTTTTATTTTAGTTGATAATTTTCAAATTTAAATTTAAATTTCAATTCTTTATTTTAATTTCTATCTGTATTTTTATTTTTAATTTAGTTTCCAGTTTTATTTTTTCATTTATATTTTTAGTACTTAATTTATATCATTTAATGAGTTTTAATTTTAAATTCAAAGTTTATATTTTAAATTGATGATTACTCAATTTTAGTTTTAAATTTTTATTTTTATGTTTTTAATTTTTATTTTTATATTTTAGGTTTATTTTAATTTTAATTTTAATTTTTATTTTAAATTTTTAATTTATAATTTATAATTTAAATTTTAGTTTTAGTTAAACTTTTAATTCAAAATTTTAATTTCTATATTTAACTTTAAATTTAATTTTTTTTATTTCCTTATTTAATTTTAAGTTATATTTTTAGTTCTTAATTCATATTTTTTAATTTTTTTTAATTTTTTACTTATAAATGATAATCACTACGAATTTTTAATTTTTATTATTAAATTTAATTTTCAATTTTTAATTTTGTGTTTTAGTTTTTAATTTTTAGTTTTTTTATAATTTTAGTTTTAGCTTTTTTCTTATTTTATAATTTTCAAATTTTAATTTAAATTTTAATTTAAATTTTAATTCTTTATTTTAATTTCTATCTTTATTTTTAATTTTAGTTTTTAGTTTTATTTTTAATTTATATTTTTAGTATTTAATTTATATCTTTTAATTAGTTTGATTCTAAAATTAAAGTTTATAGTTAAAATGTTTAATTTTGAATTTTTAGTTTTAAATTTTTACTTATTAATTTTGAGTATTCAATTTTAATTTTAAATTTTTAATGTTTCATTTTCAAATTTTAATTTCTAATTTTTTTTCAGTTTTTAGTTTTATATTTAATTTTTTTGTAATTTCAATTTTAGTTATTTTTAAACTTATAATTTATAATTTTAACTTTAATTATGAATTTTAATTTTAGTTTCTAGTTTTATTTTCTCATTTAATTTTAAGTGATATTTTTAGTTCTTAATTTATATTGTTTTAATTAGTTTAAATTTTTTATTTATAATTTATAATATTCATTTTTAAATTTTAATTATAAAATTTTTACTTTTTAATTTTAATTTTTAGTTTTTAAATTTATATTTTTTTAAATTTTTTATTTCATTTTTAGATTTAGATTTTATTTTAATTTATAATTTTAAATTATTTTTTTAAGATTTCCTGAAAATTGCAGGAAAATTCACAAGTAATTCCTGCGGATACTAAAACCGCAAGTAATTCCTGCAGAAATCAAAGTCATAGGTAATTGTTGTAGGCTAAAATCGCAGGTAATTTTTGCAGATTTTAAAATCTGCAGGAAATTACTTGCAAAAATACTCTTGCAGGAAAATCTGCGAAAAATTTCTTTAGATTTTTAAATCGTCAAGAATATTTTTCACCACTTGTTTTTTACATTAAAATTTGCAAGAATTATCTACGGATTATTTTTTGCAAGAAAAACGGCAAGAAATCAACATTTTTTTAGTAATGTCTTCTAATTTGTTCCTTAAGTTTTTTTTTATATATTTTAATTTTTTACTTTAATTGGTTAAAACTTAGTTTCATTCTACACAATGTACCTTTACCTCTTATGTGTGCACTTTAGCTTGACATTTGGATTTGGTTTGTTGGTGACTTGTATAACTCGCTCCTTCTTCGGAGTCATTATCCTTAGTAATATATATATTACAAGAATTTTATGATTTGCTACAAATTTTACCTACAAATTATTTAGTAGCTAGTTATAGCTAATTAACTATGTATTAGCCAACAATATCATTTTTCTAGATAAAATTAGGGGTGGATAGAGAGAGTGATTCAACTCGTTTAAGGCACAACCATGAAGTGTAGATTTTAAACAAGTTAAATTGGTTTAGTTTGTTAAATAAATGAACTTTTTTTGAGTCTGTATTCGACTTGTTAAGTATGCATACTTAACCCATTGATCTAAAAGCCCACACATATATATTTTCTTACAAAAAATCTTATATTTTTTAAACTAACTAAAATCAATTATATCAAACTAAAAATTATACCATTGTTTATAATAATCTAAAATATTAAATATTTTCAATACTAAAAATAAAAGATATCACAATTCACAATAATAACACAAGCTAATAGTCCAAATGACACACTTATCACTTTATATGGTCTACGAGCCAAGTTAGTGAGCCCTAAACTTAGCTCACGAAGTTCGCAGACTTCGTTAACCGAGCTCAAATTTCTCTTATAATTATGTTTCTTTGAAAAAAAATCCAAAATCTACACGAGCTTGGAAGGTCCTCAAACCTAAGTCCACATACAAACTCCTAGTTAAAATTCAAATCAACTAGAAAATTGACTACAAATTAACCTAGTTAATTGGTTACTTAATTCACACTGTCATAAATGTTGTAATATTTGGCTTAAATAAGTTTTTTATCTTTAAAGTTTCACAAAAAATCACTTTTGATCCTTAAAATTCAAAATATTTGTAGTCTCTAATTCATTTTGAGTCTTTCTTCTCCAGTTAACGTTGTTAAAAAATTGCTGACAAGGAGCATGTTTTTGTACTTGTGAATCACTCTTTTACTAACTCTAACTCTCTCCTCAATCTTCAATTTCACATTCAGCATAGCCAAATATATTGAAACTTATAAACAAATAATGTTAATATAAAAAATAAATTAATTTTAGGTAGTTAAAAAAATATTTTTAAATTTCAAGGATCAAAGTGATTTTTTAGTGAAACTTTAAGGACAAAAAACTTATTTAAATCTAATATTTTTATAGTAATATTGTAGTTAACTCTTTTTACAAGAGATTAACTACATATTAACTACTAATTAATTTTTCTAGTTAATTTGAAATTATCTTGAAGTGATGGGAGACTACTTGAGAAGTGAGCTTGCAGTCTATACCATTTAATCTGCGAATTAAACAATTTTGAAAGTCATTGCAAGTCTATTTGTAATCCTTTATTCAACTTTTTAAAAAATATATATTTAGGATTGATTGAGTATTAATAATGTATATTGATGAGTTATTGAAGTTGATGTTAAATTCTTAAAGAATTCTTTAATCAAGAACAATAGTCTGAAATATGATTATTACTCTCTTGGGGATACAAAATTATACGATCATGAATATAAAATTAGCAAAAGTAGTGTGTATTGATTAATAAACTAGTAGGTGTACTCATGCCATGTACGATGATATATTTGTATCTATGTATATTAAAAAATATAATTATAAATATAATTTATAATATTAAAATAACTTTAAAGTTATTGATACCCATAAACATTACACATTTTAGTAGTTGAATATAAGTAAATTTAAAATTAAAAATATCCTAAAAAATAAAGTTTAGAAGCTAATGTACATGATTCTTGGATCTGTAGAAAGACTTTATTCATGCATAAATATTACTCATAATTTTTATAAGATATCTTATAATAAAGAATGTAAATAAAAAAATAAATAATATAAAAAACAAATAAGTTATGTGATCAAAAGCATATGCATATCATTAAAATTATAGTTAATCTAAAAATACTTTGTAGAAATATATTTGTCTCCGCATTGTAATTTCTTGTCCATATCAATATAAAATGATGACAAAATTATGAACTTTTGTAATATGACTAGCTAAAATAAAACAATGTAGTGATTATAGGTTTTTTTAAAACCCATTAAATTGAAAATATAATAAAAGATTGTTTAGTTTGTATAATATGCTCTATATACTATGATGATACCTTATTCAAATTAAAGATTTTCAAAGACTTCTTGAAAGACAACATTTTTTGTTATGTTACATGGTTTATCATTTTCATCTAGAATAAGTATTTTAACCCTTTCCTTAATTTTACTCGAGACAAAGCTACATATAGTTGGCCATGGGTAAAAACTAGTCTTAGAAGAAACAGATAACATGAGACAATGATTGTCCTTGACTTTTATTAATAGTTATTGCAAAGTATCTAAGAAATAGAGAATTGTCTTCTTTGAAATTTAAAGGGAAACCCTAAATCAGAAGGTATGAGATTCATCCTTAGAATATATACTTTTCTCCACATCTAGTGTCTGTTAGAACTATTGCCCCAGTGACATTTCTGTCAAGCTCATATACATTTCTCAAAAGCATTAATGTTCAAAAGTATCTTATGATTTGGAATACCAGAGCATTTTATGTCATTTAAAAATCATTCTCCTTCAACTTCACTGTCTTAATCTAATTGACATGAAGAATCTGAACTGAAGCATTCTTTTCCTTTTGTTAGTATAAGGGGAAAAAATGAAGTTGTTGATTTTCTCAACTACTTTCAAAGTTGATGCCAAAATAGCTCTTTCTTGAAAGAATGTAAAATGTGTCAAATTTGACAAAAGTTCAAGTAGGCAAAGTTGATGAAATGAAGAATAGGATTGTCACTTGAATCGATTAGGAGGTCTTTTGGAATCTCAACATCATATTTACAACTTTGACTCTTTATTATTAGACCATGTCTTAATTCAAGTATCCATTCTGGGAATTTTTGTATGTCATTTGCATTGCCTATAATGTTTTTAATATTTTTTTTTTTAATTTTAGAAACTTTACAAAATTTCCACAAATATAAAGAATTCACAGCAACACTTATAATGTCTTGTTTGCAACCTTTAGGTACTACTGGTAAAATTTGTCTGAAATCCCTTCCAAGAACCACAACTTTTCCTCCAAATGGTTCATTTAAGCTATTCAGATTTTAGGATCTCGTGATATCTCTCAATGTCTTATCCAATGCTTAAAAGCAATACTTATTTAACATTGGAGATTCATCCCAAATAATCAATTTTGCAGCTTGTAGAAGTTTAGCTTTGTCATTTCCTTGCTTTATATTACAATTTGAACATTCATTTATCACTAATGGAATACAAAACCAAGAATATGTTGTTCGTCCTCCTAGAAAAAGCAATGAAGCAATTCCACTTGAAGCAACATTCAAAACTATATTATTACTAGTATTCGATACTGGATTATTCATAGCATTATTATACCCTCCTTATTAATTGCAAGTTGGTTATTTGTCAGCACGGGTCTACCTTACGATGTATTTGAAAGCCCTCACCCAAACGAGTATTTTACAAAGAGTTGACAAGGAATTCCATTAATAAATGATTGTTTTGATTCTTTAAAACAACTTGATGAATTTAGTAGATCTTTTTAGGAGGCTTCAATGACCATGGATAGGACCTATCCAATTTTTACAGTACAATGTTTGGTTGTTCATGGACTAGCAGTACCCATAGTTTCTTTTTTGGGATCAATATCAACAATGCAATTCATCCAACCTAAACCAAATTTGAATTATACAGCTACGACACAATCAAACCTGAATGAACAAAATGTTGAATTGAATCGTACCCGTCTCTATTAGGGATTATTACTTATTTTGTACTTGTTGTTTTATTTTCAAATTATTTCTTCAATTAATAGAAGAAGTGGGAAAAGAATGTATTCCATATAAATGTATTTGTGTTCCTCCATACACATATAGGAAAAAGAATCATGCAGGTCCTTCAATTCATTAGTAATAAACCTGTATTCAACTTCATTACTCATAATATGACATACTTGAAAATTCCTTGAGGCTTTTGCCATTACATTGAAGCAGTTTTTCAATTTTAGACAAAGATTTCTAATATCATAATCTTTCAAATGCAAATCTACCAAAAGCAGAAAATAGATAAATTATTTTTTGTTACTATAATGACATAAATAATTAAGATGTCTTTTTTAAAGCATTGTGATAAATAAAATACCTAGCATTTTAAGAAGTTTTCTTTTTTCATATTGGATTACATATGCTAACAACTTCCAAGTTTTTTCCCAAATCACTTCAGGTCTTATAATTGAATTTGAGATCAATAACATAGCAAACAATTTGCGTAATTGAAATTCAGATCCTAATTTTTTGACTTCTACAATTAGGTCAATAAATTCTTTGTCATCAGCAATATACCTAAAGCATAACATGCTTCTTGATATATGTTGGTTGCTACTCCATTCAGTGTTGTGATGCTTTGAAAAATGGTGCATCCTTTTTAAACAATTAACAAAATTCTCATGCAAAGCAATTCTCTTATTCTGAGGGGAACACAATGAAGTTTACCTATCACATAACCCAATTTTCGTGGCACCACAAATGACTTTGTCTATGGTAAACAAATTTATTTTGAAATTCAAAATAGCTAACTCCTTTGCTCCAAGATAATCTTTGTTTGCTTGCACGCATGTCGTGAACATTGTGTTACTCTCTTCATTTGTTTTTGTAATACACATGTTAGATGCTTTCATCTTGCCTAAAAGTGACTCCATTATTTGGAAGATGAAATGTTAATCTTTGGACTAGAGGCCAGTGATAATTAATATCATAGACTAAAGTTCTCCAAACAACCTCACATGGAGAAAGATACGTAAAATCATAGAATTATTTAATCTCATCAACCAAATTCCTTTATTCCATCATTAGATATTTGAACGGTAGCTCTATTAGACCCTTTGTTAATATACTTGAATAAGTACTTAATAGAGTTGGATTTATTGCAATATTCCAAGTTAACGTAAACTTGATATTTCATGAGAAGTTGAGGACTGTAAGGAATTATGGATATATTGTCAATTTTTACCCTTTTTTATCAATGACAATACTAGAATTCCTTCTTCTGTACAAAGGATAAGCTTATTTATCAATGAGACTTGCATCTTGAAACTTTTTAAGAAAAAACTTATTACATTTACCATCCTTAATGAATGGAGATTTTGTGTTTGCAGCCCCACATGGACCATGAATCATAAAATTAGAAGCTAATTTACTTAACTTTAGATATAAGGAAGAGTGTGGTAGCTCTGTAGAAATGTGTCTATCTATGTCTTTGGTTGTTTTTAGCTTGTAATCTTCGCTTAACCATAAAAAAATGTGAGCATGTGGCAAACCTTTTTTTTTTTTTTTTGGAATTCAACTATGTACATTCCTTTAAAAAAATAAAAAAAAAATTGAATAATACATTTTTAGAATTAAATAATATGAACTTACACTACAAGAAGATAACGTATTAGCTACAGACTAGACCCACATTTTTTTCTCTCCAATTCCTTGCAAACTATTTTTGTAAGGGATTAACAATGAAATAGAAAGGAAATGATCCCTCATTAAATCTAAGAATTAAATAACATGACGTATTAGCTACGGACTAGACCCATGTTTTTCCCTCTACAATTCCTCGCAAACTATCTTTGCAAGGGATTAGCGATGAAATAGCAAGGAAATGATCCCTCGCTAAATCCAAGTACCTAAATAGCGAAGCAAAAATTCCTTTTTTAATATGTTTTTTTTATCTCATGTTTATAAATGAAAATCAAGAAATACTTGTTCGCATCCATTTTTAATATGTTTTTTTATCTCATTTTATAAATGAAAATCAAGAAATACTTGGTCACATCTATATATCAAATATTTTTCCTTTCTTAAAATCATTCATAACTCATTCAACTTCATTTTAAACATTCCACATGTAATGTATGATCTATCTTTAGCACTTAGATCTTGCTCTTTTATAAATCTTGGTATCTTATTCTAGTTAAAATTACATGTGATAGTGATGAAGAAATTTGGATACTCAAATTTTTATGGCATCTTGACAATTGTTGAACATGTATTTTGTTCCTCTCTGAAATAGCATACTTGTTGTGATAGGAGACTACTTGAGAAGTGAGCTTTTAGTCCATACAATTTAATTCGCAAATTAAACAATTTTAAAGGTCATTGCGAGTCTACTTGTAATCTTTTATTGAACTTTTTAAAAAATATATATTTAGGATTGATTTAGTATTAATAGTGTATATTGATTGAGTAATTGAAGTTTATGTTAAATTCTTAAAGAATTCTTTAATTAAGAACAATGGTTTGAATTATGATTATTACTCTCTCAAGGATTATAAAATTATATGATCAAGAATAGGAAATTAGCAATAAGTAGTGTGTATTGATTATTTGAAGTTGATAAAAATTCTTAATAATTTCTACATAGGAAAAAACACCATTTTGCTTATGAATTATTTGATACAATATCAATCTAATTATAAGAAGAGCAATTTTTTTTAATATTTTTTTTGTGTTTTTGTTTTGTACGCGAACAAGATGACTTGTTTGCATGTGAGTTATGAAATGTAGGCACACACGTCATAAAATGAGAAATTTCTATTTCAAAGGTTCAAAACATGCTTAGAAACTAATAGCATTCAATTCAACTAACTTTTAAAAATAAGTTACCCCTACAAGATTTTGGTTTTTTTGCATGGGAATGTATGTTTTCCCTTTAATGTGGTTTTAAATAGAAATGAAACACACTATGATGGGTAGGCCATATAGCTTTTTGGGACAAACTTAATTGGTGGGGTAGTGTGCATATCTGGCTATAGTTGTAACATCCCAAATAATAACTAATACAAATGATATTACCTATTAATTTCTATATTCGTTCAATATAATTTTAACTCAAAATTTTAAAAATTAGAAATAACTAAACAAATCACATACGGCATAGCTCGCCCAGTAAGATAGGTTGTCCACCTAGAATTAGGATACATCACCTAGTGAAAGGTATGAGCTATGATTTTCCAAAAGAAATGATTTCGGTAAGCAAGAAGCGTCACTGGGCGAAAAGCTTCACAAGAAACCTAACAGAGTACTTTGCGCTGAGAGAGACATTTTGTTGGGTGCAAAATCATAGAATTGATTAATATAAGCATAATAACGTTGGGTGAGACTTGTGGCCTAGCAAGGTTAAGCAGACTTAACATACAAAGTTTTACCTTATCGCCCTTACATCACACATTGGGTAATACACACACACACAAAGTTCTGTTTACATTACATATCACACATAATTTACATATCCTATACTAATTCAAAAAGAAATCCTTGTTAGAGCTAAGTCACCATCTTCAATCCTGCTGGCCTTGTCCTTCAACCTCATAACTGTTATCTACTCCTGTATAAGGAATGATCATTATAATGATATAAAAAACACATGCTAGCAAGGGTAAGCTTACTAAACAATAACCTAGTTCATTCAAAAGTAAAGACTTTACAATAATTAACAACTTCCATTTAAATCAACCCATCAATAATAATATCAATCAAGCAATCACATAATAAGACACTTTCCAGAAAGACTCATACAACATATTCAAAGCTTAAAACATTTATCAAACCCTAATTACTCTTATGTAAACTAATTCACAACATCAATTCAAAATTTTTTCCTAAATCAAAATGATGATTGTGCTTCCCTTACCCATTTCTTCCTTAAAAGTTGAACTTGCAGAATTAGGAGAAATCGACAGTAGGAATCACTCAAAACCTATAAAAAATCCCAAGACCAAAATCGAACCTAAGAAAATGGGATTTTAAGGAGAATTTCCCCACAGTGGAAATGATTGAATCGAAAACAGAAGAAAAAAGTATAAATAAATATGATCAGACTTATCTATGATGAACAACACTTGAAATCAAGAACAATGGAAGAGATTTCGTCGAATTTCATTGTCAAATAAGATCACATGCAAAAGAGAGAAGTTTTATGTTGAAGAGAGAAAAGAGAGAGAGATTTGTAAAGGGAGAAGAAAAGAAAATGAAGAAGAAGAAAAGGAGAGAAGAGAAAAAAGAAAAGGAAAAAGGAATCGGGGTAATGTTTAGTAATTCTAATTTACTAATCGTAATCTCCTCACAATTAGATTTCCAAATACTTTTATTCAAAATGTTACTATATATATATATATATATATATATATATATATATATATATATATATATATATATATATATATATATATATATATATATATATATATATATATCTACCTCATCTCCCTAAACCAACTTCATTCAATTTCCACAAATTCAATTAATTCCAATCAATACATCCAAAATAGCACATAATCTTAATATAAATAACATAACCAATTATTCCTTAATTAATTTATTAATCATAATCAAAAATTAAGTTTAATTTCTCCTGGTATTTATTTCACACACTTATAACATATTAATAAAAAATTGAAGCTCACAATATTCCCCAACAAAACAATTTCCATCCTTGAAAATATAGTAAGTGTAAAGTGAACTAAAATTACAAACCTACAAATAAATTCTCGATCATCTTCCATATAAGTCTTATTTTACTCCCATTATGGTATCTAATTCTATCAATTCTAATGAAAGGATATATTTCTAATTGGCAATTTAATTCTAAATTAACATGAATCTTAACATAAAGATATAAATTACATTTGATATCCATGACTACCTATCATATTTGATGTCTAAAAGATGACCGTTTAAAGGCAAGTGTACCCTACATAGTAGTAATAGTGAACCTAAGTCTGGATATCATACCAAAAGGACCAAATCTAGTTCTCAGTTAATTCAATATTAAGATAAAAGAACAATTAAACAGAGAGATGATTTAGTGGGTGAGTCACAAAGATTCAGAATTGGAGTAATATATAAAATAAGAAAGAAATTTGGGTTTAGACTTCAATGGATTAAAACCTAGTGTTGTGATTTCACTACAATGTTTTTGCCTCTTATTTACTAAGCAATCTCATTCTCTATCATTCAATGATTATTGATAAATTGTTACATTGTTGTAGTGCATTTGATCATTCACACCACACTATAATCCTAATTTGTTATCTATTTTGATCATGCAAGATTCCAAATTAAGAACGGTTTCCCTTTTACCCCAATAAGAGGTTTGCCCAATGAATTTGATTGATTCTACCAAGTCAATAACCTACTTACTTCCTAGATTGATTGTTTAAACATCAATTATCATGAGTATTTAAACAATTAAAATGTAATTGATAAAATAGTGAAGTAAATTAATCATTGAACGACATCAAATAATCACGCAAAGTGTAAGGGGAATTACAAAAAGTTACATCACAAACCTAGAAAAAGAAGCTTAGTCAAACATGGGTAATGCACAACCAAACATATTTCTAATAACAGAGTACGTAAAATAAATAAATAAATAATTACGGTATGGAGCACTCTAAATTGCCTCAATCCTAAACTTCGTTATTGTTTTTTGCCTCTTACGTCACAGATCTATCTCCTCTTTTGAGACAAAGTGAGTCCCTTTTTCTTTCTCTTTTTTTGGTATTTATAAGAAGGGTTTATGCTTTTTTAGCGTTTTTTTGCGAGGCCTAGTCAGCACAATAGTGCTTGAATTTTTGCAATCGCAGCATGCTTGTGCTGCTTTTAAGCACGATCGTGCTCATAACTTAGTGATTGTAGCATGGCCGTGATAAATTGAGCATGACTATGCTTCTTATGGTTGACTTTTTTATTATGTTGACTTAGCACAACCATGCTAAATTGGAGCACGATCGTGCTTTCTTAGATCTTCAACAATTGCTCTAAAAAGACCCGATTTTCCCCTTTTTTCTTCCCTTTCTTAAATACCTGTCTAAAGTAAGAATAAATACTAAAAAGTGAGTTTTTCCAATAAATATGCAATTCTTTCCTTACAAATAGATATTGAACATGATAAAAATAGGGTAAAAATCTCGTTTATCTGCCTCCCCACACTTGGACATTACTTGCACTCAAGTAATTTAATTTTAGCTGAAGAAAACATTCTTTAAATCATTTTTTCAAAAAGGAGTCTTCTCATAGAAATCCTAATTAGACTTGAGCTAAAGAAATGCAGTTAATTGCCAAGAAAATATGCTAATCTCACCACACTCAGGTGTTTAAGGACCAGAGAATTTCAGCACTCAAAGATCGACCCAAACAAGGCTACTCAGGACAATTGTATATCAGTCATATCAAGTAAATTCACCTAAAAATAAGCAATTATGGGGTTTGTACAAGGATGTAATGGGGTCAAGATAGTCGTGTCAGGTGTGGAAAAGAAAAAGAAAGGAAAAAATGCAAAGGACTAAAAATATCAGAAAAAAATTATAAGTTAATTTCTTAAGGACCCTAAGATTTCCAAGAAACAACCTTCCTATTTAGAACTTTTCAATGACCCTTGATTTAACTATATCTATTTTTGCTCTCTCTCCTTTTCTTCTTTTTCCCTTTCTTTAAAATTTTCTTTTCCTTCTTTCTTTTTTTTTCTTTGTATATATCTTTTCTTTTGCTGAAAGAGATAGAATTGTGTTTCTTCTTTTGTGATGTCATCTTTAAATTCTTTTTCACTTTTTCCATTAATTCTTCCCTTTATAGAGGTTGCTCCATGATGATGATAATGGGTCACTTATTAAATATATGTGAGAGAAAATTGGATGACAAATAAATATTTTCATAGGCTCAACTTGTGCAACTAAGGGCAATTATGTTCCATTAGGTTGTGACTTGAAAGAAGACCTACAAAATACCCCAAAAATTAGCTTATAGATATTTACACTTTAAAAATAAAAATCAAGATGTTGTTTATAATTTAACCCTGTCATGGCTGAAACCTCACTCTTTTTGTGGCTAATATGGCATAAAAATTACATCTTAAGCTATGCTAATTATTCAACTTCTTTATAAAAAGACTCCTAATTTACTAATCCAAAAATTTTTTCATCATAAGAATGTTTATTATCAGCTAAAGGCAGTTGTGAGAACATTTTCAGGCACTTTCATATCTATTGTGAGGAGACTATATTACATTTTTTTTATTATATCACATACATTTATATTCCACACTTAAAGCTAGCGATGTCCCCAATGCTTAAAATTAAAATAAATTAAGAAAACAAAACAAAATAAATAAGATGAAAGAAAAGAAAAAATAAGGAGCACGACTGTGCTAACAGGGAACACTACCATGCTCGAAATAACTAGATCTTAGCACAACCGTGCTAACAGGGAGCATCACCGTGCTCGAACTTTCGAGATCACAACATGGTCGTGCTAACATGGAGCACAAAGAAAACAAAATTAAGTTAAAATTGAATAAAAAATAAAAAGAAGCAGAAGAAAGAAAAACCATAAAATGACAGGTTGCCTCCTGACAAGCGCTTGTTTAATGTCATGAGCTTGACAGTTAAGATGTCATTTTACTAGGGTGGCCTATTTCTGAGCCTAAAATTGTTTGTCCAATGCTTCCCTTGTTGGTGTGCCTTAAATATGTCAATTTTATCCTTTTTATAATTTCCAGGGTGCTCATTATAGTGTTAATACCCTTTATGCCATGAATGGTCCACCCAAGGGCTTCTTTATTTGTCATTGACATGGTTGATGCCTTACTTTTCCCCTTCCCTTTGAGACTTGTAAAACTCATAATTAACAAAGGAGGATTAATAATAACAGAAATCAAGGATAAAAGAGGTTTCAACTCCATAATGGGAGGTTCCTCTGTTAAGGATTTGAGTTTTGATTCACAACTCATATCCAATTCTTTGAAATTAATTGCACAATCCATGTCATTTATGGCCTATAGGGAATTGCAAGCAGCAAAGGGGACAAAATTTTTCTTTGAATTGAATATTGCAAAAGTGGCTTTATGTTCCCCCAAACTGAGAGTAAGCCTGCCCCTCCTTACTTCAATAACAACATCACATGTGTTGAGGAAAAGACACCCAATATGATCGAAACATACTTATCTTCTTCCATATCTAACACCACAAAGTCTGTAGGAAAAATAAAATTACCCATTTTGACTAAAACATCCTTTACTATGCCCTTAGGATGGGCTAGAGACTTATCAACAAGTTGTAGGGTGATATTTGTAGGTTGTGGTTCTCTCATGTCTAATTTTTTGACAATAGAGCATGGCATGGAATTTATTCTTGTGCCCAGATCACATAAGCATTTTTCAAAAAATAATCTTCCATGGTGCAAGAAAGTGTAAAACTTCCAAGATCCTTTAGTTTAAGGGGAAATTTCTTTGACACCACAGTAGAACATTCCTCAGTAAGGCCTATTGTTTTAAAGTCATCTAATCACTTCTTATTAGAGAGAATCTCTTTTAAGAACTTTGCATATTTTCGCATTTGAGTTATGTCATTTGCAAAAGGAATGTTGATATACAATTTATTAAACAAATCTAATAATTTAAGAAATTTCTTATCATACTACTGATTCTTAAGCCTTTGAGGGAATGGAATTGTTACCTGGGGAGGTGTCAATACCCCGTTACTTTTGTCCATTTCCACATTTTGGTCCTCTTTAGTAGGGACCTCTGATAATGGTTGTGTGGTGTCTGTTAATTATGGTCTTGGGTCTTCTAGTTTTGCCTCACTCCTTGTGGTAATTGCCTTTACCACTTCCTTGGAGTTTGGTTCTATTTTGAGAGGGTAGAGCACACTATGCCCTTTGAGACACGAGATTTACCAAGATGGCCATCTGTGTCTCTAATGCCTTCATTTTTTTATCATTTTGGGTCGTGTATTACATCATAGTGTCTTGCAATGTTGGTGACTTCTCTTCTTACCTTGGCCTTTGATCCTAAATATGAGAAGACTTTTATGTGTTTTGTCTGGGCAATTCTATCTAGTCTCTCCATGCTAGATTGGGATGATCTCCCCACCCTGGATTGTACGTTTTTGAATAGGAATCATATTCCTGGTTTTTCCCTTTGGCATAATTCACATTTTTTTTTGCAAATATGTAGCCCATTTGACAGTCTACAGTTGTGTGACCTATTTTTCTACAGTCTCTATAAGTAGGAGGAAGAGGAGGTAGCATCTGTGTTTGTGCTCTCATCGGGGTCTCTATTTGCTTTGTTGTGGCATCAAGCTTTTTATCTATCCCTGAGTTTACTATTTCAACCTCTACCTGAGAGATTTCAACTTGCCTTTTCAGAATTCTTCTATTAGTAGGCTGATAAAGCTAGGTTTGTGATTATTTCTCGAGCTGCGACTAATGATTTTTTCATTATGGTTCCTCCACTAGAAGCATCGACACATACTCTATTTGAATTTGACAGACCACTATAGAAGATCTGAATTATTCTTCCCAATGGCAACCCATGGTGAGGGAAACTGCTCAGCATCTCTTAAAATTTATCCTAGGCTTCAGCGAGTGATTCTTGTTCATATTTGTTGGTATAGAAATACTTCCTCAAGAATTAACGAGAGCACTCTTCCTAGGTGCGAATGTTGTTCTCTAGCAATGACCCTAACCAATCCAAAGCTCTCCTATTTCATGAGAATGAGAAATTCGCAAGTCTCACTGTTTCATAGGTCACCCTCGGGTAGCGGAAAATGTTGGCTATCCTCAGGAAGTGCTTTAGGTAAGCAACTAGGTATTCTAATGGAAAACCACTGAATTATTTATTCTCAATCATCTGGAATAATGTTGGTTTTAGTTCAAATGTATTCTACTCCAAGTCAAGGAGCAGGATCCTACTAGCTATCCCCACCATAGGGGTGAAAAATTCTTGTAAGGTTTGTTAAAAAATAGCATCTCCCTCTCCCCCTTGATCGTTCTCCTATGTTGCCATTCTTCTCTGTCTGGCTTTATTCTTATGAGCAGTTCTTTCAATCCCATGGTTATATAGGGTAGACCTCTGAGATCAAATGTATATAAACTATTCACATAGAGAAAAAGACTAAATCACAATATCTAAATGAAAAAAAAGATAGAAATACGAAATAAAAAGAACAAATAAATAAATGAAAGTAAAGACATAAAAAGAAAATATCAGCAAAGGAATAAAGGAAAAAAATAGAAAAATATTGTTCAAATATTTTAAATTAATTTAATTGAAAACTAGACATAATCTAGTCCCGACAATGGTACTAGAAACTTGATGATTTAGTGGGTGAGTCACAAATATTTAGAATTGGAGTAATATATAAAATAAGAGAGAAAATTGGGTTTAGAATTCAATGGATTAAGACCAAGAGTTGTGATTTTACTATAATGCTTTTGCCCTTTTATTTACTAAATAATCTCATTCTTTGTCATGCAATGATTACCGATAACTGCTGTTGTAGTACATTTGATCATTCAAATGAAATTATAATCCTAATTTTTTATCCAGTTTGATCATGTAAGATTCCAAATTAATACCGGTTTCTTTTTACCCAATCAAAGGTTTGCCTAATTAATTTGGTTGATTCTACTGAGTCAATAACCTACTTACTTACTAGATCGATTGTTCAAACATCAATGATCATGACTATTTATACAATTAAGATGTAACTGATTAAATATATAAGTAAATTAATCATTGAACAATATCAAATAATCATGCAAAGTGAAAGGGGAATTACAAAGAGTTACATCACAACATTAGAAAAAGGGGCTTAACCAGACATGGGTAATGCATAACCAAACATCTTTCTAATAGAAAGGTACATAAAATAAATAAATAATTATTGTATGGAGCATTCTAAATTGCCTCAATCTCAAAGCTTCCTCACCGTTCTTTGCCTCTTAGGTCATAGATCTATATCTTCTTTTGAGCCAAAGCAAGCCCCCTTTTGTTTCTCCTTTTCTCATATTTATAAGAAGAGTTTTTGGGTTTTTTAGCAATTTTCTGCAAGACCTAGTCAGCACGTGATGTGATCCTCCCTAGCAAATGTTCTATCACTAGGGTCATGACTAGGAGGATAGAGGAGGACATAGCTAAAGTGGATGGAGGAAGACCTCACCTCCTCATGCATATAGTTATGGTGCCATAGTTCTCTTGTAATTACCTTGTATATGTTCCTTAAGTGGAGTAGTTTAGTTTTCTCTTTGGCCTTGTATTTAGGAATTTATTTTTCGTAGGTTAAGGGCTAGGTGGTCTGATTAGTCTTAATGTGGAGTGTATTAGCTAATTGGGTCATTTAGGGGTGTTGGTGGGTTATTTTATTAACCACACCCCTCTTTTCTAATTAAACCACAATTAGTTAGCACATGAAGCATGAAGGAGACAGGTTAGGGCCCTTGTTCCCCTAATTAGGCATTGAATTCAACTCTTTGGCCACATGACACTTAGTTAGATCTAAGATCCATGATTTTAGGAGCATGTGCTAATTATTTGAATTTGGCTTCTATTTAAATCTCCCTCCAAATTCTCATGGCCACCCCTTCTTTTTTTGCTATAAATAAGACCCCCCACTCACTTGTATCCTTTACACTTGATTTGAATGAAATAGAGAGAGTTTGCTTCATTTTTTAGTATCGTTTATTCTCTAAATTTGAGAGAGTTCCTTTAGCTTTTATCAAGGGTTCTTTCCCTTGTGGCAAGCAACCTCCCTTAAGGCTTATCTCCCTTAGAGTGACGTCTCCCACCTCCATCTCCTTCCTCTCCACCAAAGTCACTTCCAACCTTGAAACCTCTTGAAGTTGATCCTTGGAGGAGCATCCAAAGGTGGATCTCATCATGTAGCATACCATGCTCAAATTTTTATAATCGTAGCACGTCGTGTTGCTTTTTTAAGCACGATCGTGCTTGTAGTTTAGTGATATCAACATGGCTGTGTTGAATTGAGCATGACTTTGCTTCATCTGGCTGACTTTTGGCCTTTGTTGACTTAGCCTAGCATGCTGAATTGGACCACGGTCATGTTGTCCTTGATCTTCAATAATTACTCTGAAAAGGCCCGATTTTTCCCTTTTTCTTCTCATTTCTTAAAGTAAGAATGCACACTACGATGTGATTTTTGTCAATAAATATGCAATTCTTTCCTTACAAACATATATTGAACATGATAAAAAATACAGGCAAAAATTTTGTTTATCAATATTAACTAATCCTAAAATCAAAATTTGTTAATCAACAGGAGACTTAGAGAATACCCATGCTACAACAAATATCACCTAAATAGTCTCTAAGATAGTTCTTATAATCATTAAAACATAACACTTAAACTTCTTCTATCACATACATGCTAAGAACTAGTACTAAGGTAGGTTGTAGGCCAACAAAAAGGTTTCCACCTATGGATCTCATTCAAATGAGGTTCTCTAAGAGGCAGTTTTGGGAAGAAATACTAACAAGCTATGATTTGATCACCCTAAGGACCAAAACCAGATTTATTATATTAAAAATTAAGATCCCAGGTTTTTATTTCATCCAAATTATAGCTACGAATTGAATATTATACACACTAGATATTTGTGGTTTTACGGAATTCTTGAAAACTGTTTTCTGCACCAATTTAGATACATAACTCAATCGTTTGGAAATTAAAAACATATTTTGCATGCATTAAATATAACCTAATGCCTTTGGTTTGAGTCAATTTCGTCAAGTGGTCACAAGTTTGCATAAAAACTAAGTTTTCTAGAAAATCAATTTTCTACCAACTTTTCTATAAAATGCTAAAATTCATAAAATACCTCGAAAAAGATTTAAAGGGTGTTAAAAAATCTATGGATTTTGGTTTCACTTGAAAAGCTCAAATGGTTTGAAAGTTATGCTCGTTTCAATTTTCATATAGAAGCATAGTTTAGAAAATGAATTATTTTCAAAGGAAAATTTAAAATCCATGAAAATAAACCTTTTATATCTCCAAACCGATTTTCTAAACAAAATATCAAGGTTATAGAAATTTATTTCACCGTAAAATTCTTCATGGAGCAAAAGTTGGCATTTTCAAGTCACTATATGAATAAGTTTTGTTTCAAAATGAACCTATGAGTCCAAAATGAGTTATGCATGACTAATGCCTACATATTTTAATGAGAAAGTATACTTTGGTATACAAAACTGTGGGAAAAAGTTTCATTCCAAAATCATTTTATGTAGAAAGTTATGCAATGTCAAAGTTCATCTTTTTTATCATTTTGGTCATTTCTATTACACCTAAAATGCATAGTTTTGGCTCTTGTCAGATGGTCTTGGTTGTGCTAGCTCTAACTCATCAATTTTGGTATCGTATGATGCTAAAGCATATGATCTAGCAACAACTCTAACTCCAATTCTATGATCACATACTCATCTAGTATGGTGAATCTATAGATTTGGCTATGTACTTTTTGCTTGCTATAATCAACCTAGTTGGGTCTTATGGGGTTACCCATTGTCTCTTCAAGGATAACAACTATAAATCCAAACTTAACTATGTCTCTAACACTTATAATACAACTTTCTATACTTAAACATTACGTCATGTATTTCCTTACCATGGAAGGTGTTCCAATTAAGACTTAAGTCATCAAATTTCTAGCTTCACTTTTACATCCTAATATACTTCTTAAAACCTATTTTTATACCTCTCAATCACTTACCTTGTCACACATTATTTCACTTACCTTGCAGCTGCCCAAAACATCTCCTTCAATTGCCCACCTGGAAACTTCTTCCTCCATTTCCCATACAGATGCCTGACACACGGTCTATGTTGCATATTATCTCCATATGATTCCCCTAGCGTTTGCAACAATTTCTATAACATAAACCCCAACAAATGTAAAAAAGTTGTTCATGAATATGTATACAAATGAATTAAGAAGAATTATAGTACCTTTTGCTGATTCGAAATGAATGCCTATGATGCAGGTTTCACTTCATCTAAGTCCGCTAATAGTAACTCCAAAAACCATCTCCACATTCAGACTCTACAACAGCATATGCAATTGGTATCATCTGATTATTTCCATCCTTCCCAACTGCACTCAAGAGATGACCTTTATACTCACCTTTCAGGAAACAACCATCAAGACCAATCAAAGGACGACAAGTAATAGCAAATGCAACTTTGCAAGCTTCCAAGCACACATAAATCTTTTCAAAGACAGCTTTACTACTACTAATGTCAAACTTAATTTTCACAGTGTTGTTAGGATTGCTACGCAAAAGTTCTTCAACATAGCTTTTAAAATGACTATATTGGTCCCCAGAAGTACCATGTATTTTTTAGAGGGCTCTAACTTTTGGTTTGTATATCTGATGGCGACTTAACTTCACACCCCACTTGTCCCTTGCTAGTGTCACAAAAGCAGTTGTCTTCATGTCAGAAATGTCCCTAAAAAAGGGAACAAATCTTTTTTCCAACCACTTTCTTTTTGCTTGCTTTTTGCCTGGAGTCCTAACACAATTGTGCTCATTGACAAAACTAACTACTTGTCAATACTGACTTTGCTTCAACTTACTCATTCTCAGATGAAATGGGTTGCCCTTAACACATTTAATAACTAACCTTTTCTGACAACTTTTCTTAAACCTTAAATTTTTCTGGTTGACCATTACAAATGTCTTCACAACCTCTATTATGCTTCTTTATTACTGAACAACATCCCAAGTTCAAAGTGAGTATTATTATTGTCTTCAACTTTTCTAAATTTTGGATATTTAGGTTTTTGTCTCCCCCTCTTTATCACTCCCAACAGGTGTATCAAGTTCATCTGTAAAACCGTCATCATCTATGAAATTTGTCCTTAATGGCTCATTTTCACATTCTCCATCCAAGTTACCATTTCCATCGTCATCAAGGTTTGCAATGTTTCAGTTGGCAAAACTGAAGTCCAATCCAATTCTCCTCATATTCACTGTCATCAGTAGGTGAACCATCATTGTCCCCCTCTTCAAATTCTTCTCTGTCTTGTTCAACATTTTGAGCACCACTTTGTTTTCCCTGAAAATTCTGTTCACCTTTGTCTTCTGCACCCAAATTTTTAGACCTACTATGCTTTATCCAACAATTTCAGGTGGACTTGGCTCTGCAACACCACTTTTTAGACCTTCTACAACCAAATTCTGATTTTCAGTCTCACTTACACATATAGGAACAACCTCCTATCCAACATTGTGAGTTTCAGCCACTTTGTCATTTGCAGTAGCATTATTATCATCATCCAAATAATCCACATCCATAGGTTTTTGTAGTCTACCCTCATCTATAACACGAACATCAATATTGTGCTCAACATACAAATCAAATATTTCATGCCCTTTGGCATCCTCCGCTAATGTCAACACATTTTTGTCACACTGTAACTGAAGTAATCTAGTCCTAATACTCAACTTAGGGTGTCTATACCATAGAGCTTTGAAACTAGAATAGCCAAAACTATTTATCAGTTTGCATATATCCATGAAGGACATCTCGTCCACATCTCACCCCCTATTCTTGTAGACTTGACTCTCTATTTAGATATTCTGTTTCAGGATTCTCAACCAAATTACCACCATGATGGATGTTAAACTTGAATCTATGTATAGCAGTGGGCCTGTCAGTAAAGTAGCATATATAAATATGTAAAGCATGTTACACAGTGGCCAAATAAGCATATATAAATACAGAACAAACCAAAACCTTTACACTATTTAATTTTCAACTACTGCCCCATTTTACACCAACCAACAATAAACTATATAGGAAACCAACTAAAAGGGCAACACGTGAAACTTTCCCCCAACCTAGACACTGACCCATTCTACAAAGTTCAAAAAAATATCTTCTGAAGTAAAATACTCTAAACCTATGTCCCCACAACAACATAATGACAAAAGATGGATCATAGTTAGGTACTTTTTACTTAGAACAGTATATAGTCAATGTTGTCTTTCTAATAGTCAACGATCTCAT